>OY720441.1:273183505-273638053 GCA_963082915.1 Dolichopus griseipennis
TGAACCTAAACTGGTAGATAAGGCAAATCATATATTTTTTGCAGATACCAATCTAAATTTATTTGAGAACTCCAATATAATTATTAAGTATAAGGATATTATAGCAACTTCTGGATATAGCATAGTTAATAAAACGGAAAGTACAAGAAATACAACTAACTCTAGCACCTTAATTGATCACATCATAACAAACATAAATGGCAATTGTGATGATAATTATATAATAGAAAATAACTGCCTATCGGACCATCAATTGGCAATAGTAACTATTAAAGCAATTAACATTGAGAAGTTACTAATGAAAAAGTACAACATAAACAAAATCGATTATAATCAAATGCGTTCCATAGTAAAATACAAAATTGAAAATAATAATATACCAGAAATCGAAACCTTAGTAAAAATTATACAAGAAGCAAAAAGATTATGTACTAAGACAACACCGATGAGAGCGAGAAATAATAGCTGGATAACACCTTTCATTCATGACAAGCTGAAAATGAGAAAAGCATTATATAATCGACATAAAAATGATTCGACCAATAGTGAAAAAAAGGCAAAATATATAAAAATTAAGAAAAAGCTAGAACAATTAATAAAAGAAGAAAGAAAAAATTATATTAATAGAAATATTGAAAAAGCCGGGAGCGATTCTAGGAAATTATGGAAAATATTGAATAATTCTATAAAAAATACCAATAAAGATAAACTGAAAAATGTCAGTCATGTTATTAAAAGCAATGGTGAAAAAACTAAAAATGATGATGAAACTGCAAATACTCTCAATAATTTTTTTACTGAAATAGGAGAACGTATTAAAAAAAACATTCTAAATACCAACGATTTTACTAACTGCTCACAAAATCTATTTAATAGCAACTCGTTGTTTCTTATTCCAGTTATAGAACCAGAAATCCATCAAATTATTATGAATTTAAATAAAAATGCAACTCCAGGATTGGATAAAATTACAGTGAGAGATCTACAAGAGTTGGTCAATATTATAACTCCATCTATATTTTATTATATATTTTATGGTATATTTCCTGATTCATTAAAAAAAGCATATTTAGTTCCTATTCACAAAAGTGGGTCAAAAGAAGACTGTGGTAACTATAGACCAATTTCAATTCTAAACTCAATTTCGAAAATATATGAAAAAGTTATTAATTCAAGAATAAGAAGTTTCATTACTAAAACAATAGGCTTTGATGCTAATCAGTATGGTTTCTTAGAAAAAAGTGGTACAGAATCAGCTATCGCAGCAACCTTGGAACATATTTACGATGCGTTGGATGACGGATACTATGTTGGCGCAGTTTTTATTGACTTAACGAAAGCATTTGATATGGTAAGTCATTCCAGACTTACCAAATTGCTAGACAACTTAGGAATTCGAGGTAACAGTAATCTTTTACTAAAAAGTTATTTGACAAATAGAACCCAATGTGCTAAAGTTAATGAAGTACTAAGTGACGAACTAATAATAAAAACAAGCGTACCACAAGGTTCATTACTGGGGCCGTTATTATACCTGCTGTATATAATGGACTTACCTTAAAACAATATTAAGTCAAAATACAACCGTTATGCAGATGACACTAACCTTATAGCAAAAGCGAAAACATTAGAAGAGCTTCAAAATATACTAAATGATGACTTAAAGATATATTGCAGTTGGTTGGACCAAAATGTATTATTTATAAATGCGAAAAAAACTAATTATATGATATTCAAAATGCAAAAGAAAACAAATGATAAGATTACGCTTAAGGTAAAGGATACTATAATAGAACAAGTTGATAATGTTAAGTACTTGGGAATGATAATTGATGAAAACTTAAGATGGGATAAACATATAAAAAGCATTAAAAAAAAAATTATTCCTATAACAATGGCTGTCAGAAGAATGGGGAGTATTCCAAATTATGCTGCTAAACTTATATATAATGGCCATATATTATCAAGAATTAGGTATAATATATGCAGTTGGAGTCATTGTTCATATTTTCATAAAAATCAAATGAGTGCGGTAATGAATAGAGCCCCCAAAACTTTATTTAATTTGAATATAAGAACCAGAACCAATAATTTATATAAAATAATTGATACACTGGATATTAACCAACTAATTTACTTTGAAAAATGTAAATACATGTATAATATCCTGAACAATAATATTAAGTAAAACTTCAAAATAGGGAGAATATTCATAATTATCTAACCAGAAACAGGAAAAATATCGAAATTCCTAAGGCCAAAACAACGTTGAAGCTAAAAAGTCTAAAATGCAGCGCAATAAAACTTTTCAACTCGCTACCGGTAGAAATTATGAACAGTCAAAATTTAAACATATTTAAAAGTAAACTTAGAAAATTTGTAAAAAATCTTAGAAATTAATCTTTAAAATTTGAAAATTGAGGAAAAAAAAAAATAAAAAAATAAAAAAATCTAGAAATTAGAAAAATTGTAAAAATTCTTAAGTTATTAAATGTTAGTTATAAGCTGTAGTTTAAGAATTACTTAATTTCTTATACATAATTTTATATATTATTGTAAAATTATCTGAAATTAAATAAAAAATTGAATAAAGAAAAAAAATGTACATGATTAAGGATGTTGAGTAGTACTTTATGAAATGTTAGCAACGAACAAGGATTTCGATTTGACTTTAAACAAAGGTTGTAGAACAATATATATAGCTTAGCAACATTTTTTAAAAATATGTATACAAAAAGTTAATAGATGGAGAAATTAATCATTATTGAACAAATATTTTATTACCATTACAATTATTAAATTTAAAATTTTAACAAGTACGTTCTTAATTAAAAACAAATATTAATTGATATTAAAAAATTTTGACCAAGAATTGATTTGAACTAACGACCCCAACATTTTATGATATTCAAAACATACAAAAAGTTGACTACATCAATTATTCATGTTCAAAATTTTAAGATACAACAAGAAATTAAATTAGTTTTTTTTTTTTTTATTCGTGTGCAGATTTATTCGGCGTTGCTCGGAATTTTTCAAAATGTAAATTTATATTTTATATTCTATATTGCAATAATTCTTTTGTGTTTTTTTATAGCGTATAGCGTCCAAGCTTGCTCAATCAATGATCATTAAAATTTGTATATAAAGGTTTTTGGATACGCGGAGTGCTCTAGACTTAAACTTAGAATAGCTTTCAAACTTCTTTGTAAAATAAAATAGGTGTGACCGATAGACAATGCCGCTCACTCTTTTAGTAGACTTGACATTTGTTAACCAATATTGGGATGATGATAAATACAAAACAAATTTAGAAAATCCAGCTAAAATGCAGCGCAATAAAACTTTTCAACTCGCTACCGGTAGAAATTATGAACAGTCAAAATTTAAACATATTTAAAAGTAAACTTAGAAAATTTGTAAAAAATCTTAGAAATTAATCTTTAAAATTTGAAAATTGAGGAAAAAAAAAAATAAAAAAATAAAAAAATCTAGAAATTAGAAAAATTGTAAAAATTCTTAAGTTATTAAATGTTAGTTATAAGCTGTAGTTTAAGAATTACTTAATTTCTTATACATAATTTTATATATTATTGTAAAATTATCTGAAATTAAATAAAAAATTGAATAAAGAAAAAAAATGTACATGATTAAGGATGTTGAGTAGTACTTTATGAAATGTTAGCAACGAACAAGGATTTCGATTTGACTTTAAACAAAGGTTGTAGAACAATATATATAGCTTAGCAACATTTTTTAAAAATATGTATACAAAAAGTTAATAGATGGAGAAATTAATCATTATTGAACAAATATTTTATTACCATTACAATTATTAAATTTAAAATTTTAACAAGTACGTTCTTAATTAAAAACAAATATTAATTGATATTAAAAAATTTTGACCAAGAATTGATTTGAACTAACGACCCCAACATTTTATGATATTCAAAACATACAAAAAGTTGACTACATCAATTATTCATGTTCAAAATTTTAAGATACAACAAGAAATTAAATTAGTTTTTTTTTTTTTTATTCGTGTGCAGATTTATTCGGCGTTGCTCGGAATTTTTCAAAATATAAATTTATATTTTATATTCTATATTGCAATAATTCTTTTGTGTTTTTTTATAGCGTATAGCGTCCAAGCTTGCTCAATCAATGATCATTAAAATTTGTATATAAAGGTTTTTGGATACGGGGAGTGCTCTAGACTTAAACTTAGAATAGCTTTCAAACTTCTTTGTAAAATAAAATAGGTGTGACCGATAGACAATGCCGCTCACTCTTTTAGTAGACTTGACATTTGTTAACCAATATTGGGATGATGATAAATACAAAACAAATTTAGAAAATCCAGCTAAAATGCAGCGCAATAAAACTTTTCAACTCGCTACCGGTAGAAATTATGAACAGTCAAAATTTAAACATATTTAAAAGTAAACTTAGAAAATTTGTAAAAAATCTTAGAAATTAATCTTTAAAATTTGAAAATTGAGGAAAAAAAAAAATAAAAAAATAAAAAAATATAGAAATTAGAAAAATTGTAAAAATTCTTAAGTTATTAAATGTTAGTTATAAGCTGTAGTTTAAGAATTACTTAATTTCTTATACATAATTTTATATATTATTGTAAAATTATCTGAAATTAAATAAAAAATTGAATAAAGAAAAAAAATGTACATGATTAAGGATGTTGAGTGGTACTTTATGAAATGTTAGCAACGAACAAGGATTTCGATTTGACTTTAAACAAAGGTTGTAGAACAATATATATAGCTTAGCAACATTTTTTAAAAATATGTATACAAAAAGTTAATAGATGGAGAAATTAATCATTATTGAACAAATATTTTATTACCATTACAATTATTAAATTTAAAATTTTAACAAGTACGTTCTTAATTAAAAACAAATATTAATTGATATTAAAAAATTTTGACCAAGAATTGATTTGAACTAACGACCCCAACATTTTATGATATTCAAAACATACAAAAAGTTGACTACATCAATTATTCATGTTCAAAATTTTAAGATACAACAAGAAATTAAATTAGTTTTTTTTTTTTTATTCGTGTGCAGATTTATTCGGCGTTGCTCGGAATTTTTCAAAATATAAATTTATATTTTATATTCTATATTGCAATAATTCTTTTGTGTTTTTTTATAGCGTATAGCGTCCAAGCTTGCTCAATCAATGATCATTAAAATTTGTATATAAAGGTTTTTGGATACGCGGAGTGCTCTAGACTTAAACTTAGAATAGCTTTCAAACTTCTTTGTAAAATAAAATAGGTGTGACCGATAGACAATGCCGCTCACTCTTTTAGTAGACTTGACATTTGTTAACCAATATTGGGATGATGATAAATACAAAACAAATTTAGAAAATCCAGAAAAATAAAACATACCTGTGTTGATTTCCGTTAATTACCGCGGCCCAATTTACAAATTGTGCTTTGGCTTTCAATTAAAAACCTTTGAGAGGCGCAGAAACGCTAATATATTATCTAATTTACATGGTAGTATTATTATATCCGTATAACCATAGGTAATAGTAACTAACGGCTGGGTGGCACAGTGGTTAGAGTGCCGACCTTTCATGCGATAGGCCCCGGGTTCGAATCCCAGTGAAAGTAAAAAAGAAACTTTTCTGGTTTTCAACTAGACTCAGCTACCATTCAAATAAATTGGGTTCAAATAAATGGATTAATCAATAATTAATAATTATATATCTTTAATAAAAAATACATATATATAACAATATAAAAAAAAAAATACAAAATTTAAACAAATAATTGAATTGAATAATATGACTCACTTATATAGAATACCATATATCTCAAATACAAAATTATAACAATATAAACAAAATAGAACTGTATTTATTGAAAATCTAAAACATTTCTACATGTTATAAGGCGTAGTACTATCTCATGTTTAAATTGTGTGTGAAATTCATTTGATCAGTTCTAATATATGAATATATCTCCCCTGTTCCGACATGCACATATATAGTCAGGCTTTTTAGCCTATCACAGTGAGCAGTTAGCACGTAGAGGTGCCGGCAAAATAAAAAAAAAACTTGCTCTAATAAACAAAATAGAACTGTATTTATTGAAAATCTAAGACATTTCTACATGTTATAAGGCGTAGTACTATCTCATGTTTAAATTGTATGTGAAATTCATTTGATCAGTTCTAATATATGAATATATCTCCCCTAGATAAGTTAGCAAACAACAAACAAACAACAAAAAAACTTGAAATAAATGGATTCGTAAAATTAAATGATTAAATATTACATATTTAAATTTTTTTATCCAATTCAATAAAATTTTACACACATGCAGTAATTACTTTTAATGTTAATTAAAAACATTAATGTTTTCATTAATATGCAAAAAATAATAAATAATAAATGCAAAAAAAAAATCGTCTTTTATTAAAAAAATAATTGGTTTGTAATGTATAAAATTTAATACATAATATGTTTTATAGTAAAATTCTTAGCCTTCCAAAAATATCTATTCATAGATGTAGAGTATAAAAACGAAAAACTTAAAACCTGTTGACTTATAAAAATGTGATAGGCTATATCCCCAAGCCTCCCAGAATTATTCCTCTAAAATTTGGTAGCACTCGGACCAAAGGTTGTACGTGAATTTTGAACAAACAAACAACAAAACAAACAAATTTTCTTCTTTACATATTTGATCTATTACTATTACTAGAATCGAAGCATAATCTGAGTAATACAAAATGTAACGGTAGCGATTTTATTTAAGAATAGAGTATTGTTATATAATCTTCTAATATATAAAAGAGAAAATTTTTTGTTTCTTTCAGGATTCACGTGAAAACAACTGGTCACAAAATACGCTATGTCACATTTTTAAAGGTCAACAGGTTGAGGCTCCAGAGCCGTTTTAAACTTTTTCGTTTTGTTGTTGTCGAGTAAAAACGGTTTGACCGATTGACTTGATGTTTTGCACAAATGTTCCCCTTAGCAGCCGAAATTAGTTGCATAAATTTGGTTGGAATAAATTGGCCTGGCAGGATTCTAAAACCTTTTGTGTTTCCGATTTGTGTCCAATTTTACAGGGTGGTGTCGCAGGCAAAAAGAGAGGCTAACACAAATTTTTGTTGAGTTCGGTTAACCCGTTTTTGCACGAGGGTGCAATGAAGCTTTTTCAATGTTTTTGATGTCGAGTCAAAACGGTTTGACAGATTGACTTGAAATTATGCACAAATGTCCTTCTTAGCAACCGGAATTAGTTGTAAAAATTTGGATGGAATGAATTAACCCATTTCGGCCTGGCGGGTTTACAAAAATTTTGTGTTTCCGATTTCTGTCCAATTTTACAGGTTGATTTTGCAGTCTAAAAGAGAGGCTACAAGAAGTTTTAGTTAAGTTCGATTAACCCGTTTTTCACGACGACGCCATGAAGTTTTGTATAAATTTTATTTGCTCAAACGATTAAAAGAATTTTATTGAAAATTCCCCCACAGGGTTAATTTGGTTTTGACCTGTTTACGCGTTTTACACAGAGATTCAATGAAATTTTAAAATTTTTGGTATTAACGCAAGTTAACCTTTATTCCAAAGCTCACTTAATTAATAAGACTAATTTTTTTGCTCTTCTTAAATAGTCTCAAATAGTGCAAAAGCCAAATGAGATAATATTAATAATAATAAAAATAAAGCTAATAAACAATCCGAAAAATAATGTCTTTAAATTTAAATAACGTAACATTTTCCTTCTCTACATTTTTTCGAAGTCTTTGTTTTTTATCTACTTTGCAGTTGTTGTTTTTTTAAAAAAAGATTTCGGTGTAAAATTGCAGTTTTCTTCAAATAAAATCAAAAATCAATTTCGGTTATATAATGCTCAAATACATAGTATTTTAAAACAGTTTTTCCAAGAAAGAAGCCTACATTTCTCTCATAAAATCATAAACAAACGACGAAGAGCGTACTAGAACTTTCTAGTAAGTACAAAACAGAATATTAGTTGAAAAGCTGATTTTTAAACCTTTTCTAAGCCATCGACTATATTTTATTCAAACGTTGGCAGTTCAAGAAAACTATTGACGAAGTATAATGACATAATGGCAAATTTAGTATATTTTTTTGACCTATAGTCAAACGGGTATAATAATACTTATATGTAACTACTCCGCTACTCAATGGAGTTTTAATTTAAGTTGATGTTATTGAAAAAAGTTAACACAAAAATTACAGATGGTATACATGTTATTTTTAAAATGTAATAAAGAGATTTTTTTACAATGCTTTTTAGCACATTTTCAAAAAATTTTGTAAAAATGTGCCTATATAGCTTCACTCTGTCCGTCCGTCCGTTCCTTTTTACCTACGATTGACAAAAAAATATCAGGAATGGATAGGTATTGCAATAAAAATAATTTAATGTTAAAACTTTTTTTTGTAGCCCCCTCCGTTACCGAGCTACAGCCCCATAAAATTGAAAAAAGCCCCATATTTAAACAGTTATAATTAGAGTTCTAAAAGGTATATCTCCAACCTGAAAACGGTAACAGACAGCTGCTTTTATAAGCTTTACAAGTTTTTAAAAGCCAATTGTATAGGGTTACCATGCGGTACTAAAATTTACCGTTATTCAAAACTAAGTTTTACAAAATTTTTGGTCCCTCATAACTTCGGAACGGCTAAATCTAGAAACTTGAAATTTTGGGAGAGTTAGATCCTTAGAAATAAGTAAGAGTCAGTTAACAAAATTTTTTTGTCACGGCCCCTCTTTAGGAGCTGTAAGGGGTCGAAAATTGAAATTTTGCTAAAAATTTAGCTTTTCAACACCTATAACTTGAATACCTGTCAAAATTTTTTTTTATTTGTATACAAAATTGAAAGCTCAAAAACGAAAGTTTCAATTAGTGACAAAGGTTTTTCTTAATTTTGACTTTGTCCGTCCGTCCGTCCGTCCGTCCGTCCGTCCGTCCGTCCGTATGTTTACAAAAACTTTTACACCGTTTGAAATAGATTAAAGAAATTTTAACCACGGGTAGATATTACAAAAAAATTAATTTCGTAGAAGAATTTTTTTCTGTAGCCCCACCCGTTACGGAGCTACAGCCCCCCAAAGTTGGAAAAAGATCTATTTTTAAATTATTATAACAAGAGTTTTGTTAAGTGTATTTTCAATCTGAAAACGGCAAAAGATAGCTGGTTTTATAAGCTTTACAAAAATATAAGACTAAAATGTATAGGGTTACCATACGGTACTAAAATTTACCATTAAGCTAAACTCAACTTTTGCAAAATTTTTGGCCCCATATATCTTCTAAACGGTTCAACCTAGGCTCTTGATATTTTGGGAGAAGTTAGGTCCTCCAAAATTAATAGGAGGCGGTTAACAAAATTTTTTTGCCACGTCCCCTGTTTAGGAGCTATAAGGGCTCGAAAATTGAAATTTTGCTATTTTCAACCACCTGTAACTTTAACACCTGTTCAAATTTTTTTTTACAAATATGCAAAATTACAGCTGCAGCCTTATATTTCAACATCCGTTAAAGGTTTTTCTTAAATTTGAAAGGGTCTCTTTAAATTGAAGAAATTGTTTCTTAGTCTTAACCATTTTTGGTTAGATAATAATATTCTAGGTAAAATTCCAAATTTTGTTGGAGTTCCAAATTGATTTCCTAGAACCGGAAAAAAATGGAAGGGTGAACACAGGAGGAGGGTGAGCAGATCCATCATAAGTTTGCTAAGCAAAAATTTGGGAACCTTCCCCATTGAAGGGCTACTAGGTCTTCAAAATTAAAACTTTTATGTTCTTATAAAACAGTAACTTATTCACCAGTGTAAGTTTTTCCAAAATTAAATGTTAACATTGAAGCTCCAACATTATATTTTGCACTTATTAACAGGTTTTCTTGAATGCATTGGGGTTGTATTCTAGGTATTTCACTATTATTCATATAATTAATTATTAATGAAATAACAAAATTATAATATTATCATAATATATATTTTTATAAAAATAAATGATAAAATACTCAGTAAGAAACCGTATATAATTTTGAAAATGTGCTTTTTAAAAACCCTTGGTTTTTTTTGCTCACTTGTTTTAGAATTATTCATGCAATTTTTCAACAAATTTATCAAATTTCACTTGAAACTTCTCCTAATTATTAAATAATAATAAAAATAAGACTTTAATTCAGTTAACATTGTTCGCCGGAAACCCACCATCCTCAAGAAGGAGCACCAAATTGTCAAGAAGACCCACGTATAGAATTAGAGATAATCGTTCAAACTGTTTTGCAAACTGTTTTTTAAAGTTTTTGTTTCGCAATCGGTTAAAAAACTCGACAAAACATTTTTTTAAATATTCCCCTAATTCAAAGAATTTTAACTACTTTAAAAAATAGGACATAATTTACTTACAAATTTTTTTTTGAAAATCGTCGGGTCGGTATGGGTTAACACATTCCAATTCTCTTAATAGAATGAACTACATTCTCAAACAAGAAAAACTTGATATTGACTTGAAATTTTGTACAAATGTGCCTGTTAGCTAACGGAATTAGTTGTATAAATTTGGTTGAAATAAATTAACTCATTTCGACCTGGCGGGCTTCTAAAAAATTTTGTGTTTCCGATTTGTATCCAATTTTACAGGGTGATTTCGCAGTCGAAAAAGGAGGCTGACACAAATTTTTGATGAGTTCAATTAACCCGTTTGGGCACGAGGGCTCAAAGAAGCTTTTTCGATGTTTTTGATGTCGGGCTGAAACAGTTTGACCGATGATTTGAAATTTTGCACAAATCTTCTTCTTCGCAGAGAGAGTTAGTTGAATAAAGTTGGTTGGAATATATTACCCATTTCGGCCTGGCGGGATTCCAAAAAATTTTTTGTTTTCGATTGTGTCCAATTTCACAGGTTGATTTTGCAGTCTAAAAGAGAGGCTACAAGAAGTTTTAGTTAAGTTTTCCACGACCACGCCATAAAGTTTTGTATAAATTTTATTTGCTCAAATGATTAAAAGAATTTTATTGAAAACTCCCCCACAGGGTTAATTTGGATTTGACCTGTTTACGTGTTTTGCACAAAGATTCAATGAAATTTTAAAATTTTTGGTATTAACGCAAGTTAACCTTTATTCCAAAAGCTCACTTAATTAATAAGACAATTTTTTTTTTGCTCTCCTCATATAGTTCAAAAGCTGAATGAGATGATATTAATAATAATAAAAACAAGGATAATAAAGAATCTGAATATTAATATCTTTAAATTAAAAAACATAACATCTGTTTTTTATATATTTTTTCGTAAGTCTTTGTTTTTTATCTACTTTGTAGTTGTTGTTCCTTAAAAATAGATTTCAGTGTACAATTGCAGTTTTTCTTCTAATAAATTATAAAAATCAAAAAATTAAATTTCGTAAATATTGTGCTTAAATACATAGTATTATAAAACATTTTATCCAAAAGAAAAACCTACATTTCTCCCATAAAATCATAAAAAAACGAGGAAGAGCGTAGTAGAACCTTCAGGAGAAAACAAAACAAAATTTAAGTTGAAAAGCAGATTTTTAAACTTTTTCTAAACCCTCGGCTATTTTTTGTTCAACCGTGTGCAATTCAAGTAAAATATTATTGACATAAATTGAGTATACCAATTTGACCTCTTTTCAAACGGGTGTAATAATACTTATATGTCAAGTAGCTATTACCCGGTGCACGTGGCCCCGCTACTCAATGGAGTTTTAATTTAAGTTGATGTTATTTAAAAAGTTAACACAAACATCACACATAGTGTATATGTTAATTTTAAAATGTAATAAAGAAATTGTTTTCAAACGCTGTTTCTAGAAGTTTTATTGCAATGTGTCAACAAATTTATCAAATTTCACTTGAAACTTTTCATAATTATTAAATAATAATAAAAAAAAAATTTTAATTTAGTTAACAATATGTCAACTCTTTCGTCAAGGAGCACTAATTTGACAAGGAGAACTACATCTAGAAAAACTAGAGATAATCGTTCAAAATGTTTTGCAAGCTGTTTTTTAAAGTTTTTATTTCGCAATACAAAATTTGAAGGCAATCGGTTTAACCATTTCTTAGTTATAGCAAAGTAACGGAAAAGCCTATAAAACGCTGTTGGGCGCAATGTGTTAATGAAACTCCACAAATATTTTTTGAATCCTTCTGTTTAACCAAAGCAGTACTTCGAAAATTGACCAAAACGTACTTTTTTACAATTTGCACGCTCTCGGGCAACGCCGGGTAAATCTGCTAGTCTATCTATATATATAAAAGCTAAATGTTTGTTTGTTTGTGGCTTACAGACTCCTAAATTGCACAGCCGATTCTTATGAAAATTTGTATATAGGGGTTTTTGGGTACGAAAGGAAATCGTGGCCCAAAAATTTTTTTCTTACGGACCGCCAAGTTGGGGCTGTGGTGCAAGTATATAAACTTTTTCGTCCTAAAATTAATACGGTTTGAGAAATTTTCTTTAAATTTTGTGTACGTGATGCTCCTTGAGAATTGAGTTCATACTACTACCAGTTTTGGTATTTGTTAACCCATGTCGGAATGACGGTTGGTCAAAAAAAATTTTGGGTCCAAATTTTGTTCGATTTTACGAAATACTGCTTTGGCCAAAAAGAAAGTCTCAAAACATTTTTTGTTGAGTTCCGTTAACCCATTGCGACACAGCGTAATTTTTTAGATTTTTTCGTTACTTTACCTTAAATTCGAAACGGTTTGACCAGTTGACTCCAAATTTTGTATGCGTGAAGCACCTAGAAAATGGAGTTAAGTCTGTTAACAGGCTTGGTGTTTTGTAACACATTTCGGTCCTACGATAGGTCAAAAAAAACTTTTTGGAAGTAAACTACCTCCAATTTTGACATGTAGTTAGTACTGCTTTGAATTACAGAAAGATTCAAAAATTACCTTCATATATTTTAAAATTAACATTGACACCATGTCTAATTTTTGTTTTAACTTTTTGCAATAACATCAACTTCAATTAAACCTCCGTTGAAAAGCAACGTGCACCGGGTATTAGCTAGTCTAATATATATAGAAGCAAATTTGTTTGTTTATTTATTTGTTTGTTTATTTGTTGTTTGTCCAGGATTCACGTGAAAACCACTGGTCCGATTGTCAAAAAATGTTAAAGGAATAGTTCTGAGAGCACAGGAGGTGACATAGGCTATGAAATAGCCTAGAAATTTTAGTCAAGTCTGCTTCATCCTTTAAATTTTCAATACACCTTTTCATCAAAAATAAAATTTACCCCTTTAGTTCAATAAATATTTTACCTATTTAACTATATCATTCTTTGTTTTCTTTGTAAATAGTTTCTTATTTTAAGTAAGAATTAATTCACAGAAACGGATTTTACGGAAAAAATTATTTCTTGAAAGTCGCGCGATTTTTTCCGTAAAATCTGTTTCTGTGAATTGAGCTTCTGTGACTTGTTTTTCTGTGAATTGCTTTTCTGTGAATTATTTTTCGTTGAATTGTTTTTTTGGTGAATTGTTTTTCTGTAAACTGACCTAAATTCGCAAAATGCGTAAACAGCTCAAAAAAAAAATTAACCCGGTGGGCTTTTATAATTAAAATGGTGGTACAAAATTTTCAATATAATTCATTTAATCGTTTAACCAAATAAAATTCATAGAAAACTTCATGGCGTCGTGGTGGAAATTGTAACGGGTTAACCGAACCTAACTAGCAAAATCAACATGTAAAACTGTACACAAAGCGGAAACAAAAATTTTTTTGGAAGGCCGCCGAGCCGAAAGAGGTCAATAAATTCCAACCAACTTTATACGACTATTTCCCCTAGCTAACAGGCACATTTGTACAAAATTTCAAGTCAGTTGATCAAACCATTTCGGCTTGACATCTAAAACATTGAAAAAACTTCATTGCGCCTTCGTGCCCAAACGGCTTAACCGAACTAAACAAAAATGAAAGTTTGTCAGCCTCTTTCTTCGTCTGCAAAACCACCTTGTAAAATTGTACATAAATCGGAAACAAAAAATTTTTTGGAAGGCCGGCAGGCCAATGTGCGTTTATTTATTCCAACCAAATTTATACAACTAATTTCGGTAGCTAAGAGGAACATATGTGCCAAATTTCAAGTCAATCGGTCAAATCGTTTTTACTCGACATCAAAATAACGAAATAGCTTGTTCAACTAAAGTAATGAACACAGTTAAACCGCATTTGCCTTCTATAGTGTGAATGAAAAGAAGTATTCCAAGGATCAGGAAAGGAACAGTAACAATTTCATAACATATTAATGAATTGTTTTTCTGTAAATTGCTTTTTATACATTTTTTATGAAATGTTTTTCTGTGAATTGCTTTTCCGTGAATTGTTTTTATATGAATTGTTTTTCTGTGAATTGTTTTGATGTAAACTGACCGGATACCCATTTTGCGCAAAGATTCAATGACATTTTATATGTTTTGGTATTACCGCAAGTTAACCTTTATTCAAAAACCCCACCTGATTATTAAGACTAATTTTTTTTCCTCTCCTCAAAAAGTGCAAAAGCTACATGAGATAATATTAATAATAATAATTATATCATAATATTTAATCGGTTTATTTTTTCTCATACAAATATAAACATCCTTTTTTTGGGTAAACTATTTAACCAATTTTAATGAAACAACAACCATAAGAAAGGTTTTTTTTGTTTTCATAGGACAATCATATTTTTTTTTAAGAATATTGCGTTTTTTCAGGTGAAAACCTGTCTTTAATTTAACGTAATTTTGAATTTAACGGTCACGCGGTTAAAAGTTGAGGTTTATGACTCTAATATTATGCGCCGACTTATTGTGTAAATGTAATTCATTTTCGGTTGTAACTCGCAGCTAAATCTAATTCAAAAGATTATAGGCGTCGACTTATGTATATCTTTCTTTTTTTGTTTAGTTCAAATATACAATGAACAAGGAGATTTTATCTTAAAAAGTGAACGAAAAAAAAGAGGTCTGTTCGAAATAAAAGAAATACATTTGGTTTATACAGTAGTTTTCATTTATAACGAACTCGGTGCAATTTTAATTATAATAAACTTTGCACTTTTTGCCAAAGAATTAAATTTTACCTAAAAGTGAAAGTTTTTTATTACATTGATATTTCTTTTATTTAAAATTATTATATCTAATTATGTTGCTTGGTGATTAATTTAGTATTTTTTTATACCCTACACCTATAGAATAGGTAAAGGGGTATATTAACTTTGGTATGGTGTTTGTAACCACCTAAAGGAGGCGAGCTAGATATGGAAAAGTATATATATTTGTGATCAGCGTGACCGCCTTAGTCGATATAGCCATGTCCGTCCGTCCGTCCGTCCGTCCGTAGGCACGATAACTCAAAAAATTATGGAGCTATCTTGATGAAATTTTAACTGTAGGTTACTAGGACTGAAAGTACGGCGGGGATTGCATATGGGCGAAATCGGCCTATGGGTTCGGATTCTGGACCTTTTAATCGGTTTCAGTGCTAACGAACAAATATAAAAAATCACGATAACTCAACAACTAATGACGTTATCTTCATCAAATTTGTGCTGTAGGTTACTAGTAATGAAACTACTTCGGGAATTGCGTAAGGTCGGGATTGGACCATAGGTTCGGAACCTAGAACTTTTTGATCGAATTTAGGCCAAACGACCATAATTCCGAAACCAATGAAGATAGAACCTCCAAATTTAGTATCAGGGTGTCCCTTTCTATTTCCTAAGTGTCTTGTGAATTTGGGTCCCATTGGAGTAGTGGGTCGGGGACCAGCCACACATTTCCGAAGACCTTAAAGCATATCTTAAAAATTAATAAAGATAACAACTTGAAAAAATGTAGAAGCTTCCAATTTGCCACAAGGGTGTTCTTTACTATCTCTTGCGTGTTCCCCTAATTTGGGATCAATTGGAGTGGTGGTTCTGTACCCCTCTCAGACCTCCCAAGTTTTAAAGGCTTATAATCGAAATTACTAAAAATAGTTACTTAAAATTAGGATAGACCGTTCAAATTGTGTACAAGGGTTAACTAGTACTATAAGTACAGCGCGGACTATATAAGGGCGAAATCAGCCCAACGGTTCGGATTCCTGACCTTTTAATCGATGTCAGGGCTAAGGAACATATATAAAAAATCACGATAACTCAACAATTAATGAGGCTATCTTCATGAAATTTGTGCTGTAGGTTATTGGCAGCGAAACTACGGCGGTGATTACGTACGGTGAGGATTGGAAAATGGGTTCGGAACTTAGAACTTTTTGATCGAATTTAGGCCAAACGAGCATAATTCCGAAACCAATGAAGATAGAACCTCCAAATTTAATATCAGGGTGTCCCTTCCTATTTCGTAAGTGTCTTTGAAATTTGGGCCCCATTGGAGTAGTGGATCGGGGACCAGCCACTCAGTTCTTAGGCCCTTAAAGCATATTTTCGAAATTAATAAAGATAGTAACTTGAAACAAATGTAGAAGCTTCAAATTTGGCCCAGGGTGTTCTTTACTATTTCTTGCGTGCCCCCCTATTTTGGGATCAATTGGAGTGGTGGTTCAGAACCTCTCTTAGACCCCCCAATGTGTAAAAGCTTATCATCGAAATTAATAAAACTAGTAACTTAAAATTAAGATAGAGCGTTCCAATTGTGTACAAGGGTTAACTAGTATTGAAAGTATGACGGGACTGCATATGGGCGAAATCGTACCATAATTTCGGGTCCTGGAACCCTTGAAAAGTTCAAGGACTAACAAACATATATCTTACAAACACCATAACTCAAAAAATAATGCCGAAAAATATTTTGATGAAATTTAAACTCTAGGTTACTAGTAATGAAAGTACCATGGGAATTGGTTGTGGTCGAGTTCAATTTCGAAGCCAAAGAATATATTTCCTATGTCCTATGTGTCTCCGAAATCTAGACTTAATTGTAGTGGTTCAGCTATGTTCAAAGGTACTTGCTGCATTTATGTAAAATTTATTTTTATATTTAAATGAATTATATGAAAAGGTGTAAATTTTTAATTGTATTTTAGAAATACATTTATTGCATATTTTGCGTTTATAAGCTTTTCTATTAGGTATATAAACTAACCATTTAAAATAATTGCAATTTTTAAAAATTTGGATTATTAAATATATTATGCTTTAATTATCTTTTTATCACAAAATTTAGTAATTAGAATTTTTTCATTTTGTAATTTAATTGGAATAAATATATTTTCATTTATTTCAAGTTTGTTCGTTTTTAATATTTTTAAATAGATAAATTGGTAAGAATTTGTAGTATTTTTTGATAGATAGGGTAATTAGAAAATGTTTTTAGTATTATACAGTTAATTTGGTTAGCTATGTCTTACGATCAAATTAATAACAGCTTCTATGGTGTTATGGATATGTCCTTAATTTTTAACCAAATAGGTGTAGGGTATTTCTAAGTCGGTTGCACCGACTGACTGTTTCTTTACTTATTTTTATATTTAAATGAATTACATGGAAAGTTTTTATTTTTCATTATATTTCAGAAATACATTTATTGCATATTCTGATTATTAAATTTCGTGATAAAAAGCTAATGAAAGTATTAATGGTTTAAATAAACATAAAAAACCATGAAATTGTATAAACTTTTATATTTATTTGTTATTTTATTTATTGGTAATAATTCAATAAAATATAGATAAGATGTAATAAAACTTAAAAAAAAAAATTTCGTCTTTTATTAAAAAAATATTTTGTTTTTAATTCATAAAGTATAATACATAATATGTTTTATAATAAAATTCTCAAATATAATTGACACTTTTATATAAGAACGGAAATAGAAAATAGTGTACCAAATTTGAAGCTTTTATCTTTATTAATTTCGAATATATGCTTTAAGGTCTTGGAACTAGTGGGGGTGGTACGCAAACCGTCATTCCAATTCATCCAAAATTTCACGTACACAAAACAAATAAGAAGAAACACTTGTGCCCAAATATAAGGTTTCATTTTCTTTGGTTTCGAAATTATACTCGTTTGGCCTCAATTCGATCAAAAACTCGACCAGAGTCAATTCCCATGTTACTTTCATTACTAGAAACCTAGAATTTAAATTTCATCAAAATAGCGTAATTAGTTTTTGAGTTATGGTGTTTTTACGATATATATTTATTAGCCCTTGAACTTTTCACAGGTTCCACAATCCTTAACCATGGTACTATTTCGCCCATATGCAGTTCTCGTCATACTTTAAGTCCTAGTAACCTACAGTTTAAATTTCATCAAGATAGCTCTATTAGTTTTTGAGTTATCGTGTCTGCGGACGGACTGATGGACATGGCTATATCGACTCAGGAGGCCATGCTGATCACAAATATATATACTTTTCCAGATAACTCGCTTCCTCTAGGTGGTTACAAACACCATACCAAAGTTAATATACCCATTTCCTGTTTCATTTCATAGGTGTAGGGTATAATAATAATAATAACAATAATAATAAAAATAATAATAATTATAAATATTTTTTTTTTTTTTTTAGGAGGTAAAATCCTTTATTGACGAAGGGCGAAAATACGCCCAACAGTGTCGGAATCTCCCAGCTCAAGCATACCGAATAAAAACCGTCCGGCTCTCCACGGACACTAGTCTGGTACCGTTTACCACATTACTTCGGACTAGATCCAGAGCAATCATCTCAGAGGCTGCTGCCTAGCCGAATTCTGTAGGTTGGACCCAGGTCCAACTTCTGTGATAAACAGTCCCAAGCTCCCTAATGTGACAAACAGTCCCAAGCTCCCTCATCCTGTAGGATGTGGCCCACCACTGTGTCCGGAGAGAACCACGATACTATCTCCCTCGGCTGCATCCGTTCTCGAGCCCATCTCTGACAGATGAAGAAAATGTGCTCAGCGTCATCGTGCATTTGGCAATATATGCACTCCGCTGAATCGACTTTCCGTGCTGATATCAGAACGGCAACTTCGTCAGCATCGACTCATCCGCCAAGTGGTCTCAACAGACTGTCTTATGCGGCATTCCAGAGGTCGGGGCCGAGGATCGAACCTTGCGCTGCACCTCTAGTCACGGTGATACTCTCTTGTTATGATTAGATCCATAACACTTATGGCATTTTCTAACGTCAAAGTTTTTATATACCTTGCATCTATTCTATCCCTCTCTAATTTGACCTTCACTTAATATATTTTTGTAATCTTCTAAATTAATTTCAATTATCGCATTATATGAATAATTACATCTATTTGCTTGATAACTCCTTATATTTTTGACTTCATCTTTATAAATAAAATTATTTTGGTCTAACAACTTAATTTTTATGTCTTCTGCAGTATATTCTTCAGATATTCCTACTATAAGTATTTATGGATTTTTATTAACTGGTATTGCAATTTCTTACTTATCTTGGAATTTTTCTTCAATTTATGTTTTGATACTTTGCACTGACTCGCTATTTTCACAAAAAACTGCTATCGCCCCATCATTTGTATTTGAAATACCATTTAAGAATAATTTAGTGCTCACTTGGTCAATTTGACATCTCATATCTTCTCTTGTGGAGACAGCTGTTTGGTTTTGTTTTGGTTTAACTAACGCAACTGGATCTAGCTTGACGATTTCAGCATATGATTGATTTTTAGAAAATATTTTAGTTTTATTTAAAGTAATTTTTTGCTGGTCAGTTTTCATAGATACCTAGTCTCAAAAGCAACAAGTAAGTTTTTTATTTCATTCTTATTTCTAGCAATAGACTTCTCAAATTTATTCTTATACTCTGCTAATTGAATTATATTTCCATTAACGGACTCATCAACTCTTCCAAAGATCAAGTCCACGTTATGGATGTATCTAATGCGATCCTAGCAAATAAGCTTTATTCTACTATTTGTGACCAACAGTAGAATAAATTCAACTCAAGGACGGTCAGAGTAAAACTGTATAGGCACATTTTTACAAAATTTTTTGAAAATGTGCTAAAAATATAAAATTTATAAGAAAACAAATTTGTGCTTTTATTTGTAACGGCAATTTTAATAATAATTTTTATAATGAGAGGAATATTTTTTTTATTCACAAAAGTAATTTTATATGTACTTAAAAAAGCATTAAAAACAATTATTTATAAAATCCACGATATTAAAACAAAAAAAAGTGTATACTTATATATTAGATGGTTTGGTTTATTTTTATGTAATTCAGTAAGTTTGTTATGTTTAAAGTATATCATAGTTTAAATGAAAAATATTGCTTAGGTAAGTATATTAATTGTCGACGTCATTAAATTAAAAAAATGTTTTAATAAAATATATTTAAAAGTAGTTTTGGAGATAGATGTAGAATAAAGATGACTAATTTTGTTGAAAGTAGTCACATATATTGATGGGTTTATTATCCATTACCGTGAAAGACGTTAGTTTGAGATTAGCATATTTGAACTAATAGATAAAGAATTAGCGGAAGAAGCCGTTGGACTCTTAGGACAGCGATTAGTTTGTTGTCATTATTAGCAAAATAGTTCTCGCATTCTGTATTGACTTTACGTTTGCGTCGCATTGTGCTGATGAATAATTGGCTTTTTTAAATATTTTATCGCATTGACTTGCCATATTACTAGCATGTCTATCTAACCAAATCTAAAATCTATCTACTGCTTTTTTATTTTTTTTTAAGAATTTTAGGGACAAAAGTGTCAGCAATTGCACAAGCCTTGAATAAAAGATAGAATAAGTGAATTAATGTCCTGTTGAAGTAACTGTTCATCCCAGTTAATAAGTGGCAAAGGATTATTGATACTCTGATAGTCAGCATTAAAAAAATCGTACTCAATTTCATTATTGTAAGATTTAGCGAAGAGTGGAATAGAAGTGAAAAACTCGAAAGTGATTGCGTTATGATGAGTAGTGTTAGTGAAAAGATTATCTGCGTCATCAGTGAGATTAACCACCAACCACTTAACCACTTTATATATGCATTTGAAAATGCAAGATTTTGGGTTTGTTTTTTTTTTTTTTTTAAGCGCTAACTGTTCAACTGTTAAACTAATATGCCTATCTATACATAGGTACATGTTGGAACAGGAGGTCAAATTGTATTTGTTTTATTAGAATTGGTCATATTGAATTCCACATATAATTTAAACATGAGATAGTGCTAGGCCTTAAAACTTGTAGAAACGTCTTAGATTTTCAATAGTTACAAGTCTATTTTTTGTAAAATGTATTGTAATATTTTGTATTTGAGTTATATGGTATTCTATATCTTATACTTATATTATTCAATTACGTTATTTGTTTATATTTAGCATTTCTTTATATTGTTATATTAATGTATTTATTATTAAAGATATATAATTATTAATTCTTGATTATGCCATTAAATTGAACCCAATGGCGAATGGTAGCTGAGTCGAGTCGAAAACCAGAAAAGTCTTTACCTTTCACTAGGATTTGAACCTGAGTCTTTTGCATGAAAGATTGGCACTCAACCAATGTGCCATACACCAAAAGTCATTACTATTAGGTTAATAAATTATTTCTTGTAAATCATTGCTACCGAACTCACACAAAACTTGGATTATTATTTCTTGTTTGGACGAAAAAACTTTTTATAGTTCTCCCGAGGTTAGTACAAGTGATTGTAGTAGTTACTATCACAATGATAATGAGAAGCCTTAAGGTCGTCTTCGTCATGTTTAGCAACAAAACCTATATTTTTATGAAATAGGTTTTTTTGAGTGCGTTCCGATTATATTCTAAGCATTTATTACACTATTATTCATAATTTTTTTCACATTATAATTGTTGAAATATCTTATTTATAAGGTTATCATTTATTTTTATACACATTTATTGCACTATTATTCATAATTAATAATGAATTGTTGAAATAACTTAATTATGATGTTATCATTTATTTTTGATAAGTTATTTGAAAACCATAAAAGCTTTTATTAGCTTGATCGTAAGACATAACTGACCAAATTAACTTTGTAATACTAAAGACATTTTTTAATTATTTTATCTATTCAAAAATATTAAAAATTGTTACTTATTTATGAATTTTAAAAATATCAAAAAACAAAAAAACTTAAATTAATGTATTCACAAAATCCAATTAAAAAATTACATATTTAAAACTTTTTATCAAATTCAATAAAAGTTTACACACATGCAGGAATTACTTCTCTTCAGGATTATTAACTATTGCTGTACAGCATTTATTGTTGAACGATTTAGTACCCTTGAATAATGATTTCAATTTAAATAAGTTTTAAATTTATTCTCTTAATTTACTTTACTTATATTTTAAACATAATTCAATTTTTAATATTTTAAGTCTTTTAATTTGAAAAATTATCGAGATAGATTGAAGGAGTTGAGTAGAAAGGAAGAAAAAAAAAATAAAAAATAAATACATTTAAAATGCATTGCATGCATTTTTTCCTTTATAAACATTACAAAAACAATAATAAGAATACCAGAAGTAAATACTAAAATTAGAATACCAGATATATAAGAAATGAATCTTGTAATAATAAAAAATGGACTAAATTTAAATATGAATATTGTGATAGTAAGAAATAAACCAAATTTAAATATAAATGTTGTAACTGTACTTAAACTAGAATAAGAACCTACTAAACTAGAAAAGAATAATAAATTATATTATTAAAAGACCAACGTAGGTAATTTTTACAGTATATATATGCAAGAATTGTCAAAGACAATTCAATTCAGTTTTTATTTAAGATAATAAAATATATTTTTATAAAAAACTATGAAAAAACTACACAGTAAGTTATTTAAGCTTGTTTTTTTATAAATGTAAAACAATTCTTTTTATTTTTTTTTGGAGTTATTTCAAAAAAAATTGTACAATTAATTATTCAAGTATAAAGTTATATAATAAAATTCTTTCGTCTTCTCTCAATCAAATTCCTTTGTTTTTGAAAAAAAAATATAATATTTAGTTAACTAATTTTACAATATTAATTCTTAAAATGGTTAACGAACAAGTAAACACGTTAACATTAGAACCGTTAGAATATCTGGCCGACAACCGGAATTCAGCGGAGATAGTAGAGACTTACAAACCTTTACTAATTTAGTAGACAGGGTACATCCAATACTGGGAACATACGATACCCTATCTCAAACTATATTCTCAGACATAATCAACAGTAAATTACGGGGTACGGCTAGAGAAATGATAGAGATAAACTGCCAAGCAATTTCTTGGTCAAATATCAAAATTGGATTACAAAACAACTTTGGTAAAAGGAAAACCTTTGAAGATTTATATGACGAATTAAGGGCAATAACATATAACACTTGTAATGAAGACTTCTACAGCGAAATAAAAAATAAGTTAAGAGCATTAAATAATAAAGCGATAACGGTACTAGGATCAGGGGCTGCGGCCAATGAATGTGCTCGCAATAACATAAAAACCTCTTTAAAAATATTTAAGAGTAAAATGCCAGAACCGATGAGAACAATTCTGGCATGTAGGAATCCTACCACCCTAGAGAGCGTAATGGAAATACTATTCCAGTCTGGTCATGCGTTTACGACAAATGCATTTTCGAATGTAAGACCAAATCGTGTTCAAAATAACAATAACAATAGTTCTCTAAAATATAATAATAATAATAATAACAACTCTCGGAATTATAATAATAACAACAACAACCATAATTCGCGAAATTATAGTAATAACAATAAACCCCGAACATACGAACCAAATAATAATCAACAAACGAACTTTAATCAAACTCAGAGGAGATCAAATAATTTTAATTTTAAGTCTCGAAATAATAATAATTATAGTAACAACAATAGTAATAATTATAATAATAACACTAACACAAAGACAATAATTATGCCCAAAATCCATATAGGAGTTCCAATACAGCCAGCCTCGGAGGAAACTTAGCTAATATAGTGGTACAATCAAAAAAACACCACTTAAGTTTATAATCGATACAGGGGCAACCAATTCCATTATAAACCCAGAACTTTGCCATCCTAAATGGCAAACATCAATTAAACCAATTATTGTTAAAACACTACAAAATCAAAATTTTCCTCTGCCAAAATCGGCAAAAAAAATAAAAAAATTTTTAGGACTTACCGGATATTACCAGAAATTTATCAAAGATTATTCAAAAATTGCAAAGCTTATGACGAAATATTTAAAAAAGGATGTTAAGTTAAATATAAATGATCCTGAATAACAAGATAGTTTCGAAATATTAAAAACATAGCAAACAATTTACTCTGCAAGCCGATGCTAGTAATTACGCTTTAGGCGCTATTCATTCACAATATAATCATCCTATTTGTTATGCAAGCCGTACTCTTAACGGACATGAACAGAATTATAGCACCATCGAAAAAGAATTACTCGCTATAGTGTGAACAACTCAATATTTCCGCCCATATCTATTTGGATGAAAATTTGTCATCAAAACCGACCACAGGCCCTTGATTTGGTTGTTTTCAATCAAGGAACCGAACTCTAAATTGACAAGTTGGAGATTTAGACTTTCGGAATATAACTATGTCATAAAATATAAAAAAGGGGCACAAAACGGAAATGCAGATGCTTTATCTAGAGTTATTATAAATCATGTAGAAGAACCAGAAACCGAAGAACCTATAATTACAGAAACCAAATGCCCATTAAGCTTTTACAAAAATCAAATTATCATCAAAAAAACAAATTTCGGCTCTCCTAAAATCAAAACAGAAAAACTGTTTCACAAAAATCGGAAAACTATCTTTACTAAATTTCTAGACCATAAAACGATCAAAACTTTAATCCATAATCATTTTAATATTACAAAAACTAATGCAATTTTGATTGAAGACTAAATAAATGAAACGAAAATTTTGTGCAATTAAAAAATAGAATCTATAACCCAGAATTGAAAGATAAAATCACAAAATTTTTAAAGAATTGTGAGATCTGTAATAAAGAAAAATATGAACGTAAACCTATTAAAGAAAAATTAAAATAACCGAAAATCCAAATGGGCCTAGCGAAATTATTCATGGTGACCTTTTTTTATAGTTTAGATATAACATTATTTCTACCCTGATAGACAAATTTTCAAAATACGCTCAGGCTATCAAAATTAAAAGAAGAAGCTGGATAGAACTCAGAAGGGCGATTCTGCAGTTCTTAGGTTCAGTAGGAAGCTTTAAACAACTAACAGTCAACAACGAACTAGGATTGAAAGCGATACCCTTACAACCGTTTTTGAAAAATAATAATATCAAAATTAATTTTACCTCCAATAATAACCATACCTCTAACTCAGACGTACAACGACTTCACAATACAATAAATGAACATCTAAGACTACTACGTAAAACCCTAATAAGGATTTTATATTTTTTAGGATATAACCCTATTAGGATATAACCCTAATAAGGATTTTGAAACTGTTGAAGAAAAAATATTAAAAATTATCAGTTTTTATAACAATTCTATTCACTCCACAACGAATAGAAAACCTATTGACCAATAGTACCTATTGACATGGTACTATTGGACAGCTAGAATATAAAGATATTAAAGACAGAATAATTTAAATTAAAGAAAATGTTGTAAATAAATTAAAAAAGAATAGGGAAGAGGTGGATATTAAAGCAGGTCCTCAATATCCAAAAGAAATTAGAGGGGGTAAAAATCACTCTAAGTTTAGAAAAATAACCGCTAAAAGACTGTATGACGACCATATAATTACTAATACAGGATACAAATACTATAAATCTCACAAAAAGAACAAAAAAATTCCAAACTTAATATTTTATCTAGAAACATTTTATCACCCGACGAAATAGATATTTTAACCGACATAGAATCCTTTAGGGACATACAAATTTCGGTTGCGTTCTATCCAAACCAAATACTCATCATAATTTACCTCCCTATATATACCACTATGACATATTCAGAAATTATAATTGAACCTATTCCTAATAAGGATAATAAAGAATTAGTATTGTCAAATAATAAGTTTATAATGAATCAATACAAACGAATTTTTTATAATAACGCAAAAGATAACCAAAAAAATAATTTTTTTTGTAGTAGAAGACGAATGTATAAATAAAATTACAAGTTCCACTCATGCAATTCGTGAAATGAGTTTGAACACAAAAGACTAATAAAAGGAATAAAACCAGGTCTCATTATTGTAAAAAATTTGAAAAATACCAATATTAGTCAAGATTGTAATCAAGAAAACTTAATGTTATATAAAAATAGTTTAATTAAATTCCAAGATTGTTCTGTAACTATTAAAAGAGTTACATTTATAAATAACAATTTAAAAATTAAAAATCATTATACTTATCCTTTTTCAAATATAAATATAACAAATACTGAAACTAATATTGAACTAGATTCTAAGGAATTAATTTTAAGGGACATAAATAACAATAGAAAAATAATTTAATTTCAAGAAGTTCATACTAAACATAAATATAACAATTACTTTAATTATGGTATTTTTATAATAATAACCCTTTCACTTATATAAATTATCACTTACCTTATAAAAAGAGACTTTATCAAAGGAAACATCGTAATAGTTTCGTCGGAGCCTCAGTCTTAGGAAATGGAGTTACATTACGGTCCATTATCTAAAGATAATGTTTACCTACTCAAAGAATCATATAAATATAACATTTGTTTACCTCCTTCATAAACAAATTTTGTTTATACTAAATATTTCATATAATATAAATTACATTAAATACCTCATATAGAGTTCAAACGCAATGTTCATTTATAAAACAAACACATGTTAAATATCTGTGACCTAATAAACTACATTACCGCTTTCCAAATTGAATATTCCAACATGAATCAATACATACTATAAATACATTTTTTTGGTAAAAATGCATTGAATGCATTTTTTCGCTTATAATATACCAGAAGTAAATACTAAAATTAGAATACCAGAAATATAAAAAATTAATCTTGTAATAATAAGAAATTAACTAAATTTAAATATGAATATTGTAATAATAACAAATTAACCACATTTAAATATAAATGTTGTAACTGTACTAAAACTAGAATAAGAACTTACTAAAGTAGAATAAGAATAATAAATTATATTATTAAAAGACCAACGTAGGTAATTAAAATATATTGTTATAAAAAACTATGAATTCCTAGTATTTTAATACTAGTAAATTAATTAATAATAAAAATAAATATAACAAAGTGTCCGCGTTTTATTTAAACCTACTTAATTAATAATAAAATTGATAACCTCTAAACTTTACAATTCTTCTTAATTTGTGGTCAAATTTCTGGTGTTAAGAGTTCACAACGATAAAGACCGAAAAATAAATTTCCCACATAATAGACGAGAAATATATCATTAGTGAAACAAAAAAAAGTTATTATAATTTTTAATTCTTTTATTAACAAACAAATATTTTATCAATTACATGCTGCATTACTTTTTCAAAAAGATAATCTGTTTTAGAACATATTAATTTAAAATTTAACAAATAGGTAGGTATTTAAATAAAAACAAAATTTTAATTGAAATTAAAAAAATATTTCAACATAAAGAGAATTTGAACCAACGAATCCAACATTTTATAAAATACGTAGCATACAAAAAATAGACTATTTAACTTATTCATCTTTAAATTTTTAAGATGCAACAAGAAATTATATCAGTAATTTGTTTTTATTTTCTTTTTATTTGTCTATCGAAGCATAATACGTAATACATCATCATAATATTTAATCGGCTTATTTTTTCCCATACAAATATAAACATCCTTTTTTACGACAAACTATTTGACCAATTTTAATGAAATAACAACCAAAAGAAAGGTTTTTTTTGTTTTCATAGGACAATGATATTTTTTTTTTAGAATATTGCGTTTTTTCAGGTGAAAACCCGTCTTTAAATTAACGTAAATTTGAATTTAACGGTCACGCTGTTAAAAGTTAAGGCTTATGACTCTAATATTATGCGCCGACTTTCTGGGTAAAAGTAATGCATTTTCGGTTGTATTTGCAGCTCAATCAAACTATATATTATAGACGCCGACTTATGTCTTTCTTTTTTTTTTTTGTTAAGTTCAAATGTTCAATGAACAAGGAGATTTAAATTTTTTTAAAATTTTTTTTTTGTTTTTGTTTTTTCTTTATCTTAAAAAGTGAACGAAAAAAAAAGGTCTCTTCGAAATGAAAGCAATACATTTGGTTTATACAGTAGTTTTCATTTATAACGAACTCGGTGCAATTTTAATTATAATAAACTTTACACTTTTTGCCAAAGAATTAAATTTTACCTAAAAATGAAAGTTTTTTATTACATTGATATTTCTTTTATTTAAAATTATTATATCTAATTACGTTGCTTGGTGATTAATTTAGTATTTTTTTATTTATTTTTGAATATAAAAAGAATCATAATAACGCATCAAAAATACAAAAAATATTTTATTAGAAGAAAAAGCACTATACATAGGCTTGAGGCTGACACATCAAATAAAATTTTAGCAAATGAGTTCGAAGTGTCCATTCTAGAATCAGCACATTCTACAATGTTCAAGTTTTATACTAATTTTTCAAAATTCACAGCATTCTTTTAAAACGACATTCGTTTATTACGACGAATATTTTCTGTCCCATCATGGTCGTTATAACCGAAAAGTACTGTACTTTGTTTTCGTTTGCTTAAAAATTTTTTTTTTTAAATCGTATATTGTTGTTGGTTTTTGTTAAGTTTTTTGTAAAATAAGAAACCAACTTCTGATAAATAATATTTCTTAAGAAAAATGATTTGTTACTTATGGTCAACCAAATTCAGCGTGTACGGCGTTCAGTTTCTGTCAAAAAATTTTGAAATAAGTTGTTAGATATGTAAATAAATTTACATGAAAGCACACGCGACGTATTCGGAGTTTTAAAATTTAAAAATTGACAAAGCGTATAAAAATATTGTAATTGTTTTTTCTTATGTTGCTACGATTAAATTTTAAAAATAAAATATTTTAAAATTAAAATAATTTTTTTTAAAACATATATTCAAAATAATTGAAATATGTTTGCAAAAAATTAAAAACGAAAAATCTTTCTTAAAAAAATAATTTGCAATTTAAATGATTTGTTCCTTTGGGCCTAACCAAAATCAACGCTTATGGTGTTTTAAATTAGTAGTTAAGCACATGATATTACATGAGAATAACTTACTTACCTTCCTCGAATTTTTAAAATTTAAACATTGACAAAGCATATAAAAAAGTTATTGTTTTTTCTTATGTTGTTATTGTTCTAAAAATAAAATATCTATTTTAAAATAATATTGTTTTTAAAAATACCTATATTTTTTTAAAAAATACTTTATATATATTCAAAACAATTGAAATACCTATAGTATGTTTGCAGAAACAAAAAAATAACATTTCTTAAGAAAAATTATGTGTTCTTTACAGATCAACCAGAATAAACGCGTCCGGCATGCAGTTTCTGTCAAAAAATGTTGAAATAAGTAGGTATGTTGTGTACTGTACTTCGGAATTTAAAATTTTAAAATTTGACAAAGCGTATTATAATATTGTAATTGTTTTTTCTGATGTTACTACGATTTAGATTTCAAAATAAAATATTTTAAAATAATATTTTTTTTTTAAAAAAACATACATTCAAAATAATTGAAAATACCTATAATATGTTCGCAAAAAAAAACTAAAAAATAATCTTAAACTTAAAAAAAGTTGACGTATAATTTCTGTCAAAAAATTTACAAATAAATAGGTACATGAATTTTCATGAGAGCAACCAAAATACGCGTAACGCGATGTACTGTAATCAGTTTTTAAAATTTACATATTGAGAAATGGTTTTTGGTTTTTCTTATATTTCTAAGATTATGTTTTAAAAAATATCTTATATTGAAAAAAATTCTAAATATACCTATTATATGAAATTAATAAAATTTTTTGTTGTAAATTAAAACATTCAAATAAATATTTTTGTGTGTACGCGTGTATCAATTTACGGATATATAGATAGACATATTGACGTACTGCCGTATAAAAATTGTACGTCGTATGCTTTAATTTAGATAAAATAAATATTTAATTATCTACTCCTTTCATCTACTATTATTCAAGAGGCGGTATGGTGTAGCTGTAAAAAGAGGGGTTCACTCCTATATAAATAGGTATAATATAAAGTAAAGTAAAGAATTCAGAACCATTTTTTTGAACCATAATAATACAGTAGGTACTAAAAAAAAAATTTTTTGTAAATCGTAAATTGTTGTTGCTTTTTGTTAAGTTTTTTGTAAAATTAAAAACCGAATTCTGAAATATGCAGAAACTTAAAAAAAAAAAAAAATCTCTTAAGAAAAATGATTTGTTTCTTATGGATCAGCCAAAATCAGCATGTAGGGCATTCAGTTTCTGTCAAAAAATTTTGAAATAATTAGTTATGTAAAAAAATTTACATGAACATATGCATAAGAAAAAACAATTACAATATTATAAAAATACATATTGTAATTGTTTTTAGCACATTTTCAAAAAATTTTGTAAAAATGTGCCTATATAGCTTCACTCTGTCCGTCCGTCCGTCCGTCCGTCCGTCCGTATGTTTACAAAAACTTTTACACCGTTTGAAATAGAGAAAAGAAATTTTAACCATGGGTAGTTTTTGCAAAAAAAATAATTTCGTAGAAGAATTTTTTTCTGTAGCCCCACCTGTTACGGGGCTACAGCCCCCCAAAGTTGGAAAAAGCCCTATATTTAAATTGTTATAACAAGAGTTCTGTTACATATATTTTCAATCTGAAAACGGCAAATGGTAGCTGGTTTCATAAACTTTATAAATTTTTACAAGGCAAATGTTTAGGGTTGCCATACGGTACTAAAATTTAACATTACGCAAAACTCAATTTTCGCAAAATTTTTGGCCACACATATCTTCTGAACGGTTCAAGCTAGGGTCTTGAAATTTTGGGACAAGTTAGATACCTAGAAATTAGTAGGAGTCGGTTAACAAAATTTTTTTGTCAAGCCCCCTATTTAGGAGCTATAAGGGCTCGAAAATTGAAATTTTGCTATTTTTAAACACCTGTAACTTGAATACCTGTCCAAATTTGTTTTTAGTAATATACAAAATTCAAAGCTCTATAATTATATTTCAACATGTGTCAAAGGTTTTTCTTAGTTTTGAAGGGTGACGAAGTTACAGCCCCTGAAAATTCCAAAAAAGCCCTATATTTAAATTGATATAACAAAAGTTCTGTTAGGTTTATTTTCAATCAAAAAACGGTATTAGAGAGCTGCTTTTATAGGCTTTACAAAATAATGTCGCTTAAATGTATAGGGTTGCCATACGGTACTAAAATTTAGCATTATATAAAGCTCAATTTTTGCAAAATTTTTGGCCCCACATATCTTCTAAACGGTTCAAGCTAGGATCTTGAAATTTTGGGAGAAGTTAGATCCTAAAAAAATAGTAGGAGTCAGTTAACAAAATTTTTTTGTCAAGCCCCCTGTTTAGGAGCTATAAGGGCCCGAAAATTGAAATTATGCTATTTTTAAGCACCTGTAACTTGAATACCTGTCCAATTTTTTTTTTATTAATATACAAAATTTAAAGGTCCAACATTATATTTTAACATATGTTAAAGGTTTTTCTTAAATTTAAAAGGGGTTCCTTAAATTGAAGAAAGTGTCTCTTAGTTTTACCCATTTTTGCTTAGATAATAAAATTCTAAGTAAAATTCCAAATTTTTGTGTAATTCATAATTTAATTCCTAGAACCTAAAAAACTAGAGGATGAAGGGGGGGGGGGTGTTGAAGTTAGATTCTTGAGAAATTTGGCAACCTTCCCCATTGAAGGGCTATAACAACTTTTAAATAAAAAATTTACTGTTAGCAGTAAATTTTATAAGTCAGTAGTAACTATTTCCAAGTAAATATTTCCAAAGTTAAACTCAGTATGTAATACAATATAATTTTGAAAATGTGCTTTTTTAAAAACCCTTGGTTTTTTTTCATCACTTGTTTCTTATGCTGCTGCGATTAAATTTTAAAAATAAAATATTTTAAAATAACATTTTTTTTTAAATAATTTAATTTAAAACATACAAATCACAGACTAATATACTATACAGATCCACAAAAGTTAAAATTTCATATTTTTCAGTAGCGAGATGAGTTCGTAGTTAAGGCACTGTTATACTAGAATAATGTATACATAAAACTAATTTGTTATTGTTTTTTCATTGAGAAAAGAAAAAAATAACAACAAAATCAATTTTTGTGTTATACAAAAAGAGAATCAAAGAAAGAGAAACCAAAAAATAAAAATTATAAAAAATTGGAATGAGTATATCTATATATTTGATATTAATATTTATATTACTATATATTCAAAATCACATAGTGCATGTGATTGTTTATCTTAAAATGGGAAACTTTTTTTCTTGCCTTTAAAAAGAACTGCTATGTATAAAAAACGTATAATAGACTAGAGACTATTATAAGGATAGATAATAATTTAACGACTGAGCATTTAATGTAGGTTTTGTATATAATTTAGTAAATTTTATAGTGTTATAAACGAAAATGCATGTTGTATATCCTGTTAAATTTTTAATATAAAAATATCATACGCGCCAGTTTAGTTATTTGAATATTTTTTAAAGCTAACTAGCTAAATTTCTTTTCCCCAATATCTTTTGAAACAAAATGATTTTGACAAGCGAATAAATTTTTAGGATAGTCTCCATGTAAATTAAAATTATCAAGCCATTTTTGCCTGGCTTCCTTTTTACTAGGAAATTTAAAAAAATGATTTTCAGAGTTTTTGCAATTGGGTACACAACATTTTCTTCGATATGAACAACTTGGTATTGAAAATAAGCTGTTATTCTCTTCATGTCCCAAAAAATATAGAGGAATAGCTCCTTTTAAAATTCTTTTTTTACCTATGAATTTCTTATCAAAATGTTTTGAACAAATCCTTAAATTATTTATTTCACTTAAATTTAAATCAATTTGTAAGTTGTGGCACCATTGATCAAGTAGATCTTTATTTTTTGGAAACCGATGTAAATGTATATTTTCACATGTATTAAGTTTTTGTCCACAATTCTTTATACAACACATTTCTTTTGTACGATTATTCATGATAATAAATAATTATGTACTTACACTTATCACAATTGTCAATATTAATATGTATGCACTTAAATACACTTATCAAGTTATCACCAAAGACTCTTAATATACACAAAGATACACAAAAATTAAAAACGAGCAATTTTTTTATTTCTATTAAGAAAGCCGAGATCAGAAACTGGTATACTAAATATCAAAGACAAATACCAAAAACGGTTATACTCTTATAAAAACTCTTATACTAATTCAAAAATTTATTATACAACTTCAGTAATACCAGAATACAAAGTTATTATATATATATGATTATATTCACTTATATATATTATAAGTGAATATATGTGTTTATGTTAAAAACTTAACAAATATGCGTGCATATGTGTTTATGTTAAAAACTTTGCTAGTGGTATGTATGAATTTTGTATAGTTTTTGAAGCATTTATCACAGTTTGCGGACAGGCTGTTTGCGGGAACGAAGAAATTGTATATGCATGTGTGCATTGTGTCTATTATCTATGTATGAATTATTATCAAGCGAGTGGTGTTATTTTAAAATCTTTTTTTGTACATAATTTTCATTTGATTCACATAGCTATGAATTTTTTATTATTGTTAGTGCATAATTTAGCTAATTGTGTACTGTTTTTCATATTTCATAGTAAAGTAGTACATATTTTGTTTAATTCTTATATATTTTATTGTTATCATTAAATTCTTCATATTTTGTCGTGAATGTTCAATTGTTTTATTTTATTGTGCCACTACATATATATTTATGGCTACTATTTAATGGGTCAGTATTTTAAATAAATGGTCAGTATTTTAAATAAATTATCAGTAATTAAAATTAAATATCAGTATATCATAAAAAAATTATCAGTTTTTATATTTCATTAATTAAAATATGAATTTTGAAAAAAAAACTATTCAAATTAAAAAAACCCTTTTGGTTTTTCCGGTACACTTATTAATCCATATATTCAACATCCATTTATTCAACAGGTAGTATATACAGTAGACCAAAAAGTCATCGTACCCTAGTAAATTTTTTAAACAAAGTAGAAAAACCAACAGGTAGAGGTAAAATTAAATGAAAATAATGATTGCATTTTACATAAGCATTTATTAGGTAAACTTACACAAAAAACGTTCGTCCAAAAACTTCAAATTAAAAAACCATTTATTTACCAGGTACACTTGTAACCCCTTTGTTAGCAAGTACTTATAATTTTACACTTTCTTAAATAATAAAACAATTTTAATAAAATTTAATTCATGCCTTTTTAGTTAAAAATAATAAAATCTTATTTTATTCTTATTGAAAAACCCAAACATTTTTTTCTTAATTATATAATTGCTTCGCATAGCGTTTTTCTGGAACCATTTAACAACGTTAACCGGAGTAAGACTGTATTTATAAAAAAAAAGCGCAAATTTAAAATTGAGGTTTATTAATTTACGTAAGTACGTACTTATTGAAAATAAAATATATTTTTAAAATTTGTATTTTTCTAAATAATAAAAGAAATGGCTAATTTAAAAGAAAAATTAGTTGATTCTAGCTTTCGTGCGAATTTGATTTGTAGGGCTAAAAAATGTGAAGGGAAAATTAATGCGGATATACATCTTTATAATTTTCCAACCAACAAAAATTTGTTTGATAAATGGTGTCACAATTTACAAATTAACTTAAATTTTAGTAAAGTAAACAAAATTTGTACACGTCATTTTGATAAAAATTTTGTTGGAAAGAAAAAGCTTTTAAAAGGCGCTATTCCGACATATTTTTTAGGCCACAAAGAAAATATAGATTTGTTTTTACCAATAAATTCGAAAGATAGGGTTAAAAGAACCAGTAGAAAAAAATGTAGTGTTCCTTTTTGTCAAAAGTCTGGAGGTAGTAATCGTTTATTTAACGTTCCTCTTGATAATGAAATTAGAAAAAAGTGGTTAGATATTTTAAATTTAAACAATAATTCTTCAAAACATTTATACGTTTGTGAAAATCACTTTCAAACACAAAATATTGGGAAAAGAAAACTTCGAAAAAATATTTTTCCAACAAAAAATTTAAATTTACAACCTACTTCTTCTAAAATCGACATACAATGTGTTAATGCGGAAAAAGAAAATAATAGTCTTTCTGAAAATTTAGATATATATAATTTTGATTTAGAATCTTCTATTTATACGGTTGAAATACCTAAATATGTATATGATGGTCCCGCATTAACAGAAAGAAATGTTTGCTATCAACAATTAACTTTGGAAGACATTTCAAAATTACCATCTCCTTCAAAAATGCGAAAGCCATCAGAATCTTCAGAAATTTTCTGCTATCAATGCAAAATCAAAGATGAAAACGTAGCTTATTTTAAAAATCAAACAAAATTGTATGCTGAAAAGTGTTTGAACCTGCAAGAAGAAAACGCCACATTAAGGAAAAAATTACAAAACCTTGAACAGAAGCAAGTTAGTATAGAAGCAAGAATAGATGTAATAGATAATATTACTACTAACGCAAAAGAATTTTGTAAAATGTTATTGTCAAGAAAACATAGTTATAATCAGCAGCAAAAAATTTTATCGCAAAATATCAATTTCAGATCTTCATCATTTTATTCATTTTTAAGAGATGATTTAAAATTACATTTGCCAAGCCAATCTTCAATTTATAATTGGTGTCCAATAAAAAATCTTCAGCCTGGATTTAATGAATGTCTCTTGAATAACTTAAAAAATCTTGTTAATAAAATGGATACTCAATCAAAACAAGTTGTTTTGTTGATAGATGAAATACATATTCGAAGAGATTTGGCATATAATTTATCAAGAGATCTTATTGATGGACTTACGGATTTAGGTGAAACTAAAAGAGAAAGTTCTTTTGCAAACCAAATATGTGTGATAATGCTGCGGGGTCTGTTTTCTAATTGGAAATATGTCTTAAGTTATTTTGTAACACAAAAAGGCCTCTCCGCAGAAAAACTAAAGGATATTATAGAAGAAAATTTGCAGAAATGTTTTGAAATGGATTTAAAAGTAAGATGTATTGTTTGTGATCAAGGACCTAATAACAGAAAGTATTATAAATTACTGGGTATTACAGAAGATAAGCCGCACATGTCATTCAATGGAAATAAAATATTTTGTGTATTTGATACACCTCATCTAATAAAGTCCATGAGAAACACTCTTTTGGCATGCGACATTACATCAGAAGATGGTATTATAAGTTGGGAAGTCATTTCAGAAGTATACAAGTTAGATGAAAAAAATAAATCAATTAAAATGTGCCCAAAGCTAACGAAAAGACATATGGATCCATCACCTTTTGGCAAAATGAACGTACCTTTGGCAGTTCAAACTTTAAGCAGGAGTGTAGGTGCTGCAATCGAGACTTGTTTGGTTAATAATTTCTTTTCAGCGAAAGCTAAAGCAAATGCAAAGGCTACGAGCAACTTTGTTTATATAATAAATAACACTTTTGATATTTTAAATTCTAGAAATTTGAGAGAAAAACACTCTTTCAAACAGCCTTTGAAAAAAGATGATGCAAAAACTCAATATCTTAATAATGTAATAATATATTTAAAATCATTGAAGCTTCCTTCCGGAAAAAAGAATTTTTGCATTTCAGGATTGGTTCTTACAATAAATGGTATACAAGGTTTATGCGAGGAACTTTTCTCTTGTAAACTTCTAACTACGAATTTTCTACTGACGTCAAGAATAAATCAGGACCCACTTGAAAATATGTTTGCAAGAGTACGTTCAAAAGGTGGAAATAATAGAAACCCTTCTGTGTCCGAATTCAATTGGATTATTGCACGAATAATGTCAATGCGTATAGTGACATTTATGCATAGTGACAAAAATTGTGAAAACGATACAGATATTATGCTAGATTGGGAATCTGCACTTGATAATCATATTGACATTGATTCAAATGATCAGGAAAAGGAAATATCAGTAGAAGTTGAGGAATCTCTAAAACAATTCATTAATGACGAAAATGACACCAACGACATAAATACATTAGAAGCTGATCCAGCAAAACGATATTTTTTCGGTTATGGAATTTTTAAAATATTGTCCAAAAAAATTAATTGTTCCAAATGTTCCGAATTAATGATCAAAGCTGATTCTTCCTTAAATTTAGCATCCGAACAGTTATTAAAATTCAAAAACTTTGACTCAACAACAGAGAAGGTTTTTCTTAAAGCACCTACTGATGAATTTTTTGAAATTTGCAATTTACATTATAATATATTTAAACATTTTTTTGATAATTATTTACATTTCAATAATTTAAAGAAACAAATAATTGACTCATGTATTTCTAAAACAAATGAACTTTATCCCTACTGGTTTCAAACAGAAGACGAATGTTTTAATCATCGAAAAATTTTTTTAGATTTCCTTATTTTAGTTTTAATAAGAAAAAACTGCTGCTGGGTAACAAAAAACTCAACTCAACTGTTAAGCAGAAGTTCTACAACACATCCCCGTTTAATAATTCTACAACAATAAAATATTAGATGGGTCTTTGAACTTTTTCCGAAAGTTTTTCCTTTTAAACTTTTTCTTGCATGTTTGCTAAATTTTTTATCAACATTTAGTAATTCTAGGACTTCCTTCTACCTTGTCCATTTGAAATTATTTTATTTCTTGTTTGTTTGTCTGTTCGCTTGTTTATATTTGTCACATTTTTGAACAATTAAAGGACATTTTTTTTTCTTTTGGTAAAAATAAGGTAAGCTCAGAAACAGTATAAAAATATTATAAATTTTAAGACATTTTGATATTATTTTGAAAATATTGTTCTGCACATACATATATGTACTTTAATTAAATTTTATTTTGTATAATTTATAGAATTATATTTTTTCATTTATGAATTTTAATTAGGTAGGTACATATTTCTATTTTAATAAATAAAAAAGGGTTTTTTATGTCAATTGGAAAATTAGTTTTATATTTTAGTACGAATACTGTAATTAAAAATTTTTCCAGTTGGCTTTTTCCCTTCTGAAATTAACTTTATTCTTAGCTTTTTTTATTTTTTCATATTAATACCTACATATTTAGCTTTAATATTTTATGTATTACATATACTTAAAAATATAAAATATCTATTGCACATTTTAAATTTTTCTTTATAAAAATTTTCAATTCAATAAATCAATACCACCCGCCCGCCACCCGTAAAGAAAAATAAAAAAAATTTTAAAATTTTCTAATTAATTTTCTTACTTATAATACAAAAGCTGAGCAAACAGAGAGTGTGGCAAAAGTGTAATGAATAAACCAAGATGATATTAAAAAAATTTTAACAAAAGAGATAATTTTGATAAAGTAAACATTCAACATAAAGAATTAAGTATTTCAACAATTTCAAAAAAATGAATTGATGAATAACCAATGTACTACTGCCAAGTACCTACTACTAATAATAAATCTATAAATCTTATAATCTTATTATTCTAAATAAAGTAATCATATTGTAGCAAAAAAATATTGAAAATTAAGAAAGTTAAATTTAATTAAAATTATTCAATTTTATTTGAACTTAAAAAAAAATATTTTTAACAGCCTTTTTTTAGTTTAATAGCTTTGATAAAATTCATACATAGATAATAGACACAATGCACACATGCATATACAATTTCTTCGTTCCCGCAAACAGCCTGTCCACAAACTGTGATAAATGCTTCAAAAACTATACAAAATTCATACATACTACTAGCAAAGTTTTTAACATAAACACATATGCACGCACAAATATATAATTAATAAGTGAATATAATCATATATATATAATAACTTTGTATTCTGGTATTACTGAAGTTGTATAATAAATTTTTGAATTAGTATAAGAGTTTTTATAAGAGTATAACCGTTTTTGGTATTTGTCTTTGATATTTAGTATACCAGTTTTTGATCTCGGCTTTCTTAATAGAAATAAAAAAATTGCTCGTTTTTAATTTTTGTGTATCTTTGTGTATATTAAGAGTCTTTGTTATCACAATATTAATTAACTTTTTACAAGTAACTTTAAAAAGTCGCTCGAATGCAATTTAGCTAGTTAGCTTTAAAAAATATTCAAATAACTAAACTGGCGCGTATGATATTTTTATATTATTAAAAATTTAACAGGATATACAACATGCATTTTTGTTTATAACACTATAAAATTTACTAAATTATACAGTCTTACCCCGGTTAACGTTGTTAAATGGTTCCAGAAAAATGCGACGTTAACCGAAACAACGTTATGCGAAGCAATTATATAATTAAGAAAAAAATGTTTGGGGTTTTCAATAAGAATAAAATAAGATTTTATTATTTTTAACTAAAAAGGCATGAATTAAATTTTATTAAAATTGTTTTATTATTTAAGAAAGTGTAAAATTATAAGTACTTGCTAAAAAAGGGGTTACAAGTGTACCAGGTAAATAAATGGGTTTTTTATTTGAAGTTTTTGGACGAACGTTTTTTGTGTAAGTTTCCCTAATAAATGCTTATGTAAAATGCAATCATTATTTTCATTTAATTTTACCTCTACCTGTTGGTTTTTCTACTTTGTTTAAAAAATTTACTAGGGTACGATGACTTTTTGGTCTACTGTATATACTACCTGTTGAATAAATGGATGTTGAATATATGGATTAATAAGTGTACCGGAAAAACCAAAAGGGTTTTTTTAATTTGAATTGTTTAATTTGAATAGTTTCTTTTTCAAAATTCATATTTTAATTAATGAAATATAAAAACTGATAATTTTTTTATGATATACTGATATTTAATTTTAATTACTGATAATTTATTTAAAATACTGACCCATTAAATAGTAGCCATAAATATATATGTAGTGGCACAATAAAATAAAACAATTGAACATTCACGACAAAATATAAAGAATTTAATGATAACAATAAAATATATAAGAATTAAACAAAATATGTAGAAAATATACAAAATAACTAGTTTTATATATCAATCGAAAGTAAATTTAATAACCTTTCGAACTAATTAAATTAAATTAAATTATACAAATTATTAATAATTTTATTTAAAAATTACTAAAAAAACGCAAATTTGCCTATAATCGAACACCAGTTGCCTATTTTCGAAAGCAGATATTCCTTTGTTCGAACACAAATTTTTTTAAAGAATTACTATTAAAAATAGCATGTTTTCATTTATTATATTGTTATTTCTTATGAATTCAAACTTTATAAATACAAAGATTAAATAACTGAATTTAATTTAATAGTTTTCTGGATCATTAAACTATTTCCTAATGTTTTCTTCCGTTTTATTACACGCCTTTGTAATAGTTTCTGGATTACGGTTGAATATTTCCTTATGCCTTAATGATATTTCCTAAAAATATCATTTTTGCCTGGCCTGCCGTTGGTAAAAGGGTTAATTCTTTTCTCCTCCCTTACTTTTTTGGACCACATCTTGGAGCTCTTCTGGCTTTTGTGAAAAGTGGGTTGGTTACAAAATCTCGCTTTTCTAAAACTCGCGTATCAAAATAACTAGTTTTAGTAAATTGATTTGGACGAAAAAGGAACTCAAAAAAATAAAGTAAATCTACCAAAAAACATATCAAATAAAAATTTCATAAATAATATTTTTAAAAGCAAAATTTTTGATTTTTGATTTCTTTTTTTAACTTTTTACTTAATTTTTAAAGAAAAGGGTACAATCGTATATTTTTGATACAATCGTATACATAGCAGTTCTTTTTAAAGGCAAGAAAAAAAGTTTCCCATTTTAAGATAAACAATCACATGCACTATGTGATTTTGAATATATATATAGTAATATAAATATTAATATCAAATATATAGATATACTCATTCCAATTTTTTATAATTTTTATTTTTTGGTTTCTCTTTCTTTGATTCTCTTTTTGTATAACACAAAAATTGATTTTGTTGTTATTTTTTTCTTTTCTCAATGAAAAAACAATAACAAATTAGTTTTATGTATACATTATTCTAGTATAACAGTGCCTTAACTACGAACTCATCTCGCTACTGAAAAATATGAAATTTTAACTTTTGTGGATCTGTATAGTATATTAGTCTGTGATACAAATATTCAAATAAATTGAAAATATCTACAGTACAATATGTTTGCAAAACTAAAAAAATTATCTTTCTCAAAAAAAGTTATTTGTTCCTTAGGTCCTAACGTAAATAAAAGCGCGCAGCGTATAATTTCTGTCAAAAAATTGAGAAATAAATAGGTTCATAAATTTACATTAGAGCAGCGAAAATACGCGTAACGCAATGTACTGTATCTCGGACTTTTAAAATTTACAAATATTGACAAAATGTATAAAAATATTATTATTGGTTTTTCTTATATTTCTATAATAATTTTTATTAAAAAATGTATTCAAAATACCTATAATATGAAATTAAAAATATTTTTTGTAGGTACTAAATTAAAACATTCAAATAAATATTTTTGATAAATTAAATATTGTACGCGCGTATCGATTTACCGATAATGGATATGTAGACAGACGTATTGACGTACTGCCGTATAAAAATTGTACGTCGTATGTTTTGATTTCATTCTAATAATTGAAAAGTTTATTTTACACTTTCAACATCGAATAATGTTTTTTTATAATAAAAAAAAACAATTTTTAGTTTTACTTTGACAAAACGAACGAATTTTATATATCAAAAAGTGTACATGAAGATTAGATATGCGTAGTTTGTAAATGGAACGCTAATTTTTGTTTCAGGAGTGCATAATTGTCAGATTAATCGTCATATATATATTTGACATTTTAAAACTACCTGTCATTTGAGAAGTTAATTGTATTTAATAGTATTTAAATATTAATAAAGTGAAAAAATTAAGGTTTATTGCTGATATAAATATAAAGAATATTTTTTAAAATGGAACGGGGTGCTTATTGGTTATCAAATAAAAAATATGATTTAACATAACCTATTCAAGAGAACTTTAATTAAAGCCATCTGCCGGAAATTATTTATCTACTCTGTCATATACTCTTTTACAAGGGCTGAAGTAGCTGGCAATAGTTGAGAGTAGAAAAGAGTTTACTTCTTATAAAGGAATAAAAGCAATAATATTTATTTGTATATTTACTTATGAGTCATGGCTCATGACCATGTATAGAAATATATTTTTGTCAATAAAAAACTTAGGAAATATTAAATAAATAAACTAGACAAAAAGGTATAAGGTAAACTAAGGAATTCAGAATCATTTTTCGCATGTTTTCAGAACTTTAAATAGGCATACATTTGTAGTAAAATTTACCTATGTAGCTATTAAATTTAAAAATGAAAAAAGGGTAGGAAATATTTATTCTTTGATTTATTGAAAAACTTTTTTTTTTTTGCTATAAATCTTAAGATTGAGATTTAAAAAAAGACTTCGGTTAACTTGACTATTATTTGTACTTCTGGCAGCTTCAATATAATATAATACTAAATGCTAAACTTATGAATTATGATAATATGTTAAATTTTGTTGTACATATTATGTATTCATAGAGTTTTTTAATTAGGATACAGAATACGTACAACATAGGTATCAAAAATCGGTACTTAACAACGTTTTAATAATTAAGAAAAATTATAAATTTTTTTTAAGCAAATTTTAAGCGCAAGAATTGTTGACAACACTGTTCGTATAATTTTTATTATATATAGTCTAATGTAATTTACACAAAACGAATTTTACATGTTAAAAGAAAAAATAGCTCGAATTTCGAGCACAGGGCGATACTAGTGATTTATAATTTTAGTATATGGTATTGATATACAAATACAATATATTTATGTATATATTATTATAGTAAGCATCCATATAATATTTTTATATCCTATACCTATAGAATAGGTAAAGGGGTATATTAACTTTGGAATGGTGTTTGTAACAACCTAAAGGAAGCGAGCTAGATATGGGAAAATATACATATTTGTGATCAGCGTGACCTCCTGAGTCGATATAACCATGTCCGTCCGTCCATCCGTAGGCACGATAACTCAAAAAATAATGGAGCCATCTTGATGAAATTTTAACTGTAGGTTACTAGGACTGAAAGTACGGCGGGGATTGCATATGGGCGAATTCGGCCGACGGGTTTGGATTCTGTACATTTTAATCGATCGAAGGGCTAACGAACATATATAAAAAATCACGATAACTCAACAACTAATTCCGCTATCTTCATAAAATTTGTGCTGTAGGTTACTTGCAATGAAGCTACTTCGGAGATTGAATAAGTTCGGGATTGGTACATGGGTTCGGAACCTAGAACTTTTTGATCGAATTTAGGTCAAACAAGCATAATTCCGAAACCAATGAAGATAGAACCTCCAAATTTGGTATCAGGGTGTCCCTTACTATTTCCTAAGTGTCTTGGATATTTGGGTCCCATTGGAGAAGTGGGTGGGGGACCAGCCACACATTTCCGAAGACCTTAAAGCATATCTTTAAAATTAATAAAGATAGCAACTTGAGAAAATGTAGAAGCTTCCAATTTGGCACAAGGGTGTTCTTTACTATCTCTTACGTGTCCCCCTAATTGTGGATCAATTGGAGTTGTGGTTCAGTACCCCTCTTAGACCTCCCAAGTTTTAAAAGCTTATAATCGAAATTATTAAAAATAGTAACTTAAAATTAAGATAGAACGTTCAAATTGTGTACAAGGGTTAACTAGTACTACAAGTACAGCGCGTGTTGTATAAGGGTGAAATCAGCCGAAGGGATCGGATTCTGGAACTTTTAATCGGTTTCAGGGCTAACGACCATAAATAAAAAATCACGATAACTCAACAACTAATGACGCTATCTTCATGAAATTTGTGCTGTAGGTTATTGGTAATGAAACTACGGCGGCGATTGCGTACAATGAGGATTGGACAATGGGTTCGGAACTTAGAACTTTTTGATCGAATTTAGGCCAAACTAGCATAGTTCCGAAACCAATGAAGATAGAACCTCCAAATTTGGTAGCAGGGAGTCGCTTTCGATTTCCTTAGTCTCCTTGAAATTTGAGCCCAATTGGAGTGGTGGGTGGGGACCAGCCACTCAATTCCGAAGATCTTAAAGCATATTTTCGAAATTAATAAAGATAGTAACTTGAAATAAATGTAGAAGTTTCAAATTTGGCACATGGGTGTTCTTTACTATTTCCTGCATGTCCCTTTAATTTTGGATCAATTGGAGTGGTGGTTCAGGACCTGTAATGTGTAGACCCCCCAATGTGTAAAAGCTTATCATCGAAATTAATAAAACTAGTAACTTAAAATTAAGTTACAACGTTCCAATTGTGTACAAGGGTTAACTAGTATTGAAAGTATGACGGGGACTGCATATGGGCGAAATCGCACAATAGTTTCGGGTTCTGGAACCCTTGAAAAGTTCTAGGGCTAACAAACATATATCTTAAAAACACCATAACTCAAAAAATAATGCCGCCATTTTGATGAAATTTAAACTCTAGTTTACTAGTAATGAAAGATCCATGAGAATTCGTTGAAGTCGAGTTTAATTTCGAAGCCAAGAAATATATTTCCTATTTCCTATGTGTCCCCGAAATTTAGACTTAATTGTAGTGGTTCAGCTATGTTCAAAGATACATGCTGCATTTATGTAAAATTTATTTTTATATTTAAATGAATTATATGAAAAGGTGTAAATTTGTAATTGTATTTTAGAAATACATTTATTGCATATTTTGCGTATAGAAAAGCTTATGGTAATGAAACAAGGTATATTAACTATCCATTTAAAATAATTGCAATTTTGAAAAATTTGGATTATTAAATATATTATGCTTTGATTAGCTTTTTATCACAAAATTTAATAACTAGAATTATTTAATTTTGTAATTGAATAGGAGTAAATATATTTTCATTTATAACAAGTTTTTTTTTTCTTTAATATTTTTAAATAAATAAATTAGTAAGAATTTGTAATACTTTTTAAGAGATAGTGTAATTAGAAAATGTTTTTAGTATTATAAAGTTAATTTGGTTAGCTATGTCTTACGATCAAATTAATAACAGCTTTTATGGTGTTAAAATGACATATGGATATGTCCTTAAATTTGAACCAAATAGGTGTAGGGTATTTTTAAGTCGGTTGCACCGACTGACTGTTTCTTTACTTGTTATTTATTTTTGAATATAAAAAGAATCATAATAACGCATCAAAAATACAAAAAAAATTTCATTAGAAGAAAAAGCACTATACATAGGCTTAAGGCTGACACATCAAATAAAATTTTAGCAAATGAGTTCGAAGTGTCCATTCTAGAATCAGCACATTCTACAATGTTCAAGTCTTATACTAATTTTTCAAAATTCACAGCATTCTTTTAAAACGACATTCGTTTATTACGACGAATATTTTCCGTCCCATCATGGTCGTTATAACCGAAAAGTACTGTACTTTGTTTTCGTTTGCTTAAAAATTTTTTTTTTTTAAATCGTATATTGTTGTTGGTTTTTGAAAAATAAAAAACCGACTTCTGATAAATAATATTTCTTAAGAAAAGTGATTTGTTACTTATGGATCAACCAAATTCAGCATGTACGGCGTTCAGTTTCTGTCAAAAAATTTTGAAATAAGCTCGGCTGTACCAAGCAAAAACACAGTAACTAACAATATGATCAAATTCGAGTTAAGAGCAAAAATGGACTTACTATGTTGTTTCCTAACATTGTACATTGCCACTTTTACGATCTGAACCCTCAGTGAGTAAAAATGATGCTTCCAAAACACAGTAAGTGCATTGTTTACATCACGATTCCTAGTTCAAAACACAGTAACAAACAAATCCCAAATTAAAACACAGTAATTGCAATGAGTTACTGTGTTCTAATTTGGTGTTTGTACTTACTGTGTTTTAAAAGTGAAAAATAGTTCGATTTTGTGTAATCACAAAGCGACTGTCCCAAGCAAAAACACAGTAACTAACAAAATTAAATTGTTTTTTTTTAATTCTCTTTTTTCAATGTTTACTTGTTTTTTGTACTCTATTTTTAATGTAATAAATTGTACAGCGCAAAATAAAAACTGGGTGATTTTCTCTGCGCTGGTTAATATTGTAAACCAACCAAACGGTTTAGATGAAGTTCGCTTTAAATTCCTTACTAAAGGTTAAACCCATATGAGTGCTGATGGAGTACATGGGAACATTGAAAAAAAAAATAGGCAGGAAGCGAAATATTTATGATTTCCAAGAGTTATGCGAGGTAATAGAAAGTTCACGTAAAAATTTACGAATTTTAAAATTGGAACAGTTTCATCAATGGAAGTCAGGTAAACGGTCTTTAATGAAAAAGAAAAATATTGAAGATTCCATGACAAATTTTAAATTGTGCAATTTGGTGGAAGTAAAATTTACAAAAGGATGCCGAACAATTGAATATAAAAACGATTTCGATGAAAATTTCAAGTTACTGGACTTTCTAAAGAAAAAAGAAAATATAAACAACGTTCCATGCTTAATCGAACACCGTGGTGTGCAGAAAAAAAAAGGAAACAATAATCAAAGAGCTTGTTCAATTAATGCCAGTTAATAGGCGCTCATTTTGGAATAATCTAAATGAGTCTGAAACATCAAAAGACTTAGTTACTTTTGACACCAATAACGTGGAAGAATAACAAATTACATAATATTTTGTACAAATTAATCTAAATTACATTTTTTATAATTAATTATTTTTTATAATTTCTTAGTAGACAAGACTGAATTATTTTTGTTAAGTTTTTATTTTCAGATGAATTATTTTTGTCTAGTTTTAATTTGTATTTTCAAATGAAATTTTTTTGTTTAGAGTAAAAGGCAATACCTACTGTGTTTTTGTTTTGAGATTTAATTATTAAATTAATACTTGCTTTACTTTAAAAACACAGTAAATTCAAATACTGTGTTTTTACCTGGTTTTCTTCGCTTAAATTTTCAATAATACCCATTTAAAACAAAAAAGCTTTTCGGAATTACCCAAAATTAAGAGTAATCGAATCGAAATGATATTAAAAAGAAGCATACTCATTCAATTTATAAGAAAAAATTACATAGACAACAAATTTTTAAAAGATGTTGTGAGGCTTCAAAATTTAGTGTTTTGCTTAATTTCTCGAAAGTATACTTGAATCAATTACTGTGTTTTTGCTTGGGACAGCCGAGCTGTTATGTAAATAAATTTACATGAAAGCATACGCGACGTACTATACATCGCAGTTTTAAAATTTAAAAATTGACAAAGCGTATAAAAGTATTGTAATTGTTTTTTCTTATGTTGCTACGATTAAATTTTAAAAATAAAATATTTTAAAATAATATTTTTTTAAAATAATTTTTTTTAAAACATATATTCAAAATAATTGAAAACACCAACAATATGTTTGCAAAACTAAAAAAATTATCTTTCTTAAAAAAAATTATTTGTTCCTTACGTCCCAACCTAAATAAAAGCGTACGGCACGTGATGAATTTAGTATTTCTTATTTATTTTTATACCCGTATGACTATATAGTCCAAGGGTATAATAAATTTGCCATTACGTTTGTGACGCAGAGAAGGAGGGGGGGTAGATATAGACTCAAGTGTATGGATCGGATCAGAATCGAAAAATAAATCGATTTAGCTATGTATGTCCGTCCGTCCGTCCGTCCGTCCGTCATCACGATAACTCAAAAAGTAAAGGAGCTAGGATTATGAAATTTTCACAAATTCGTTTTTATGCAAAAAACGGAATCGAGTTTTAAATTCAGCCATTTTGGTCCACGGGTTCGAGTACCTGCCATACAACTTCTAATTTTATATGAGCATTACTCTATACCTATGGAAGCTGCGTGTCTGAAATTTTGCCAAAAGTAGTTTAGTATAATGGCCAAAGTTACTGCAAAATTTGGTTGGTCTACTGCAGAGGGTTCGAGTAGCTGCCATACAACTCCTTCTTTTATATGAGGATTACACTACACCAAATGAAGCTGGGTGTCTGAAATTTTGCCAAAAATAGTTTAGTGTAATGGCCAAAGTTACTGCAAAATTTGGTTGGTCTACTGCAAAGGGTTCGAGTACCTGCCATACAACTCCTTCTTTTATATGAGCATTACTCTACACCTAATAAAGCTGAATGTTTGAAATTTTGCCAAAAGTAATTAACCGGATGATATAATGTATATGTTACGGTCATACGGGTATCCCAGAGTTGACACAGTCTACTCTACTACACTCTTCCTCGTTTAATATAAAAAAAAAACATAACGTATCAAAAATACAAAAAAAAAATTTCATTAGAAGAAAAAGCACTATACATAAGCTTGAAGCTGGAACATCATGTAAAATTCTAGCAAATGAGTTCGAAGAGTTCTTATACCTCTTCAATTATACCTTATATTCACAATTATTGAAAATACCTATAGTATGTTTCATAATCTTCACTAATTCAGAAAGAAACATATGGAAGCAAAAACAAAAAAAATAAACTTTCTTAAAAAATATTTTGTAATTTAAATGTTTTGTAACTTAGGGCCCAACCTAAATCAAAGCGTACGGCGAAAAATTTCTGTCAAAAAATTTTGAAATAAGTAATTATGTAAATAAAATTTACATGAAAGCAACCCAAATACGCGTAACGCGATATACTGTACCTCTGATTTTTAAATTTTAAAAATTGATAAATAAAAATTTTATCTTCGGTTTTTCTTATATGTTTAAATGTTTATTTTTAAATTGTACGTTGTATGTTTTAATTAAGGTTAAGCCATGATAATTAAAAATTTTATTTTACATTTTAAACATCGAATAATGTAATGTTTCAAATCACAGCTGAGATCTGAGCACGCTCTAAACAACATAATCACGTTCTATTGAACAGAGCATGAACAGAGTACGCTCAGAGCGTTCATATTTAATAAAAAAACATGAAAAATTAAATTAAATTAAAACATTTTGATTTTTATTTTACAAGTAAAATCCTAAACAAACGTCAACATGTCTTTAAGAAAAAAAATGAATCACACGCTCTGAGCGCTCAGAGATTTTTTTTTTGACAGTTCATGCTCTACTCAGATTTAAAAAATGCCTTTAAAGGAACTGAAGCATATATTCATAAATTTTTAATTAGGAAACAGAATACATACGAAACGGATACAAAAAAATTCAAATCGTACTAAAATGTTTAGTTTTCTATATGACGAACACCATTAACTTGAATTTTGGCTACTTGACTTCACTAAATAGGTATATGTACCTATATGTTTAGAAATTAAATAATATTCTCAGAACATTGTATATTAGAACAATATTTATATTAAGAATTTAAATCGCTTTGTTTTGTGTATTACTGTTACATTATACATTATACTCTCTTTAAAGCGACTTTAGCTATAGGAATAACATTCAATAATACAACAACGTTTTTATAACTGAAAAAATTATAAATTTTTTTTTAGCAAATTTCAAGCGTAAGAATTGTTCACAACATTGTTGCAATATATTGTATTACGTATAGGAAAAAAAAAATAATTTTTCGTGTTAAATTAGTCTATTATAAATTTCAAAAAACTAATTTTGTATGTAAATTTAAAAGTAAAAATAGCTCGAATCTCGAGCACAGGGCGATACTAGTATCTACTAAAGAATACGAATAATAATATACCTTAAATTTAAATAACATAATATTTTCCTTCTCTATATTTTTTCGTAAGTCTGTTTTTTTATCTACTTTACAGTTGTTGTTTTTTAAAAAACAGATTTAAGTGTAAAATTGTAGTTTTCTTCAAATAAAATCTTAAAATCAAAAAAGTTAAATTTCGTAAATATTATGCTTAAATACATAGTATTTTAAAACAGTTTTTCCAAGAAGGAAGCCTACATTTCTCTCATAAAATCGTAAAAAAACACGGAAGAGCGTAGTAGAACTTTCAGGTAAGTACAAAACGAAATATAAGTTGAAAAGCACATTTGTAAACCTTTTCTAAACCATCGACTTTATTTTATTTAAAGGTTGGCAATTCAAGTAAACCACTTTTGACATAGTAAAATGACATAATGACAAATTTAGTATACTCTTTTGACCTTTAGTATTATATGTAAACTAGCTATTACCCTGTGCACGGGGCAACCTGGCCTCTCAATGGAGTTTCAATTTAAGTTGATGTTATTGAAAAAAGTTAACACAAAAATTACACTGGTGTACATGTTAATTTTAAAGTGTAATAAAGCAATTTTTTTAAAATGCTATTTTTAGAATTTTTATTGCAATTTTTCAACAAATTTATTAAATTTGACTTGTAACTTTTTATAATTATTAAATAACAATAAAAAAAAAATTTTTAATTTAGTTAACATTCAGTCAACTCTATCGTCAAGGAGCACCAATTTGTCAAGAAGCACCACGAATAGAAAAATTAGAGATAATCGTTCAAACTGTTTTGCAAACTGTTTTTTAAAGTTTCTGTTTTGCAATCGGTTAAAAGCACACGACAAAACATTTTTTAAACATTCCCTTAATTCAAAGAAGTTTTATCTACTTTCAAAAATTGGACGTAATTTACTTATTAAATTTTTGTTTTTTACCAATCGTTGGAATGACAAGTATATACATGTATGCATTCAAAATTTAGAATCAATTTGTCAAACCTTTTCTGCTTAAAAGTATAGTAACGAAAAAATCTGTAAAACGCTGCTGTACCGAAATGGGTTAACGAAACTCAACCAACCTGTTTGTGAGTCTTTGACCAAGCAATATTTAATTGGACTTTGTGTCCTCCCAAAATTTTTTTTAGAAAATTGTCGGGCGACAAGGGTTAACAAATTCCAAGGCTGTTAATAGGGTAAACTCCATTCTCAAAGAGGAACACTTATACAAAATTTTAAGCCAATTGGTTGAACCATTTCTAATTTATAACGAAAAAACCTATAAAAAGCTGTTGGGCCACAATGGGTTAAAGGAACTCCACAAATATTTTTTTGAATCTTTGTTTTTAGATTCAAAAAAATATTTGTTTCGACTTTGTAGACTTTTGCTCAAATAATGCAAAAGCTAAATGCGATACATTAATAGTAATAAAAAACAAGTGATGAAAAAAACCAAGGGTTTTTAAAAAAGCACATTTTCAAAATAATATAGTGTTTCATACTAAGTATTTTATCGGAATATAATGTTGAAGGTTCAATATTAACGTTTAATTTAGGAAATATATACGATGGTGACTAAGTTGTTGCTTACTTATAAAACAAGTAAATTTTTTAATTTTTAAGTCTTAGTAGCCCCTTTGTGGGGAAGGTTGCCAAGTTTCTCAAGGATATAATCCTCACTACTCCCGTTCTCCCAAGCTTTTTTAGGTTCTAGGTATTATCGACTATATTTTATTCAAACGTTGTCAATTCAAGAAAACTATTATTGACATAGTATAATGACATAATGGCAAATTTAGTATACCCTTTTGACCTGTTTTCAAACGGATACAATAATACTTATATATAAACTAGCTATTAGCCGGCGCACATTGCCCCACCACTCAATGGAGTTTTAATTTAAGTTGATGTTATTGAAAAAAGTTAACACAAAAATTACACATGGTGTATATGTTAATTTTAAAATGTAACAAAGAAATTATTTTAAAACGCTTTTTTTAGAATTATTATTGCAATTTTTCAACAAATTTATCAAATTTGACTTGAAACTTTTCATAATTATTAAATAATAATAAAAATAAAAATTTTAATTCAGTTAACATTATTCGGAACCCACCATCCTGAACTCTATCAACTTATTACCTACTTTCAAAAATTGGACGTAATTTACTTACAAATTTTTTTTTTTACCAATCATCGGGTCGACATGGGTTAACAAATTCCAAGTCTGTTAATAGAGTGAATTCCATTCTCAAGAGGAACACATATAAAAATTTTTAAGTCAATCGGTTAAACCATTTGAAATTTGTGGCAAAATAACGAAAAAACCTAGAAAAAGCTGTTGTGCCACAATGGGTTAACGGAACTCCACAAATATTTTTTTGAAGTTTTCTTTTTAACCAAAGCAGTACTTCAAAAAATTGGCTGAAACTTGCTTTTTTACAATCTGCACGCCCCCGGGTAACGCCGGGTATATCTGCTAGTATATGTATATATTTATATTGAAATTAGAAATAGGTTTTAATTAAAAACGAGGAAGAGTGTAGTAGAGTAGACTGTGTCAACTCTGGCATACCCGTATGACCGTAACATATACACTAGCTGTTGGCCCGTCACAGAATGACGGAAGGTCAATTGAAAGAAGAACTTTTTCTAATTCAGAACTATTTCTAATTTCATTATATTCATTATATACATATAGTGTATGTCAATACCATATTCTTAAATAAAATCGCAAGCGTTACTTTTTGTATAACGCAGATTATGCATCGATTCTAGTAATAGATACACAAAAAAAAAACAAACGCCTCACATAACTTTTTGTTGTATCTTAAAAACTTGAAGATGAATAAGTTACGTGGTTTACCTTTTGTATGTTTTGAATCTGATAAAATGTTAGGGTTTTTAAGTCAAGTCCCTTCTTTGTCAAATTTTTTTTAAATTTAAATTAATATTTCTTTTTTATTTAAATGCGAACTAGCTTAAATTAAATAAATTAATAAAAGATTTGCAATTTTATTTATAGGTTTATTTTTTTTCAATAATGATCTATTTCTCCATCTATTCATATTTTGTATACATATTTTTAAAAAAATATTGCTATACATAGTTTTCACAACCTTTGTTTAGATTCCAAATCGAAATACTTGCTTGTTGCTAACATTCTATAATCTACCTACTCAATATGCTTAAATGTACCTATTTATTATATACGTAAAATTGTATTAAATGTTGATTTTTTAATTGCGTTTTGCTTTATTTATAAATTTTGAATTTAAACTTTATTTGGATTTTTTTTAATATACCGAATTAAGTTAAAAAAAATATATTTGTTTGGCTTCTATGCTGCTGGGTGCATCGAAATCAAGTTATTGTACACCCAAAGCCACTTTGCCAACCTCTACACCATTTGTTTCCTTTTTTGTAAAAAGAAAAAATAATTAAAGGGAATTATGAGGGAAAGATGCAGTGATGAGAGAGAGATGAGGGAACTTTGAGGGCACCTTGAGGGAACTTTGAAATTACTTTGATTGCATTGCTTGGTTTATTTGCTATTCAAAACAAAGCAAACCAAGCAATACAACAAAGCGTACATTGATTTCAGATTTTTACTCAAAATAAGTTAGACTTACTACACAATGTTCCTGTGAGGCATAGTCTTCTTAATTTTTATCTACAAACTGTTTAACTATTTATATAAAATTTCCAGAAAATGTTCTGTGAGTTTTAAAAATGCAAATGAACAAATTCATGAACATTTAAAATTATTTAAATTCATAAAATATTTTTATTTATTTTTGTTTTTGTATTTTTTTTTATTAAAAATAAATAAATTATTTTTTGGCCTGTTTATGATAATTTATGATATTTTATTTTTTTAAATAAAACACATTCAACAAAACATTAATATTTTATTTTTTTATAATTGAACACATCCAACAAAACACATTTAATTGAATGCGTTTGTTACACCTCATTCTAGACAAATATATTAATAATAATTATATCATCCGGTTAATTACTTTTGGCCAAATTTCAAACACACCAACTTTATTAGGAGTAGTGTAATGCTCATATTAAAGGAGGAGTTAAATGGCAGCTACTCGAACCCTCTGCAGTAGGCCAACCAAATTTTTGGCCATAAAACTAGACTACTTTTGGCAAAATTTTAGACAAGCAGCTGTAATAGGTACAGAGTAATACTCATATGAAAAAAGAAGTTGTATGGCAGCTACCCGAACCCAAGGACCAAAATGGCTAGATTTAAATAGCGATGGCGGCTATTGCAAAAAAAACGAATTTGCGAAAATTTCAAGATCCTAGCTCCTTTGGTTTTTGAGTTATCGTGCGAACGGACGGACAGACGGACGGACATACATAGCTTAATTTATTTATTTTTCGATTCTGATCCGATCCATACACTTGAGTCTATATCTACCCCCCACCTTCCTTCTCTGCGCCACAAACGTAATGGCAAATTTATTATACCCTTTGACTATAGAGTCATACGGGTATAAAAAGTTTTTCTTTTAATTGCCCTTCTGTCATTCTGTGACGGGCCAACAGCTAGTTTTGTTAATAAACGCCAAATTTTTCTTTTTTTTAATTTTTATTGATCATATATTTTCTTGAATTATTACCATAGGTAATATAACATATAATTATAAGAAATTTCATCAGAACGTTTTTTCAATTCTTACACCTTTGATGCCCCGTCGGGGGGAAAAACTAAAATAAAACAGCATTCTCTTATTCTCTTTAAAATTTTTTATTTTACCTTTTTCTTTTTTTTTATTATTGTTTAATAGTTTGGACTTTGGTTAGCGACACAATACAAAGAACAATATTCTATAGAGATCTGTATAGGTATGTATAAATAATATTGTATTCGTTTTGTATAGAGTTAAATTAAAATAGAATTATTTTGTTTTGTTTTTCTTTATTAATATTTCTTATTATTTGACTTGGCATGACATATATATGTAAAATATATATGTATATACGTACTAGACATCTGCACAATTGTATTCAAAAGCGCTTTCAAATCATTCTATAATAAGTAAAACTTTTCATATTCGGTTTTGAAAGCTTTCAAACCAAATGCATTCATTACAAATGATTATAGAATAGAGTAAATGAAATACAAAATTATTGTAGAATAGAATGAATATGTATTTGATTTATTATGTGTACCCGAAAATAGAATATTTATACTATTTGTATTTATATACCGAGTACACCAAATATAATAAAAATATTTATAGTATTTGTTTTAATATACCGTACACCAAATATAATAAAAAAAATTTTATTATGTACTACGTATAACCAGTATGTATTATATCGATGAGTAATATGTAGCTTTGTTTGTTTTATCACTGCTTTGTTTGTTTTTTTATCTTCTTTTTGTTTTCTTTTTAGCACATTTTCAAAAAATTTTGTAAAAATGTGCCTATATAGCTTCACTCTGTCCGTCCGTCCGTCCGTATGTTTACAAAAACTTTTACACCGTTTGAAATAGAGAAAAGAAATTTTAACCATGGGTAGTTTTTGCAAAAAAAATAATTTCGTAGAAGAATTTTTTTCTGTAGCCCCACCTGTTACGGGGCTACAGCCCCCCAAAGTTGGAAAAAGCCCTATATTTAAATTGTTATAACAAGAGTTCTGTTACATATATTTTCAATCTGAAAACGGCAAATGGTAGCTGGTTTCATAAACTTTATAAATTTTTACAAGGAAAATGTTTAGGGTTGCCATACGGTACTAAAATTTAACATTACGCAAAACTAAATTTTCGCAAAATTTTTGGCCACACATATCTTCTGAACGGTTCAAGCTAGGGTCTTGAAATTTTGGGACAAGTTAGATACCTAGAAATTAGTAGGAGTCGGTTAACAAAATTTTTTTGTCAAGCCCCCTGTTTAGGAGCTATAAGGGCCCGAAAATTGAAATTATGCTATTTTTAAGCACCTGTAACTTGAATACCTGTCCAATTTTTTTTTTATTAATATACAAAATTTAAAGGTCCAACATTATATTTTAACATATGTTAAAGGTTTTTCTTAAATTTAAAAGGGGTTCCTTAAATTGAAGAAAGTGTCTCTTAGTTTTACCCATTTTTGCTTAGATAATAAAATTCTAAGTAAAATTCCAAATTTTTGTGTAATTCATAATTTAATTCCTAGAACCTAAAAAACTAGAGGAGGGGGGGAGTTGAAGTTAGATTCTTGAGATATTTGGCAACCTTCCCCATTGAAGGGCTATAACAACTTTTAAATAAAAAATTTACTGTTAGCAGTAAATTTTATAAGTCAGTAGTAACTATTTCCAAGTAAATATTTCCAAAGTTAAACTCAGTATGTAATACAATATAATTTTGAAAATGTGCTTTTTTAAAAACCCTTGGTTTTTTTTCATCACTTGTTTTCTTTTTCTTTGTCATTATATTTAGAGTACTCGGTATACTTGGTATATTTTAAAATGTTTTGAAGTATTCAAATTTGATTTTCAAAACATCAAAGTATTTGTTAAAAAAAAAGTTTTTCAATATTTGTATTTGAAATACAACGAATAGAATAAATATAGTTAAGTTGTAGTTTGAATATACACCATATTTAAATCGTTTTGAACGAATGGATAGAATTAGAATACAGTATTTAAATACATTTGATAATTTTTATAAAGGAATATATTTGTGCAGATCTCTAATACGTACATGTAAGAATAAATAAAAATGCTTTATTTGAAAAATTTTGTTTTTGCATTTGTATTGTAAATGTTGTAAAGTTATGATTAAAGTTTGTAAAAGCTTGTTGCGGGAACATTTCAAATATAGTTATTCAATTAAAATAAATTGAAAGGAGTTGTAAAAATAATATTAATATTAAAAAAACCACAAAATTTCCACAAAACAGGAATAAAATGTTGCATTTTAAAAAATCTAAACGAGATAACATAGGACTCAGATTTTTTATATTTCACAAGATTCCATAATTGCTTAAATTTGGCGCGGAAATTGTGGTATTTCAAATTCCGAGCTGATAGTTGGGAAAAAAACTTTTTATTTGTAATTACCATTTTACGATATAGGTAAGTTAATCCACCTTATTTTTGTAACTCTTACTTTAATGAAGACAGTATTCAAGCATGCCACATTCATTTATATGTAGGAAAGAATAAATTGAAATCCAACGCTATACCCTCTGTAAAATTAGAAAAAAGTATTGAAAAAATTATTTTTTTAAATATTTGCCCACCTGAAAAAAAAAACGTTTAAATAGCTGTGAAGGTTTTATAGACTATGACTGCAACAATTATGAAAAATATGTAAAAGCTAAAGATTACTACATGAAAAAATATAAATCAACTTTAAAAAAGAACACTGCACTTTTAGCCAAAATAAAATTAATGAAAATAATTAAAAAGCCGATATCAAATAAGCGTGCAAAGAAAACTGAGACAATGATTAACAACATCAAAAACACTATCGATTTCATTTCTTATATGAGTAATTAATAGAAAATATTTTGTAAACTTCTTCTCAATAGCGAAGCAAAAAAATATCCAGATAACGTTAAAAATTTAGCTCAAATTTTTATTTTTAACAGTCTACATATTGTTTTTTAAGAAATAAATTGCATTTGAATTTACCACACATAAACGCTACATTGATGGAGTCCAATAAAATCGCTTCAACCTGACTTTAAAAATAGTGTTTTTGAGGAATTTAAAAAAAAAATGTGATTCCTTAAAAGAAATTGACAAAAAAAATGTAGTGCTGATATATGACGAAATACCTATTCGGCTATATAGGTATAACGTAAAACTAGATCTAATAGATAGGTTTGAAAATGATGGTTCTTCTCGCAGTAATTATCACGGAAAACAAGTTATGGTTTTTATGCAACGGGGTTTAATTTCAAATTGGAAACTTGTGTTTAACTATTTTGTCACAAAAAATGGGCTATCTGGTAAAATGATTTTTAAAATTATTAAAGAAAATTTAGAAATATTATTTGAGATTACAGTTCCTCCAATAGGAAATGTTTTTCCATCTTAAATATTTCCTCAATTATTCTTTTTTTTTTGAATGGAAAACAAAATATATTGCATGTAGGACTCTCCGCACTTAATAAAATCTCTTAGAAATTGCTTATTAGATTCCCATCTGAGAACCCCTGATGTGATTGCTAGTTTTAATATTATTAGTGAATTATGGGAGAATCAATTAAATGGAAAAACAAAGATGTGTACTAAGTTAACCAGGCAGGATATTAATCCTAATACGTTTGAAAAATGCGAGTAAGACTGGCTACACAAATTTTTAGCATAACTGTTAGTGCTGCTATTAAAACAATTTTTGAAACATCTGGCTTTAAAACCGGGAATGAAATTGCAATGTCAACGGCAAATTGTATACTAATGTTTGATAAATTTTTTGATTGTATGGAATAGTGGTTCATTGTATTCCGATAATCCGTATCGTTCTGCTATTCAATTATGGGAGCCTATTTTTAACATTTTTAAAAGACTTCAGAAACTACTTAGAAAATGTCGCATTAATTAAAAACAAAAACGTGTATTTCTTGAAAGAATGCAAATTTCGTTGAACACTACACTTGAACTATCGGAAGATATTTTCAAAAATGAAACTGAAATATTTTTTTTTAAGGACACTTGAATATTTGTTTTGAAAATTTAAACTTTCAAAGCGGTACATATGCAAATTTTTTCAAGAAGATACATTCCGAGCATCCAAACATCTTCCGTTAGATTTAAAGAGAGATACTTTATTGGATATGTAGCATTCAAAATTTTACCTAAAGTAAATTGCGATAAATTCAAATGTGCATTATAAAAAGAGGATGAAGAGGTAACAGTTCCATCAGAAATATTTATTTTTGAAAAAAACTATAGTTCTTCTTCGGATTTTGGAAAGCAAAATGCACCATCACAACAACTTTTTTGATGTTAGTAAAAAATTTATTTTAGTATTTGACCATATATTTAATATGAATCCTCAAGCAGTAGGCATTAAACGAACTATTATCGGAAAATGTAAAAGTGTAAATCCGGAAAGGTTCGCTGTCTGTTATGATCAAAAGATGAAACTATTAAATTTTTTAATCCTAGTTCCATTGAGAAAGCATTGTTCTTAGGCTGTTGAAAAATGTTAAACAAAAAAGCATCCAAAACTACAAATTATAACTATATACATAAAGTAATATTCCTTTACTCTTTTCATGGGATATGGAATGAGATATGAAAAGCTAACAACTCCAAAAACTAAAATAATAATAATAACAATAAGAAATAAAGTAAAATACAAAATAAATCTAATAAAAAACAAACTAAAATAAAAAATAATGAACACAACTTCTTATGCCAAAACTTTTTTTTTGTTTCTTAACAGAAATAAAGTCAACAATTGCTTTGGTTTGAATAGTTTGAAATACAAATAGAGCAGGTCCAAATTTTGACGTTTTATAAAATTTAATGTATATTTTCGTTGTATAAGAATAATCACGGGCTGTCAATATTTTTTTTTGTGTAAAACAAAAGTATAAATTTATTTCGATTTACTCACATTTGGTACGATTTAAATAAAGTCAACAATTGTTTTGGTTGTTTAAATATATATAACAATATTTATTACAAATATTGGAATCTTCGTTCTACCTTTGTTGTCCACACATCGGTATAAAACTGTGTCTTTAGAATTTAATAATAATTTTAACATTTTTCTTTTTTTCAATAATTTCAATTCATTAATCATTTGCAGTAATTAAATTACTTACTTAATTCTTTTTTTAATTTAAAATATTTTAATTTTTTATTCTGTTGTGATGGTGTTTTGTTGTGTTTAAATTATTTCTCTAAATTATTGGGTTTACAAGCCGCACTTCCAATGGTGGCAAGATAAGTATTGTTGTTTCATTTTTATTGTATTATTTTATTTTCTATTCTATATAATTTGATAAAAAAAAAAATATTCTAACTAAACAAAACTTAGACACAATTAACACAGATTTTTAATCTATTAAGAACATTAATTTTTTTTTTTCATAATATACATTTTGATTTATTTTAACAACTTCGATATAATTTCTAAAAATTTCTATTAAATCTAAGAACTTTTATTTTACTTTCAAAATTAAAAATTTATTTTAATTTAAAACACGCGTCGGATTTGTTTTGTTAACAATTAATAAATTGTCAAATTTAATTTTTTTTTTATTATTTATTTCTCATTCATCTCCTAGCAGTAAACAAAACAAATATATCCATCTCCCTTCCTCTTATGTATGGATGTTGATGCTCTAATTTTATTCTTTTTAGATTTTCAATCTTTTATATTTTTATTTTGCACTCTAATTGTATTTAGAGTACACTAAAATTACTACATATAATTTTATAATATGTTGTTCTCTTTTTTGCTAACGTAAATAAATTAATACTCATTATGCTATATGAACATTAAATTTTTTTTTTATATTAAAAACTAAATTACATGGGGTTTTACTTCGTGTGAGTTTGCGACTGTAACTTCGTTCAATAAGGGCACATATATTGTGTCGCCATTATATCGTGCAAGATAAAAAATGTTGAACTTTGATATAAGTCGTTTTCTAACTCTAAGTAAAATTAAATTAGCCGGTGTAAATCATTAATTAAGGAGGAAAAATCGTACATATATTTTTTTTTAATTTTAACTTCTAAATTTTTAAATTTTGTTCTATTTCTTCTTTTTTATTTTTAATTTTAAATTCAAATATAAATTGCTTTCGCTTTCAAATTAATTTTAAAAATTTTCTGTTTTTGCTTATATATCTTTTTTCTATTCTAAAAATCTTTCTATTCTTAAAATTTTTTGATTCTTAAAATTTTGTATTCATTAATAATTAATTTTCTTTGAAAATTGCCAACTTTTGTATTAATTTTTGTAACATACGCGGGTTGCAGACGAATTTTCATGCCGTAGAATGCCATTTAAACTCTGCAAAGCCAGGTATCCTAGCCCTTTGTGAAACTCAAGTTAGTGGCCAAAAAGATAATTTTAGTATTACAGGCTACTAACTTGTTTCACACTTCGTCATTAATAGAGGCATCGCTATCCTTATAAAAAATGACACCGTTTTCAACATTCTTCATAAATATAAAGCTTCTAGCAGAACCTTCCATTACGTTTGGGTCAAAATTCTCGCTGGAAAACATGTCATACATTTCTGTTTCTTATACAGATCAACCAACTCAAATGAACATGAAACTGCTACGGGGATTGAAAATCTCTCTAACCAGATAAATGAAATTTTGGAGTCATGCCCAAAAACTATAATAGCTGGGGATTTCAATGTCCATAACAGAGATTGGCTTCATTTTTCAAGTAATTCTTTTTTGAGCCAAAACTCAATTGGGAAGCAAGTTGAACTGTTTTCATCAATGTTCCACCTTTCTCAACTTTATCAAGAAGGTTACCTCTTGGATCTGTTTCTGACTGCACATCCTGAAAAGTATGTCGTTTCAGTAGGTTGTCCCCTGGGGTGCTCCAACCATTGTTTGGTGAAAACAAGCTTCCATATTAACACAGTGATCAATAGCATGGTTCAATCTCAGTTGTAGTAAAGCAATTCATAATATATATAATAAGCAATTCGGACGGAGTCTCACAGGGCCAACTATATAGTGGCCAAAAATAGATCCAAGAGAGTTATCAACAAACCAAAGTTCTTATTCAACCAAAGAATAAAACGTAGGTTACTCCACATGCCAAAGAACAGCAAGTCCTTTTGGACTTTTACAAAGGGGTTAAAGGAGGACGTAAGCGAGTCCTCTTTTCCCCCACTAGTTAATAAAAATAACAGAATTGTGTCAGATTCTAAAGAAAAAGCAAACTTGTTTGGGGAACAATTTGCTTCCAATTCAACACTGCCCCATTCAACACAAAATACGCCTCGTATTCCACGCGTTGGCCTTCCTTTGGTAGAATTTACTTCAAGACACGAACAGTGATGAAAATATTGAAAAATCTTGATGCAAACAAATCGGCCGGTCTGGATGGAATCACTTCAATGGTTCTCAAAACTTATTCCACTATTTCAAAACCTCTCCGCAACCTTTTTTTCCTTTCCTTTACTTCGGATTCTCATCCTGCCCAATGGAAGATTGCGAATGTTTTTCCAGTTCCAAAAAAAGGCAACAAAAGCGATCCCTCTAACTACCGCCTTATTGCTATAACCTCTGTCCTTTCTGAAGTAATGGAAAAAATTGTAAACATAAAGCTTCTGAAATACCTTGATCGCAAAGGTTTGCTTCATGATCGACAATACGGGTTCAGAGCCCGTCTTTCAACGGCTGATCTAATGACTTATCTTTGCGAGAAGCTAAATATCAGTCTTTACCACTCTGATATCTCTTAAGCTTTTGACCGAGTATGGCATGATGCTTTAATAGCAAAATTCGAGGCTTTAGGTTTAGGTAGGGTTTTCTTAAAATGTATTGGAGATTTTCTTTCAAATCGCACGGTTCGCGTACTTGTGGATGGTCATACATCCAGCCAAGTTCAAATAAATGCTGATATCCCCCAAGGATCTGTTCTATCCCCAACTAATTTCTTAATATTTATCAATGACTTACTTTCAGTAACTTCCAATCCAATTCACAGTTTCGCAGATGACAGCACCCTTGTGGCTTCTTATGAATTTCATAGCCGCTGTAACATTAATCAACAGATTAACACAACAGCAAAAAATTTCATCACTAGTGAGCTAAACAATGATTTAGCAAAAATCAAAAATGGGGTGAGTGTAATCGTGTTGATTTCAACACAAAAAAGATTCAATGATGTTTAATCTCACGGAAAATTGCAATATCTACCCCCAACTTGTCATTTCAGGGTATACCTTTGCAGCACACAACATACCTTAACATTCTGGGTATCGAGTTAAACCAAAAATTGACCTGGTCAAACCTTAATTTTTGGTATAACTAAAGATGCAGCTAAATGTTTAGGTTTCTTGTTTCGCTGTAAAAGTTACTTTTCTGCACCTGATATTCTAAAAATCTATAAAACTTACATTAGACCAAAAATGCAGTATAAAGCACATATTTGAGCTGGAGCCCCCCAAACTGCACTGGGCTATCTCGATATAGTGCAAAATAGAGCTATCCGTCTCATAAATGATCCCAGTGTTGCTTCACCGCTCACTCCACTTAACCATCGGCGAACCGTTTGGTCACCAACTCTGTTTTATAGATACCTCGTAGGGACGAACACCTGTTCCAATGAAATCAAACAATTAATGCCTGCCCTGAAAGTTTTTCAACGTGAAACAAGGAGTGCGACAGATGCTCATCCCTACACTGTTGGATTAGTAAGATGGCGAAACACGGCTTAGGGAAATTTGTTTGTTGTGCGCACAGCGCGATTATATACGATCGAATAAAGTTTAAGAAGAACATTAACATCCATCTTCATGACTTTCCTTTAAATTAATTCCTTTATCCATCATAATTCCAATTCCTAAATCCTAATACAAACCCTAATTTCTTTCCCAATCCTGAACCTAAAAACCAAGCAATACATTTGTATTTAAGGTCCATACCAAGTTTGGTTTTAATATATTATTTTATTATTTTTGGTTAAAGCCCAACACTCCCCAGATGAACCCCGTACATTGATTCTGGGCGGCTTTCGATGCTTTCCATCAAACCTCGCAAAAAAAAAAAAAAATGTAGTAGTTCCAAATTTTGACGTTTTATAAAATTACAAATCATTTCTGTGACATGTTTTCATTGTGTAAGAGTAATAACAGGCTATCAATATTTTTTTTTATATAAAATAAAAGTACAATTTGATTTAAGACTGAAATCGAACCAATTGTGAGTAAATTTAAATAAAATTGTATTATTTTTTAATAAAGTACAACATCTTAATTGCAATGTTTTATTTTTAAAAATCTAATACACAAATATGTTAGCGAGACTTAGCTATTTCACATCGCTATTCATTTTCATGCAATGTAATTCGATCATTAATTGTATTGATAGAACAGCAACAGATATGTGTTTGAAATATAATATAGAGGATATAAAACAAAAATTAATATGAATTGAATTTATTTTCCGGTATAAATTATTCTGGATATAAATTTCATTTATGATATCCAGAAAAATTTTAAAGTAACAAAAAGATTAAGTTTTGAGTTTCTGCCTAATCAAATTAGTAACGCATTCAAAAATAAATTTTAAAAACCTGAAATTTTATTTTTTTAGCAATATTTATACAAAACGTAATTTAAATATTTGTCGAAGTATTAAAAAATTTACTAAAGTAACTTGGTATTACAAAGTACTTCAAAATTACAGTATTAGGTATCTAATGCTAGAAGAGATAAAATACTTTAGAAAAAGTGCATAAAAAACCTGTGCAATTGCACGGGGGCCCCTATTAGTATTATTATTTTTTATTTTATTATTATCATTCGCTAATCTAGTATTTATGTTCTTCACTTTTTTGATAAAAGCATTAAAATAAAAAAAAACGAGGAAGAGTGTAGTAGAGTAGACTGTGTCAACTCTGGGATACCCGCATGACCGTAACATATACATTATATCATCCGGTTAATTACTTTTGGCAAAATTTCAAACATTCAGCTTTATTTGGTGTAGTGTAATCCTCATATAAAAGAAGGAGTTGTATGGCAGCTACTCGAACCCTTAGCAATAGACCAACCAAATTTTGCTGTGACCATTGCACTAAACTATTTTTTGCAAAATTTCAGACACATAGCTTCATCAGGTGTAGTGTAAAGCTCATATAAAAGGAGGAGTTGTTTTTTTTTTTTATTTATTTATTTATTGATTTATTTATTTATTTAATAATTTCTTACTATTATATACAATTCATTATATTAATTTCATTACATGATTTGTTTACTAACATTTAACATTTATTTTTTAATTAATTAATATTTTCTTTAACATACTTATTTAAATTCTTTTTAAAGTTCAACAATTTTTTTTCATTTATTAAATTATTTGGCAATTCATTAAATAACTTTAACCCATTATACATTAACATATTCTGTGTTTTGTTTTTTTTAATTAAACATAATCTAAAATTCCAAATAATTCTTAAATAATAATTTTGCACATCTTGTACATAACTAACCTGTTGGTTAACTACCCTGGCATTAGTTTATTTTTTATTTTAAATATTATTATCAAAACATTAAATTTAATTTTTTGTGACACACTCATCCAGTTTAAACAATTTAACCTAAACGATTTTGACGAAAATCTGCCTAATTTTAATAGAATTCTCATTCCTCTATTTTGCAATTTTTGTAATCTACTAAGAATCTCTAAGTTAAACATGAAAAGAATTGAGGAACAGTATTCAAAAGATGGTCTTACTAATACATTATAAAGTTTAATTGCACTTAACATCGATAAATTATTTCTAATTTTATAGAAAAAACCTAATTGTTTATTTATTTTTTTACATATATATTCCATATGTGCTTTAAAGTTTAATTTATCATCAATAACTAACTACCCCTAGGTATTTAAGTTCATTTACTCTATCTTTTATTTTGTTTTCAATTATAATTTCTCTATTTAGATTACTATTTATTATCATACATTTAGTCTTTTCAAAATTAAGCTTTAATTTATTATTAATAAATCATTTATTTAATTTTTCTAGATCTTGGTTGATTTTTAAAATACATTCATCAATTAAACTGCCTACTACATAAAGCAAAGCATCATCGGCAAATAATGCTATATTACCAAAGCTAACAATTTTTTCTATATCATTAATATATATTAAAATAATAAAACGTACCTTGAGGGACTCCAAGTTCTACATTTATCTTATTTGAAACCTCTCCATTTACCTTTGTTCTTTGTACTCTTCCTTCCAAATACATTACAAACCATCTAATTTCATTTTGATTAATGTCATATCTGCTTAGTTTATTTAATAAAATACTCCGATCTACTGTTTCAAATGCTCGTCTGAGGTCCAAAAAGAAGATAGGTCGAAAGAATCGTTTATCATTTTAATATTGCAAAAATGTATATCATTTTTTTTATTGATCGACTTTATTAATACTTTTAATTCTTCTAATATTAACAACTTAAATCTAAATTCAGTATTTACATTTTCTATTATATTTTCATATTGTGTAACCTGTATTGTTTTACTGACTTCTTCTACACTTTCAACAAAATATCTATTAAACTTATTAACTATTTCTGAATTCATTCTACATTTTTAGCACATTTTCAAAAAATTTTGTAAAAATGTGCCTATATAGCTTCACTCTGTCCGTCCGTCCGTCCGTCCGTCCGTCCGTATGTTTACAAAAACTTTTACACCGTTTGAAATAGAGAAAAGAAATTTTAACCATGGGTAGTTTTTGCAAAAAAAATAATTTCGTAGAAGAATTTTTTTCTGTAGCCCCACCTGTTACGGGGCTACAGCCCCCCAAAGTTGGAAAAAGCCCTATATTTAAATTGTTATAACAAGAGTTCTGTTACATATATTTTCAATCTGAAAACGGCAAATGGTAGCTGGTTTCATAAACTTTATAAATTTTTACAAGGCAAATGTTTAGGGTTGCCATACGGTACTAAAATTTAACATTACGCAAAACTAAATTTTCGCAAAATTTTTGGCCACACATATCTTCTGAACGGTTCAAGCTAGGGTCTTGAAATTTTGGGACAAGTTAGATACCTAGAAATTAGTAGGAGTCGGTTAACAAAATTTTTTTGTCAAGCCCCCTATTTAGGAGCTATAAGGGCTCGAAAATTGAAATTTTGCTATTTTTAAACACCTGTAACTTGAATACCTGTCCAAATTTTTTTTTAGTAATATACAAAATTCAAAGCTCTATAATTATATTTCAACATGTGTCAAAGGTTTTTCTTAGTTTTGAAGGGTGACGAAGTTACAGCCCCTGAAAATTCCAAAAAAGCCCTATATTTAAATTGATATAACAAAAGTTCTGTTAGGTTTATTTTCAATCGAAAAACGGTATTAGAGAGCTGCTTTTATAGGCTTTACAAAATAATGTCGCTTAAATGTATAGGGTTGCCATACGGTACTAAAATTTAGCATTATATAAAGCTCAATTTTTGCAAAATTTTTGGCCCCACATATCTTCTAAACGGTTCAAGCTAGGATCTTGAAATTTTGGGAGAAGTTAGATCCTAAAAAAATAGTAGGAGTCAGTTAACAAAATTTTTTTGTCAAGCCCCCTGTTTAGGAGCTATAAGGGCCCGAAAATTGAAATTATGCTATTTTTAAGCACCTGTAACTTGAATACCTGTCCAATTTTTTTTTTATTAATATACAAAATTTAAAGGTCCAACATTATATTTTAACATATGTTAAAGGTTTTTCTTAAATTTAAAAGGGGTTCCTTAAATTGAAGAAAGTGTCTCTTAGTTTTACCCATTTTTGCTTAGATAATAAAATTCTAAGTAAAATTCCAAATTTTTGTGTAATTCATAATTTAATTCCTAGAACCTAAAAAACTAGAGGAGGGGGGGAGTTGAAGTTAGATTCTTGAGAAATTTGGCAACCTTCCCCATTGAAGGGCTATAACAACTTTTAAATAAAAAATTTACTGTTAGCACTAAATTTTATAAGTCAGTAGTAACTATTTCCAAGTAAATATTTCCAAAGTTAAACTCAGTATGTAATACAATATAATTTTGAAAATGTGCTTTTTTAAAAACCCTTGGTTTTTTTTCATCACTTGTTTATTATTAAATGTTACCTCTTTAATTTCATTTTTAGGTTTCTTTAGAACAAGTTTTTTTATTGTTCTCCACATTGACTTTTGATCTACAGCATTATCAATTTTTGTCGATATTAACTTTGATTTTGCATTTTTTAGTTTATTCTTATATCTATTCCTTATTCTTTTATATTTATTCCATTCTTCACGACTATTTTTAATTGCTGAAATTTTATATTGTCTTATTTTTTCGTTTTTAAGTATTTCTAAATCGTGCGAATAAAATTCTTGCTGATTATGTTTTGACCTTTTTGTAACAATAAATTTATTTACAATATTATTGAAACAATTATTAAATAATTCGGTCTTACTATTGCAATCAAGAAAATATGTCGTCATTAGATCACAACCAATTACACTATTTCTAAATTTATTTTTGTCATACTTCAAAAATTTTGTTTCTTCTGTTGTGTTGTGGCTAAATTAACATTTTCATTGATATCGATTATTATAGTTTCATGGTCGCTAATTTTTAATTCATTAACAACATTAGCTCTAATATTGTATTGATCGTTTACTATTACATATCAATTAACGTTCGTGAGTTTTCTGTTATCCTGGTGTATTCCCTGACTATTTGATTGAAGCTATTATCATATATTGTTTCTGCTAATTTATTACGAGAACTATTTGTGTGTAGCCAATTAATATTAAAGTCACCTGCTATTATAACCTTGTTTTTGAAAGTGGATAGCTCTTCTACGTATGAATTGAAAATACTATGAAAATAATAATTTGAACTTAAGAATGCAGGCGATCTATAAAGAACAGCTAAATATAATACTGTATTTGCATTTTGTACTTTGATTACAAGCCACCAAATCTTTATACCATCGGCACTTCGTTTTATAACTTCATATGACCACTGTTTTTTAATATAAATCAGTACAACTCCTGTATGTCGGGAAACAGAATTTACTGCCACTGCTTTATAATTATCTATGCTAATTAAATTATCACAGTCATCATCAGATAAATGGGTTTCACTTAACATTCCAAAATCAAAATTGTTTTTAACTATATTTTCCTCCAATTCGTTGAAGTTATTAATTACACCTTGTACATTTAGGTAAACACATTGAATATTATTTAATTGCTAATATATAATTCTCTTTTTTTGTATATTAAGTTTTGTTTGGTAAATAGGGCAATTTTTACTTTTTCTATCATGGTCCACTTTAGCATTTACTAAGTTGAGTTCATACTTCGCTCTGCAACAATTTAAACGGCCTATTGGATTTTTTTCACAATCCTTGGCTATGTGCCCAATCTCCCCATTTTTATAACAACATGCTCCAATTGTACACTCATCTGCTAAGGGATTGTATCCATAACACTTATAACATCTTAGGACACTCACCACTTCGTACACTTTACACCTATTCCACTCAATATTTATTCTACCTTCGTCCATAAAATTTTTAAAAGCATTTCCATCTACCTCTATTATCGCATTAAAATTATCGTTTTTTTTCGATTTAAACACTTTATGACATTTTAATTTTTTCATTTCAAAATTATTTTGTGCTCTAATAGCTTTTTCAATTTCACCTGCACTTAATTCCTCACTCATACCAACTACTAAGATACTAGGATTATTCATATTTGTAGCTTTTACTTCATAGTTTTCACCTAAGTTTTTTGCAATTTCTAGTTTCATTTTATCAGCTGATAGTTGGTTCACACAGTTAATTGACACAGCACCATTCTTTTTAAATTTTTGAATATCATTTATTTGTACAGCTAATGCTAAAGGATTGATTATGTTTTTTATTTCACTAATCGTTTTTCACTATCTTGATCTTCTTTTGGCTTTATAATTAATGGCATTCTTACTTGATCTGCATAAGACATATTATTTTTATTTTTTATTTCATAATTTTTTTTTTTAATTTCATGTAACATTTCAGTTTTTATACTTTTAAAGTTTTTTCCTAAATTGTCAATGTTATTTTCCATCAATTCATTTACTTTCGATATATTATTCTCACTAATTTTTTTTAACATTGCTCTTATATCACTAAAATTAATATTTATAGACTGTATTCCTTGCTCACAGCATTCATCACATGAATATTTTAAATTTTTGTTTGTATTTAAACAATGTAACTCAGCTGTTGTGAGTTTCGAGCACTTTATATGCACTAGTAATCCAAATGCACAAAGCAAGAAATTCTCACTCGTTTAAATCGGTCGTTTACATCTGCTCCCATTGCAAATTACATTAATTTTTACTTATTTTTTATACCCTACACCTATAGAATAGGTAAAGGGGTATATTAACTTTGGTATGGTGTTTGTAACCATCTAAAGGAAGCGAGATAGATATATATATTTATGAAAAGTATATATATTTGTGATCAGCGTGACCTCCTGAGTCGATATAGCCATGTCCGTCCGTCAGTCTGTCCGTCCGTAGGCACGATAACTCAAAAAATAATGGAGCTATCTTGAAGAAATTTTAACTGTAGGTTACTAGGACTGAAAGTACGGTGGGGATTGCATATGGGCGAAATCGGCCCAGGGGTTCGGATTCTGGACTTTTAAATCGATCGAAGGGCTAACGAACATATATAAAAAATCACGATAACTCAACAACTAATGATGCTATCTTCATTAAATTTGTGCTGTAGGTTACTAGTAATGAAACTACTTCGGGGATTGCGTCAGTTCGGGATTGGACCACGGGTTCGGAACCCAGAACTTTTTGATCGAATTTAGGCCCAACGAGCATAATTCCGAAACCAATGAAGATAGAACGTCCAAATTTGGTATCAGTGTGTCCCTTCCTATTTTCTAAGTGTCTTGGAAATTTGGGTTCCATTGGAGTAGTGGGTCGGGGATCAGCCACACATTTCCGAAGACCTTAAAGCATATCTTTAAAATTAATAAAGATAGCAACTTGAAAAAATGTAGAAGCTTCAAATTTGGCACAAGGGTGTTCTTTACTATCTCTTGTGTGTCCCCCTAATTTGGGATCAATTGGAGTGGTGGTTAAGTACCCCTCTTAGACCTCCCAAGTTTTAAAAGTTTATAATAGAATATACTAAAGCTAGAAACTTAAAATTAAGATAGAACGTTCAAATTGTGTACAAGGGTTAACTAGTACTATGAGTACATCGCGGACTGTATAAGGGCGAAATCAGCCCAAGGGTTCGGATTCTGGACCTTTTAATCGGTTTCAGGGCTAACGAACATATATAAAAAATCACGATAACTCAACAACTAATGACGCTATCTTCATGAAATTTGTGCTGTAGGTTCTTGGTAATGAAGCTACGGCGGTGATTGCGTACGGTGAGGATTGGACAATGGCTTCGGAACTTAGAACTTTTTGATCGAATTTAGGCCAAACTAGCATAGTTCCGAAACCAATGAAGATAGAACCTCCAAATTTGGTATCAGGGTGTCGCTTTAGATTTCCTTAGTCTCCTTAAAATTTGAGCAGAATTGGAGTACTGGGTGAGGACCAGCCACACAGTTCCGAGGACCTTAAAGCATATTTTCGAAATTAATAAAGATAGTAACTTGAAACAAATGTAGAAGCTTCAAATTTAGCACATGGGTGTTCTTTATTATTTCCTGCGTGTCCCTCTAATTTTGGATCAATTGGAGTGGTGGTTCAGTACCTCTCTTAGAGTCCTCAAAAGATTGAAATTAATAAAACTAGTAATTTAAAATTAAGATAGAACGTTCCAATTGTGTACAAGGGTTAACTAGTATTGAAAGTATGACGGGGACTGCATATGGGCGAAATCGTACCATGGTTTCGGGTTCTGGAACCCTTGAAATGTTCAAGGGCTAACAAACATATTTCTTAAAAACACCATAACTCAAAAAATAATGCCGCTATTTTGATGAAATTTAAACTCTAGGTTACTAGTAATGAAAGTACCATGGGAATTGGTTGTGGTCGAGTTTAATTTCGAAGCCAAAGAATATATTTCCTATTTCCTATGTGTCCCCGAAATTTAGACTTAATTGTAGTGGTTCAGCTATGTTCAAAGGTACTTGCTGCATTTATGTAAAATTTATTTTTATATTTAAATGAATTATATGAAAAGGTCTAAATATGTAATTGTATTTTAGAAATACATTTATTGCATATTTTGCGTTTATAAGCTTTTCTGTTAGGTATATAAACTAACCATTTAAAATAATTTCAATTTTGAAAAATTTGTATTATTAAATAAATCAAATTTTTTCAGTTTGTTATTGAATTGGAATAAATATATTTTCATTTTTTACTACATAGATATATTAGTAAAAATTTGTAATACTTTTTAAAAGATAGTATAATTAGAAAATGTTTTTAGTATTATAAAGTTAATTTGGCTAGCTATGTCTTACGATCAAATTAATAACAGCTTTTATGGTATTAAAACGACTTATGGATATGTCCTTAAATTTGAACCAAATAGGTGTAGGGTATTTCTAAGTCGGTTGCACCGACTGACTGTTTCTTTACTTGTTTTTTTTATATTCTGCGATCATAATAATAATTATATGGTTTTTTGTTTTTTAATTCAGTTTATGTAATTCAGCGTTTTTTAAATATAATAAATTCGTTTTTTGAATTTGCACAATTTAAATTTTAATTTTTTAGATAAATTGCTTAATATTCTATTGTTTTATATTTTTAATTATTTTTAAACAAATCTTAACAAAAAATCTCGCACGTGTTCTACACAGAAATTATCACTCACTAAGTGATATGGCAGCTACTCGAACCCTCTGCAGTAGACCAACCAAATTTACAGTAACTTTGGCCATTATACTAAACTTTTTTTGGCAAAACTTCAGACACGCAGCTTCCATAGGATTTAAATAGCGATTCCGGTTTTTGCATAAAAACGAATTAGTGAAAATATCAAAATCTTAGCTCCTTTATTTTTTGAGTTATCGTGATGACGGACGGACGGACAGACATACATACATAGCTAAATCGATTTATTTTTCGATTTCCACCCCACCTCCTTCTCAGCGTCACAAACGTAATGGCAATTTTATTATATCCTTTGACTATATAGTCATACGGGTATAATAAAATATGGCAAATATTGAAATTGAATATACCTTAAAATTATAAATAATAATATTTTAAGAGCGGATTTGATGTGATGAGAGAGAGAAAATAAAAACAAAATCAGAAAGAAAAAATTTCTTATGTGGTCGGCACATCACGACCTACATATGAAAAAAAAATATTTTCAAAATTTGTATGAGATGAGACTTCTTATGTTCTTTGGTAAAATATAATTAAGAAATTGTATGCGATACTTAAGTTAACCTTTGAAATTGTATTTCCCGCATGTATATAAATTTAATTTTTTCCCTTTAACATTTTCCCGCATGTAGTTTTCTATTTAAATGAATTTTCATATTTTACATTTATAAGGTTTTCTAATAGGTACTAAAGTAGTAATAGTAGCGCTTGGGCATGGGAAAATAATTATGCAAATTAGGCCAGTGACTTGGCGTTTACTTTGTTGTTGAGAGCTTTTTTAAGGAATGTTGTAGTGTAAAAACAGGTATGCAAATTAGATGTCGTGATTGGCGTTTGCATAATTAGTTTCCGGAAAGTGTTTGTAAATAATATAGAAGGTCAACTAGATAATGTGGAACAAGTAGATAGTGCAATGACCTAAACAGGTGTGTAGTATTTCTACCGGTTGCATGATTAGTTTCCGGAAAAAGCTTTTGTAACTAATACAAGTAAGTACAATGATCTTGTTGTGATTGTATATAGTAACATAGATTATTGTAAATAATAAGAATTTGTTTTATTTTTTAATAAAAAGCTTTCACGGTCAATCAATTATTTTAACGTAATATTAACACAAGAATGCAGTTGTTATTTATGAGATAAATAAAATGCAAATATTGACCTTGATATTGTATCTTAGTTTTAAAGTAATTTAAAAAATGTATTTATTGATTAATTGTTATGTTTATTGCAGAAAAAATTTTTAAAGAAAAAATCCAGGTGTTTGATAAAAATTTATATTAATGTTAATTGATTTATTATATTAACTACTTTGTATTTTGCAAATAAAAAAGTCAGTTATTATTAAATTTTCTGCTACTTTGTATAATGTAAATTAAATTTTCTGTTATTGTAGATACAAATTAGAACATTATAAAATCAAATAGATTTATTGTGTTGCAGAAAAAATTTTTAAAGAAAAAATCCAGGTGTTTGATATGAATTTATGTTAATGTTAATTGATTTATTATATTAACTACTTTGTATTTTGCGAATAAATAAACGTCAAAAAAAAATTAAAAATAAAAAAGCAAATTAGTTTAATATAATATCGTTTTTATTTACCCAAGAATTGTGATCTTTATCAAAACCTAACCATTTAACAAAAACCTGATTTCCTTTTCTTTTCAATATTTTTTCAACAAGAAAAGTGTCAGGATTTTTGACTCGAGTAAGCTCAGGCTCGTAAAAAGAACCTGAAATTGGTGTTTTTGTATAATCAAGTAAATTGTAAGTAATTGGGTCTGTGCGTTTTACTTCTTTGATTGTAAATATTTCTGTTGACCAATTTGGTTGATAACCTTTTGCAAAGTTTCCTTTGTATTTACTTATACGTACATAATCTCCAACTTTGTATTTAGCTTTCTAATAAAATTTCGGCTGTATGTAAATATTCTTCAAAATATATTTCTCGTTTGCTTTTGTAACTTTTTTAGGTTGAAGCTTAATTGTACGATGATATGTTGAGTTGTATTTCTCAATAAGTGAGGGTAAAATAGATATCCATTTATAATTACCCTGAAAACTAAACTGCTTCCACATTGCATTTTTTAAAGTACGGTTGAAACGTTCTACTATGGATGCTTTTATTTCAGAATATGTATGATAATGATTAATTTTTTTTATTTCCATAAGTATTCTAAATTCTTTGTTAAAAAACTCTTTACCTTGATCAGATTGAATATTTTTTGGGAGTGTTCCAGCACGTTTAAAAATCTTTTGCATGCCCAGTAAAACGTTATTAGCATTTTTAGTTTTAATTGGTTCAGCATAAGGATATTTCGAAAAGATATCTATTACAGTTAATAAATATTTATTTCCTTCGTTATACTTTGCATATGGAATCATTTCTACTAAATCGATTTGCCATGTATCGTTTAAACCTTTTTGAATAAATTTTCTTCGACGGAAGTTTCGTCTGGCTGGTCTATGTATTTCCGATACTATTTGTGCCCTTGACATTATGTTTGTACCATTTAATCAGATTTTTCAATTCTATTTTATAATTTTCTATAAAGCAACAGTTACATGTATCCGGTCCAGATGACGAGTTATCGTAAGCCCAAGGACAAAGAGCCAAATGAGTTCCGTATATTGACGTAAATTTTTCTGTTGTTGAAAATTCTTGAATGTATTTATACATGTGAAAAATACGTTGCTTATGTTCATCTTATAAGACAGAGGAATATAATTTTAAAAACTCTTCCACCTCCTTCACCTCTATCTTTAAAAATGAGAATAAGTTTAATACACGTTTTTATATATTTGAAAAACAAATCCAATTATCTTTCAATTACTTTTAAAACGCGAACCAATGATGATATATTTTAATCATCCATTTACAATGTGGCGGGACCATCTGGTTGTGGAAAAACAACATTTATATGCAACTTAATTATAAATATTAACAGATTGATACATCCAAGAATTGAAACAATAAAATGGTGTAACCCAGAAATTTCAGCTATTCCGAAAAATATAGATTTTTCTGATATAGACTTTTTTACCAGTATTCCGGAAAAGTTTAGTGAGAATGAAAATAAACCTACATTAATAGTTTTAGATGATTTAATGTTAGATTCTGCAAATAAACAGGTATTCGAATTATTTACTAAAGGTTCACACCATCGTAATTTATCTATTGTATTGTTAACGCAAAACGTTTTTCATCAGGGGAAATATTCAAGAGATATTTCATTAAATTGTAAATATTTAGTGCTTTTTAAAAACCCTCGAGACAAATCACAGATTTTTCCTCTTGCTAGACAACTATATCCAGAAAATATAAAAGGTTTCCTGGGGGTATATAATGAATCAACCTCAAGTCCACATGGTTATACTGTGTTGGATTTAACACAAGACGTTAACGATTTGTTTCGTATTAGAACTAATATTTTTTCAAAAGAATATTGCATATGCTTCTGTAATACGAGTGATTTGAACAACTGTCAAAAGTATGAAACGATTGAAGAAAAACCAACATATATAACATGTACTAGGAAAGTGTAAGAAGAAGGAATTTCGTGAAAATATTCTTAAATTTTGTGATGATGATATTATAAAAACTATTGCTGAAATTGCAATCAATATATTAAATGGTAATAATAAAATTTCACCAGCACAAAAAGCTAAATTAAAAAAACATAAAAAAAAATTAAGATTCCTAGCCTGTGCAAAGAAAAGTATAAAAGCCAAACGAAAAATATTAGTTCAACATGGTGGATTTTTACCAACTTTAATCAGTACTATATTATCTGGTGTAATAGGAAAATTGCTCAGTAAGACATAATACAGCGAATGATTGTTATGTCACCAGAAATATTTTCAAAATTTAGTAAATTATTTCAAGATGATAAAAACTTGGATTTATTAGATCAAAAAATGAAAAACGTTTTATATGACAAAAAATTAAAACCATTGCAAAAATGGTACTTATATCGGCAAAATCTCCTCAAATATGGAATTAACAAAAGACACGCAAAAAAATTACAAGAAAAGACTAATAATCTTACTTTTGATATAGGCACTCAAACAAAATTTTTTTCTAAACGAAATGCATATACAGAAACTGAATTACCTAAATACAAATCAACATCAGCACAGACCGATTTTTTACCATTAGTTACTGATGATGTGTTTGAATATGATCCTAAAAAAGAAAATTCAAGTATGGATATCGATTTAACACATTATGATTTGGATGATGAAAATTCATTTAAAAAATTAGCTCAAACTGAAATGTTGAAAGATGAAAAATTAGTCGAAAGACCATCTCTAAGTTCTGATTATCGAATGTTTGAAACACCAAGCGGTGATGTAATTACCGTTGCTGTACCATCTCCTAAAAAAAAGAAGACACTAAGATCAGCTGGTAGTTCAATTTCCTCAACTATACTTTCACAGTTTCCTGAAACAAAAAAACGAAAACTAAAACCTTTACTAAGAAGTCCAAAACTAAGAACTTCATCAACACCGGAATGAACAACATATAGTTCAACATTTTATGTTTTAGTAGAAGTTAACAAAGATGGATAGTCAAGATGACTTCTATGTAACATTGTTTAGTAATGATAATTTAACACTGTTTCCAAACAGCACTTTAGCTTCATTTGAAAATAAATTACCTATTCCCTTTGATTTAAGAAATAGAAATTGGAAAGTTGGTCTTTCAGAAATATATCTGAACGATTTCCTACAAACAGAAGAATTAAACAAAAAGAAATGTGTTTTTATTAATATTGGACAGTATAATGTTTATGTAACAATTATTGAAAAACCTCTCGAAAAAATTAAAGTAACCAAATCTATAGGCTACACATATTATTCATATAACGATTCGGAATTACATTTGGATGATTGGAAGTTTAATTTTTTGCCAACGCTTATTAAAAATATAACTCCTTATCCCGGGTTTACTCGAAATCAAGTTTTCAAAGAATTTTTTAATGAAGTTTTGACATATATCTCTAATCCTAAAAATTATGATGATATAATATTTAAAAAAGTGTCAGAATCTAACCGAGGGGATTTAATTCGAATATCGCAGACTTTTGATGAAGACAGTTTCTATATAAAAGTTAATCAAAGTTATAATGTAAAAACATTACTAACTGAATTATTTCAACAGAAAAAAAATATAAAAAATTTCAAAACAAAATTACCTGAACTATTCAAATTAGCTGTTGCTAATAATAAAGATGAATTGAATGGAATGGTGATGATTTATTCAGATATCATTCAATCATCTGTTTTTGGAAGTAGCAAAGTGCGGGCGTAGAGAGCTATCAACATAGAAAATTGTAGAATACCTACAAATATTGAATTTAAAAATGTTCATTACATACCCGTAGAAAAAAATTGTTTTGAAACAATAGCAATTAAAATTTGTAACCAATACGGTGATGAAATAAATTTTGTTTCCAGTTACTATCCAACAAAAATTGTATTACACTTTAAAAAGCATTGATTCCCCAAAAACAATATAAATACTACTACTCAAATATGGTATCCTATCAAACATGGAAAGAGCTTACGTGAGATATTATTCCTCTCAAGTAGGTGGAGGAGTCAACGATATTGGGCCTTTATTACAATTTTATCCAGCTATACAAAGAGGTCGTGGTTTTGGAAATATATTCGGAAGTTTAATTCGTTACTTAAAGCCAGTTTTTACATCAGGTTGGGACTTAATTAAAAAAGAGGCTGTAAACACAAGTAAAAATATTTTTAATGATATAGCATCTGGTGCAAACATAAAAGAAGCTTTAATTGATCAAAGCAAAGGCGGTATAAAAAATTTACGGAAATCAGTAGTTAACCAACTGCATTCGATGTATGGTGGAAGACAAAGAACTATAAAAAGACAAAGAGCTATTAAAAGACGAACAGTTTCTAAAAAGACACATTTGAAGTCGAAACGACGAAAAAAGCAAAGTAAAACATCCGACATATTCAATTAAAAATGGAATGTATGAAATCTGAACTTGATCTTTTTGCGTCATTACCCGTACAAACAAGTATTTTGCGTTCAGAAGAGGTAGCAGCTGGGTGGCACAGTGGTTAAGTGCCGACCTTTCATGCAGAAGGGCCCGGGTTCGAATTCTAGTGAAAGTGAAAAAACTTTTCTGGTTTTCGACTCGACTCAGTTACCATTCGCCATTGGGTTCAAATTAATGGCATAATCAATAATTAATAATTATAAATCTTTAATAAAAAAATACTTTAATATAAAAATATAAACAAATGCAAAATATAAACAAATAATTTAATTAAATAATATAACTCGCAGATATAGAATACCATATAAGTAAAATATAAAATATTACAATATAAACAAAAAATAGAATTGTAAATATTGAAAATCTAAGACGTTTCTACATGTTATAAGGCCTAGTACTATCTCATGTTTAAATTGTATGTGGAATTCAATAAGACCAATTCTAATAACACGAATATAATATGACCCCCTGTTCCAACATGTACCTATGGTATAGACAGGCTAATTAGCCTAACAGTTGAACAGTTAGCGCTTAAAAAAAAAAAAAAAAAAAAGCATACAATCCTTTAGCTTCCTTAGAGGCATCACCGTCAACTATTGAATTTATTTCACTTGGAAATGGAGATACATATCGAGATTTATCCTCCACCTATATAAAATTTAAAATTCAAATATTAAAAAAAGATGGATCAGTTTGGAGTGCAAATGATAAAGTAGGAACCGGAACTGAAGCAAAGCCAGCTCCGCAACCTAGTGTTGTAAATAATTTATTACACTCTTTAATTAAACAATGTAATGTAACTCTAAATGGAAAAAACATCACTCAGTCAGACTCATTATACCATTATAAAGCATACTTTACTACTTTACTAAATTATGGTACAGATTCCAGTCAAACACATCTGGAAGCATCTGGTTGGGAATTGGATAAACCAAATGTAAATGATTTTAATAATTCTGGTTCCAAATCAAAACAAAAATCATACAACAATTCTACTGTAGTAGAATTAATGGGAAAATTACATGTAGATTTCTTCAATACTCCTAAATTACTTTTAAATAATGTTGACATTCGAATTGCTTTAGCCCTAGAAAAACAGGATTTTTTTATTTTCTTTAACGATACCGATGAAAGCTATTTAAAAATTCTCGAAGCTACGTTATACATGAAACATTTAACAATTAATCCTAGCATATTGATAGCACTATTCATTTCAAAATGACATGTGCTCTAGTAGATTTATCGTTCTGTACGGACGATAACAATACAATATTTGTAAAAAATATTGCTGTGGCTGGTATAAAAGAAAAATGTAAAACTATTGTAAAAGAATTAAAGTATAAATTTCCTGTCAGAGATTTGAAAAAAACAGATATTGAGAGTTACTCATTTGGACATATCGATAACGAAAAGATAACTAATAACTTAATAAATTTGCTTGAAAAATTCGATATAGTCTTAACAAATGGAAAACTTAAAGCAGAATTTTTGATAGCATTTATACGAGGAAATACTCGACTAATTGATATCTCACGATTGCAAGACAATGAATACACTTCAGATTTCAAAGGTTCTGAAATGTAATAAGTTAACACATAAAATATTTAGAGGCGTTTATGCTCTTGATAAATTACCAAAACAAGTTTTAAAACCTAGTATTTTGGTGGTAAATACCGATAATTCTAATGAAAAGGGAACACATTGGTTAGCAATATTTGTTCCAGTTCAAGGGTGTGCAGAATATTTTGATTCATTTGGAAATCCCCCGTTTCACAATGAGATTATAAAATTTCTACAAAATCAATCTACATGTTTTGTTTTCAACAATAAGCGTTTACAAAGTAATTTAACATCTGTTTGTGGACATTATTGTTGTGTATATCTATGGATGCGAAGTTCCCGTAAAAGCATAAAATATTTTCTTAATTTATTCGACACATCATCCCCACTTAAAAACGATAAAAAGATACAAAGAATATTTCGAAAAATTTTTAAAAAATGTGGAAGAAAAACTATAAATACAAAATTCTAAAATAGAATTCATCAGTTAAACCAAAACAAAACAATGGAGCAATCTAAAAATTCAGAAGTATTTAAAACAGAAAAAGGTGAGCCACCGCAGAACCTTTTATTAAGCTATATTTATTTTTTGGATAAAAAACAAACAATAAAAATTCAAATTGGATTTAATATTGAGAATTTTGCTGCATCAATAATTTTCCAACGACAAAACAAAGTCATAAGCGAAATGAATTATTTGGAGTGGTATACATTTTATCGCGACTTTAAAAACAGTCAAGCAAAATTAAATGCAAAAGGATTTTCGCTAACATTTAATCATGATGAGCGCACTAAAAAACTTGTATTGCAGTTAGATGAGTACACTCGTTTTTGTGTTGTGCTAGATTTTATACAAGCAGTGATGTCATATAACAACGGAGCTGAACTTAATATAAGAGAATATGTATTCAAATATTTTGAGAGATGTATTGAAAACAATAAGCTAAGATTGGAACAAGAAGATTTCTACATTCCAATGAATTTACACATGGCTCAGTGTAATTATTCCAGACTATTTTATGAAATACCTATGTTTTTGTCAGAAAAATGATCTTGGTCAACAATAAATAAAACAAATATTTTTTAAAACCAATTATTTTCTTTTATTAAATACATATATAAATTCATACAATTTTTTACAGCACATCTTTTTAAATTTTCAGTAATGTTATGGTGAGGGCAAATGGTTGTGAAATTCTTTAGTTTCTGAAGAGATGGAATGTCATTATCTAAGTTTATAACTTGTACTGAACTCGAAACAAATTTATCTAAAAATTCCTTTTTCTTGTACCCCTTTACGTAAACGACGTCGAATGAATTTAAATGTTCCTTTAAGGTATTTTTAATTGCTGAATATTCTATAAAGCCACCATCCCAGTCAAGGCCATTTATTTGTGTTTTATTGAATTCATTTTGCTGTTTAACATCAGTATTTAACTCTTCGAACGAATAAGGTGCTTCAAATATAAACAGCATTGGTATCAGTGACCCATCAGCTATCAAAGCAAATTCCTTCAAGAAATATTGCCTATTATTTCCAACAATAAATTGTAAATCTGCTACTGCCTTCCTGCTGCTCATTTTGTGCCTTACTATTTCAAAATACCTTGAAATCCTCTAATTTATAACTAATACGATTTAAAAAGAGTGGGAAAAAGAGGGGAAGGGAGCCTTTAGCAGTAGCATAAACCAATACCGGACCTTCAAAGACCGATAAAGGGGGCGCCTGATGAACTTATTAATTTTTTTAATGAATTAGGTATCCGAATTCTTATACTATTCTTTTCATTTTAGTGTTGGATTCAAAATCTAGCTTCAATAATTGAGTTAGCGGGGGTTCGGGGGCGGCAGCCCCCTTAATGAAAATATAATATTATTTAACATGTTTTATTACAGTGTATTAAAAAAAATTAGGAACTTATTAATTTTTTGAATGAATTAGGTATCCGAATTCTTATACCATTCTCTTCATTTTAGTGTTGGATTCAAAATCTAGCTTCAATAATTGAGTTAGCGCGGGTTCGGGGGCGGCAGCCGCCGTAATGAAAATATAATATTATTTAACATGTTTTATTACAGTGTATTAAAAAAAATTAGGAACTTATTAATTTTTTGAATGAATTAGGTATCCGAATTCTTATACCATTCTCTTCATTTTAGTGTTGGATTCAAAATCTAGCTTCAATAATTGAGTTAGCGCGGGTTCGGGGGCGGCAGCCGCCGTAATGAAAATATAATATTATTTAACATGTTTTATTACAGTGTATTAAAAAAAATTAGGAACTTATTAATTTTTTGAATGAATTAGGTATCCGAATTCTTATACCATTCTTTTCATTTTAGTGTTGGATTCAAAATCTAGCTTCAATAATTCAGTTAGCGGGGGGGTAATGAAAATATAATATTATTTAACATGTTTTATTACAGTGTATTAAAAAAATTAGAAACTTATTAATTTTTTGAATGAATTAGGTATCCGAATTCTTATACCATTCTTTTCATTTTAGTGTTGGATTCAAAATCTAGCTTCAATAATTCAGTTAGCGGGGCGGTAATTAAATATAATATTATTTAACATGTATAACTGCACTTAATTATCAATTTCTATTTTTTTTTTACTTTGTTTACTATTAAACTAGAATTTGTATCAATTTTACTATATGGCTTTATTTCGTAAAATTTTAGAAAATGATACGCAAAAAAATTCTCGATACGCCATTATGTCATTTTATGGCTTTATTTCGTATGGCTTTATTTCGCGCCACCGAATTAACTCAATCAGAGCCATATTCCACCTATTAGGATCCCGTCCCAAAAATTTTAAATAGAAGCCCTTGCTGTTCAGTTCATTTAATTCTTTCTCCGACACTACTTTTTTGGAGAACCATTCCGCCATAAAAAAAGTAATGCTGTTAGTTGAATCTTCCATTGGGAATGTTACCTTACATAGAACCACCCGCTGACCTTTTTTGGTCTTTAGAAATTTCCATTCTTCTACCTCGTACATCACGTCCTTCACCAGAGCATCTATCGTTTTGTAGCTCTCTTGTTTCCCTTTTCCGATTGCTATGAGATTGTCTATAAAATCCTAAATGAAAATAAAATACAAAAAAAAATATAGCATAATTTGAAAACTTTGAGAAAAATAGATTATTAAATTTTTTTAAAATTTAAAAATTTACTTACCATTATTATACCCTACACCTATAGAATAGGTAAAGGGGTATATTAACTTTGGTATGGTGTTTGTAACCACTTAAAGGAAGCGAGCTAGATATGGAAAAGTATATATATTTGTGATCAGCGTGACCGCCTTAGTCGATATAGCCATGTCCGTCCGTCCGTAGGCACGATAACTCAAAAAATAATGGAGCTATATTGATGAAATTTTAACTGTAGGTTACTAGGACTGAAAGTACGGCGGGGATTGCATATGGGCGAAATCGGCCCGTGGGTTCGGATTCTGGACCTTTTAATCGGTTTCAGGGCTAACGAACAAATATAAAAAATCACGATAACTCAACAACAAATGACGCTATCTTCATCAAATTTGTGCTGTAGGTTACTAGTAATGAAACCACTTCGGGAATTGCGTAAGGTCGGGATTGGACCATGGGTTCGGAACCTAGAACTTTTTGATCGAATTTAGGCCAAACGAGCATAATTCCGAAATCAATGAAGATAGAACCTCCAAATTTAGTATCAGGGTGTCCCTTCCTATTTCCTAAGTGTCTTGTGAATTTGGGTCCCATTGGAGTAGTGGGTCGGGGACCAGCCACACATTTCCGAAGACCTTAAAGCATATCTTTAAAATTAATAAAGATAACAACTTGAAAAAATGTAGAAGCTTCCAATTTGCCACAAGGGTGTTCTTTACTATCTCTTGCGTGTTCCCCTAATTTGGGATCAATTGGACTGGTGGTTCTGTACCCCTCTCAGACCTCCCAAGTTTTAAAGGCTTATAATCGAAATTACTAAAAATAGTTACTTAAAATTAGGATAGACCGTTCAAATTGTGTACAAGGGTTAACTAGTACTATAAGTACAGCGCGGACTATATAAGGGCGAAATCAGCCCAACGGTTCGGATTCTGGACCTTTTAATCGATGCCAGGGCCAAGGAGCATATATAAAAATCACGATAACTCAACTAAACTAATGAGGCTATCTTCATGAAATTTGTGCTGTAGGTTATTGGCAGCGAAACTACGGCGGTGATTACGTACGGTGAGAATTGGACAATGGGTTCGGCACTTAGAACTTTTTGATCAAATTTAGGCCAAACGAGCATAAATCCGAAACCAATGAAGATAGAACCTCCAAATTTGGTATCAGGGTGTCGCTTTAGATTTCCTTAGTCTCCTTAAAATTTGGGCCCCATTGGAGTAGTGGAACGGGGACCAGCCACTCAGTTCTTAGGCCCTTAAAGCATATTTTCGAAATTAATAAAGATAGTAACTTGAAACAAATGTAGAAGCTTCCAATTTGCCACAAGGGTGTTCTTTACTATTTCTTGCGTGCCCCCTTAATTTGGGATCAATTGGAGTGGTGGTACAGAACCTCTCTTAGACCCCCCAATGTGTAAAAGCTTATCATCGAAATTAATAAAACTAGTAACTTAAAATTAAGATAGAGCGTTCCAATTGTGTACAAGGGTTAACTAGTATTGAAAGTATGACGGGACTGCATATGGGCGAAATCGTACCATAATTTCGGATCCTGGAACCCTTGAAAAGTTCAAGGACTAACAAACATATATCGTACAAACACCATAACTCAAAAAATAATGCCGGTATTTTGATGAAATTTAACAGTAGGTTACTAGTAATGAAAGTACAATGGGAATTGGTTGTGGTCGAGTTTAATTTCGAAGCCAGAGAATATATTTCCTATGTCCTATGTGTCTCCGAAATCTAGACTTAATTGTAGTGGTTCAGCTATGTTCAAAGGTACTTGCTGCATTTATGTAAAATTTATTTTTATATTTAAATGAATTATATGAAAAGGTGTAAATTTTTAATTGTATTTTAGAAATACATATATTGCATATTTTGCGTTTATAAGCTTTTCTATTAGGTATATAAACTAACCATTTAAAATAATTGCAATTTTTAAAAATATGGATTATTAAATATATTATGCTTTGATTATCTTTTTATCACAAAATTTAATAATTAGAATTTTTTCATTTTGTAATTGAATTGGAATAAATATATTTTCATTTATTTCAAGTTTATTTGTTTTTTAATATTTTTAAATAGATAAATTAGTAAGAATTTGTAATATTTTTTAATAGATAGGGTAATTAGAAAATGTTTTTAGTATTATACAGTTAATTTGGTTAGCTATGTCTTACGATCAAATTAATAACAGCTTCTATGGTGTTAAAATGACTTATGGATATGTCCTTAAATTTGAACCAAATAGGTGTAGGGTATTTCTAAGTAGGTTGCACCGACTGACTGTTTAGACGAGATTAGAAACTGGTATACTAAATATCAAAGACAAATACCAAAAACGGTTATACTCTTATGAAAACTCTTATATTAATTCAAAAATTTATTATACAACTTCAGTAATACCAGAATACAAAGATTATTATATATATATGATTATATTCACTTATATATATTATATATTAAGTGCGTGCAAATGTGTTTATGTTAAAAACTTTGCTAGTAGTATGTATGAATTTTGTATAGTTTTTGAAGCATTTATCACAGTTTGTGGACAGGCTGTTTGCGGGAACGAAGAGAATTAATTGTAATTGTATATGCATGTGTGCATTGTGTCTATTATCTATGTATGAATTATTATCAAAGCTATTAAACTAAAAAAAGGCTGTTAAAAATATTTTTTTTTAAGTTCAAATAAAATTGAATGAACAAGTGCCATATTTATAAAAAAAAAGCGCAAATTTAAAATTGAGGTTTATTAATTTACGTAAGTACGTACTTATTGAAAATAAAATATATTTTTAAAATTTGTATTTTTCTAAATAATAAAAGAAATGGCTAATTCAAAAGAAAAATTAGTTGATTCTAGCTTTCGTGCGAATTTGATTTGTAGGGCTAAAAAATGTGAAGGGAAAATTAATGCGGATATACATCTTTATAATTTTCCAACCAACAAAAATTTGTTTGATAAATGGTGTCACAATTTACAAATTAACTTAAATTTTAGTAAAGTAAACAAAATTTGTGCACGTCATTTTGATAAAAATTTTGTTGGAAAGAAAAAGCTTTTAAAAGGCGCTATTCCGACATATTTTTTAGGCCACAAAGAAAATATAGATTTGTTTTTACCAATAAATTCGGAAGATAGGGTTAAAAGAACCATTAGAAAAAAATGTAGTGTTCCTTTTTGTCAAAAGTCTGGAGGTAGTAATCGTTTATTTAACGTTCCTCTTGATAATGAAATTAGAAAAAAAGTGGTTAGATATTTTAAATTTAAACAATAATTCTTCAAAGCATTTATACGTTTGTGAAAATCACTTTCAAACACAAAATATTGGGAAAAGAAAACTTCGAACAAATATTTTTCCAACAAAAAATTTAAATTTACAACCTACTTCTTCTAAAATCGACATACAATGTGTTAATGCGGAAAAAGAAAATAATAGTCTTTCTGAAAATTTAGATATATATAATTTTGATTTAGAATCTTCTATTTATACGGTTGAAATACCTAAATATGTATATGAAGGTCCCGCATTAACAGAAAGAAATGTTTGCTATCAACAATTAACTTTGGAAGACATTTCAAAATTACCATCTCCTTCAAAAATGCGTAAGCCATCAGAATCTTCAGAAATTTTCTGCTATCAATGCAAAATCAAAGATGAAAACGTAGCTTATTTTAAAAATCAAACAAAATTGTATGCTGAAAAGTGTTTGAACCTGCAAGAAGAAAACGCCACATTAAGGAAAAAATTACAAAACCTTGAACAGAAGCAAGTTAGTATAGAAGCAAGAATAGATGTAATAGATAATATTACTACTAACGCAAAAGAATTTTGTAAAATGTTATTGTCAAGAAAACATAGTTATAATCAGCAGCAAAAAATTTTATCGCAAAATATCAATTTCAGATCTTCATAATTTTATTAATTTTTAAGAGATGATTTAAAATTACATTTGCCAAGCCAATCTTCAATTTATAATTGGTGTCCAATAAAAAATCTTCAGCCTGGATTTAATGAATGTTTCTTGAATAACTTAAAAAATCTTGTTAATAAAATGGATACTCAATCAAAACAAGTTGTTTTGTTGATAGATGAAATGGGGGGGTGTATTAAGTCCATAGGTTTTAAGTCCATAAATTGAAATTATGGACTTATTTCCATTTGAAATGGAAATAAGTCCATAAAATGAAATATGGACTTATTTCTCTTTTACATCGAGAATTAAGTCCAGAATTTATTGAGTATTAACACCATAATTTATTTTTAATTTGAAAATATAGGCGCTATGAATTAAGTTAGATTTTGAATCCAACTTTAAAATCCCTCCTAATTCAGAATCCCACATATACACATATATAAATATTCTGGAAAAAGCGTAAAACCCTGCTTTTGAATCCAACTCTAAATTCCCTCCATTTAAAGATTTTAGGGATTCCTTTTGAGGGATTTTAGAGTTGGATGCAAACTGGGCACAAAATTGGCGAAAATATTCTGGAAAAAGCGTAAAACTCTGCTTTTAAATCCAAATCTAAAATCCCTCCTAATTCAGAATCTTACATATACATATATATAAATATTCTGGAAAAAGCGTAAAACCCTGCTTTTGAATCAAACTCTAAAATCCCTCCTAATTCAGAATCCCACATATACACATATATAAATATTCTGGAAAAAGCGTAAAACCCTGCTTTTGAATCCAACTCTAAATTCCCTCCATTTAAAGATTTTAGGGATTCCTTTTGAGGGATTTTAGAGTTGGATTCAAAATCAGGATTTCCGCTTTTTCCAGAATATTTATATATATGTATATGTAAGATTCTGAATTAGGAGGGATTTTAGATTTGGATTTAAAAGCAGAGTTTTACGCTTTTTCCAGAATATTTTCGCCAATTTTGTGCCCAGTTTGCAGGCAAATTGTAACCAATTCTATTGAAGTTTTTAACTAGTTATGTATATTTGTAAAAATACTTAATTAATTATGTATTATAATAATGCACATATATTTATGTAAAAAGAAATTTGTATTATAATTTTATTTATAATGAATATAAAATTTATTTTCTAACAAAAAATTTATTTTTTACAATATTAAAGAAAATTCTCAAAGTGAAATAATACCATATGGACTTAATTCCCAATGTAAAAGAGAAATAAGTCCATAATTCAATTTATGGACTTATTTCCATTTCAAATGGAAATAAGTCCATATTTTTGTATTCTGGACTTAATACCTATGGACTTAATACACCCCCCCGATGAAATACATATTCGAAGAGATTTGGCATATAATTTATCAAGAGATCTTATTGATGGACTTACGGATTTAGGTGAAACTAAAAGAGAAAGTTCTTTTGCAAACCAAATATGTGTGATAATGCTGCGGGGTCTGTTTTCTAATTGGAAATATGTCTTAAGTTATTTTGTAACACAAAAAGGCCTCTCCGCAGAAAAACTAAAGGATATTATAGAAGAAAATTTGCAGAAATGTTTTGAAATGGATTTAAAAGTAAGATGTATTGTTTGTGATCAAGGCCTAATAACAGAAAGTATTATAAATTACTGGGTATTACAGAAGATAAGCCGCACATGTCATTCAATGGAAATAAAATATTTTGTGTATTTGATACACCTCATCTAATAAAGTCCATGAGAAACACTCTTTTGGCATGCGACATTACATCAGAAGATGGTATTATAAGTTGGGAAGTCATTTCAGAAGTATACAAATTAGATGAAAAAAATAAATCAATTAAAATGTGCCCAAAGCTAACGAAAAGACATATGGATCCATCACCTTTTGGCAAAATGAACGTACCTTTGGCAGTTCAAACTTTAAGCAGGAGTGTAGGTGCTGCAATCGAGATTTGTTTGGTTAATAATTTCTTTTCAGCGAAAGCTAAAGCAAATGCAAAGGCTACGAGCAACTTTGTTTATATAATAAATAACACTTTTGATATTTTAAATTCTAGAAATTTGAGAGAAAAACATTCTTTCAAACAGCCTTTGAAAAAAGATGATGCAAAAACTCAATATCTTAATAATGTAATAATATATTTAAAATCATTGAAGCTTCCTTCCGAAAAAAAGAATTTTTGGATTTCAGGATTGGTTCTTACAATAAATGGTATACAAGGTTTATGCGAGGAACTTTTCTCTTGTAAACTTCTAACTACGAATTTTCTACTGACGTCAAGAATAAATCAGGACCCACTTGATAATATGTTTGCAAGAGTACGTTCAAAAGGTGGAAATAATAGAAACCCTTCTGTGTCCGAATTCAATTGGATTATTGCACGAATAATGTCAATGCGTATAGTGACATTAATGCATAGTAACAAAAATTGTGAAAACGATACAGATATTATGCTAGATTGGGAATCTGCACTTGATAATCATATTGACATTGATTCTAATGATCAGGAAAAGGAAATATCAGTAGAAGTTGAGGAATCTCTAAAACAATTCATTAATGACGAAAATGACACCAACGACATAAATACATTAGAAGCTGATCCAGCAAAACGATATTTTTTCGGTTATGGAATTTTTAAAATATTGTCCAAAAAAATTAATTGTTCCAAATGTTCCGAATTAATGATCAAAGCTGATTCTTCCTTAAATTTAGCATCCGAGCAGTTATTAAAATTCAAAAACTTTGACTCAACAACAGAGAAGGTTTTTCTTAAAGCACCTACTGATGAATTTTTTGAAATTTGCAATTTACATTATAATATATTTAAACATTTTTTTGATAATTATTTACATTTCAATAATTTAAAGAAACAAATAATTGACTCATGTATTTCTAAAACAAATGAACTTTATCCCTACTGGTTTCAAACAGAAGACGAATGTTTTAATCATCGAAAAATTTTTTTAGATTTCCTTATTTTAGTTTTAATAAGAAAAAACTGCTGCTGGGTAACAAAAAACTCAACTCAACTGTTAAGCAGAAGTTCTACAACACATCCCCGTTTAATAATTCTACAACAATAAAATATTTGATGGGTCTTTGAACTTTTTCCGAAAGTTTTTCCTTTTAAACTTTTTCTTGCATGTTCTAGGACTTGCTTCTACCTTGTCCATTTGAAATTATTTTATTTCTTGTTTGTTTGTCTATTCGCTTGTTTATATTTGCCACATTTTTAAACAATTAAAGGACATTTTTTTTTCTTTTGGTAAAAATAAGGTAAGCTCAGAAACAGTATAAAAATATTATAAATTTTAAGACATTTTGATATTATTTTGAAAATATTGTTTTGCACATACATATATGTACTTTAATTAAATTTTATTTTGGAATTTCGTTTCAGTTACAGAATTTAGCATGAAAATGTGGGATGTTGTATTATTGTTCTGTTGTTGTATTCTTTTTGTTTCGTTAATTTTTTTTATATATTTTTTTTGTTAATTTTTTTTTATTAATCAATGCATTTTTCTATTGATTTTGTTAAATTTTGAAATTTTGAATTTGTATATGTTATATATATTTTTAATATTATTTTTAATTTTTTGTAAATATTTTGTTTTGTTTGAATTATATTTTTTCATTTATGAATTTTAATTAGGTAGGTACATATTTCTATTTTAATAAATAAAAAAGGGTTTTTTATGCCAATTGGAAAATTAGTTTTATATTTTAGTACGAATACTGTAATTAAAAATTTTCCAGTTGGCTTTTTCCCTTCTGAAATTAACTTTATTCTTAGCTTTTTTTATTTTTTCATATTAATACCTACATATTTCTAGCTTTAATATTTTATGTATTACATATATTTAAAAATATAAAATATCTATTGCACATTTTAAATTTTTCTTTATAAAAATTTTCAATTCAATAAATCAATACCACCCGCCCGCCACCCGTAAAGAAAAATAAAAAAAATTTTAAAATTTTCTAATTAATTTTCTTACTTATAATACAAAAGCTGAGCAAACAGAGAGTCTGGCAAAAGTGTAATGAATAAACCAAGATGATATTAAAAAAATTTTAACAAAAGAGATAATTTTGATAAAGTAAACATTCAACATAAAGAATTAAGTATTTCAACAATTTCAAAAAAATTAATTGATGAATAACCAATGTACTACTGCCAAGTACCTACTACTAATAATAAATCTATAAATCTTATAATCTTATTATTCTAAATAAAGTAATCATATTTTGAAAATTAAGAAAGTTAAATTTAATTAAAATTATTCAATTTTATTTGAACTTAAAAAAAAATATTTTTAACAGCCTTTTTTTAGTTTAATAGCTTTGATAATAATTCATACATAGGTAATAGACACAATGCACACATGCATATACAATTACAATTAATTCTCTTCGTTCCCGCAAACAGCCTGTCCACAAACTGTGATAAATGCTTCAAAAACTATACAAAATTCATAAATACTACTAGCAAAGTTTTTAACATAAACACATATGCACGCACATAATATATAATATATATAAGTGAATATAATCATATATATATAAATATAATAATCTTTGTATTCTGGTATTCCGTATTACTGAAGTTGTATAATAAATTTTTGAATTAGTATAAGAGTTTTTATAAGAGTATAACCGTTTTTGGTGTTTGTCTTTGATATTTAGTATACCAGTTTCTGATCTCGCTTTCTTAATAGAAATAAAAAAATTGCTCGTTTTTAATTTTTGTGTATCTTTGTGTATATTAAGAGTCTTTGTTACTAGTTTTATTAATTTCGATGATAAGCTTTTACACATTGGGGGGTCTAAGAGAGGTTCTGTACCACCACTCCAATTGATCCCAAATTAAGGGGGCACGCAAGAAATAGTAAAGAACACCCTTGTGGCAAATTGGAAGCTTCTACATTTATTTCAAGTTACTATCTTTATTAATTTCGAAAATATGCTTTAAGGGCCTAAGAACTGAGTGGCTGGTCCCCGATCCACTATTCCAATGGGGCCCAAATTTCAAAGACACTTACGAAATAGGAAGGGACACCCTGATACCAAATTTGGAGGTTCTATCTTCATTGGTTTCGGAATTATGCTCGTTTGGCCTAAATTCGATCAAAAAGTTCTAAGTTCCGAACCCATTGTCCAATTCTCACCGTACGTAATCACCGCCGTAGTTTCGCTGCCAATAACCTACAGCACAAATTTCATGAAGATAGCCTCATTAGTTGTTGAGTTATCGTGATTTTTTATATATGTTCCTTAGCCCTGGCATCGATTAAAAGGTCCGGAATCCGAACCGTTGGGCTGATTTTGCCCTTATATAGTCCGCGCTGTACTTATAGTACTAGTTAACCCTTGTACACAATTTGAACGGTCTATCCTAATTTTAAGTAACTATTTTTAGTAATTTCGATTATAAGCCTTTAAAACTTGGGAGGTCTGAGAGGGGTACAGAACCACCACTCCAATTGATCCCAAATTAGGGGAACACGCAAGAGATAGTAAAGAACACCCTTGTGGCAAATTGGAAGCTTCTACATTTTTTCAAGTTGTTATCTTTATTAATTTTAAAGATATGCTTTAAGGTCTTCGGAAATGTGTGGCTGGTCCCCGACCCACTACTCCAATGGGACCCAAATTCACAAGACACTTAGGAAATAGGAAGGGACACCCTGATACTAAATTTGGAGGTTCTATCTTCATTGGTTTCGGAATTATGCTCGTTTGGCCTAAATTCGATCAAAAAGTTCTAGGTTCCGAACCCATGGTCCAATCCCGACCTTACCCAATTCCCGAAGTGGTTTCATTACTAGTAACCTACAGCACAAATTTGATAAAGATAGCGTCATTAGTTGTTGAGTTATCGTGATGTTTTATATTTGTGCGTTAGCCCTGAAACCGATTAAAAGGTCCAGAATCCGAACCCACGGGCCGATTTCGCCCATATGCAATCCCCGCCGTACTTTCAGTCCTAGTAACCTACAGTTAAAATTTCATCAAATATAGCTCCATTATTTTTTGAGTTATCGTGCCTACGGACGGACGGACGGACGGACATGGCTATATCGACTAAGGCGGTCACGCTGATCACAAATATATATACTTTTCCATATCTGGCTCGCTTCCTTTAGGTGGTTACAAACACCATACCAAAGTTAATATACCCCTTTACCTATTCTATAGGTGTAGGGTATAATAATTAAACTTCTTTTTAAAAAAACTTTATTTTTTTCTTTTAAATCCAAATGGTACAAAACTATAATTTTCATAAAACCTTCGTTTTTCTGCTTTTAGCCTGTATATCTTTGTTTCTGGAACTGTAATTACCCTATGATCATTTGTTCTTCGAAAATTTTTGTACAGAATATTCACACCGGCTTTATCGTTCAATAAAACCATTTCCTTAATTTTTTCAAAATTGACTAGTTTTGAATTATTATAATCTAGTTTAATTCCTTTTACTTTACAAACTACTGCATCGCTTTGTTTGTCAGAAGAAAATGCTTTATATGCATAATTTTTTGGTCCACCGCTAACGAATTCTTTTATGTAGCTGTCAGATCCATATGATTCTAGTTCATTAGTCATATCTCCGATAAAATTGCCTAGGGCAGGTTCATATTCACCTTCTTTTGACACATATATGACCGAATCAGTGTCATAATATAAAACTCGTTCTTGTAAATTTTCCAATTATTCATACAATTTTAAACGAGCCTGCGCAGTTGTATAACTTGCAATACATACGTTCACTGTACGCAATGAATCTAAATCTTTATTTTTATATTTCCAGTTAACTAAAACCGTGTCAGAATTGATAATCATTATGTGCAATACATCTTTGCTCTAAACTCCGCCGTAGCCGATCCCAATCCCGGTTGAGAAAGGAGGAGGGAAGAAGAGTTGTAACCTGAATGCCCACATACATCGGCGTCGCAGGAAGTAGGAAAATGCTATATAATGCAGTTGAACTCGTGACATAGTTATGAGAACTTCAACGCATTATATGGCAAATTTTGAAGCAACTCTTCAAACCCAACGGCCCTCCAAAGATGGGGGTTGGGCGAAAGGCTAGCATCCTCTCCCCGTGAAAACTTAATGTGCTTCGAAATCTCACATAGAGCCCCGGATAAATGGTGGAATTAATGGTAAATTGACCCGGCAACGTAAAAAGGATAAAGGAAATGACTTAAGATTTGGAACGTGGAACGTACAAACAATGTTACAACCAGGAAAAATGTATGAAATTGCACAAGAACTCCTCAAGTATAAAATTGACGTAGCAGCGTTGCAAGAAATAAGATGGCAAGGTAAAGGAAAAATCAGAAAAAGGCTATTCTCATTTTATTACAGTGGAAACGATACAAGAACAGACATGTACGGCACTGGTTTTATAGTTAGTAAAAATATAGAAGAAAAAGTTAATGATAGAATAAGTTACATAAGATTAAAAGGTAAATTTAACAATATTACAATTATAAACGCATATGGACCAACTGAAAATGCAGATGAAAATGAAAAGGATGCTTTCTATGAAAATCTTGGAGATGTATGTGAAAGAATAAATAATTATGACACGATAGTCCTCATGGGAGACTTTAACGCAAAGATTGGAAGAGAAGCACATATACATAAAATCGCAGGAAAATTTTCATTACACGATATTACAAACAATAATGGCGCAAGATTGTATCAATTGGCGTGCGAACAAAATATGCGGGTCAGAAGTACGGCCTTTGAACGGAAAAATATTTACAAAGGCACATGGAAAATACCGGGAACAAACGAAGTAAATCAAATTGACCATGTACTAGTGTCAAAAAGATGGGCAACATCAATAATAAACATCACAACATGCCGCGGAGCCAATTGCGACAGCGATCATTTCCTTGTTGTTGCAAAAGTAAGGCAAAGAATATCAAATATTGCAAAAAAGGGTGGAGTTAAAAGAGTGAAATGGAATAATGAAAAGTTTAAGGAAACTGATTTAAAAGAACAATACCAAAGTGCAATAAGAACAAAAATAGAGTCCCTAGAAGGTGAAATGAAACTATAGATGGAAAATGGTCGCAAATAGAAGAAAGTTTAATTACCGCAGCGAGAGAAGTTATAGGAAGAAAGCGACCTGAAAGAAATTCTGAATGGTTTGATGAAGAATGTGTACTAGCAATAGAAGAGAAGAATAAAGCTAGAGAAAAGACATTACAGAATAACACAAGAGCAAATAGAATGCAATACATCGAAAAAAGAAGAATATCTACAAAAATCTGTCGTAGGAAAAAGAAATTAATGATGAGAAACAAAATAATTGAAATCCAGAATGAACAAGATCAATACAATGTAAAACGGTTTTACGAAAAAATAAAGAAAGAAACCAGAGGCTTTCAACCAAGGTTAGTAGCCTGCATAGACAAAGACAATAAAATATTGTCAGAAGAAAACGAGGTTTTAAATAGATGGTCCGAATACTTCAAAGATCTATTAAATATAAACCATATAAGTGCAGAAATTAACAATGACATAATGTACAACGTGGAACCTAAAGACACACCACCATCAGCAGAAGAAATTAGTGAAGCAATAAAAAAACTCAAGCGTAATAAAGCCCCGGGTGATGACCAAATAACAGCGGAATTATTACAAAATGGCGGGGAATTTTTACATGATAGAATTCACAGATTAATAGTTGAAATATGGAGCAATAAAGTTATGCCTAAAAAATGGAGTGTAGGATTAATATGCCCCATACACAAGAAGGGGAACAAGTTAAACTGTGAAAATTACAGATGAATAACGCTGCTAAATTGTGCATATAAGGTTATGTCAAATGTTTTATATGAGAGAGTAAAACCAATATATGAAGAGCAAGTCGGAGAGTACCAGTGTGGTTTTAGAAATGGCAGATCGACAATAGATCAAGCATTTCTGGTTAAACAAATCATGGAGAAATGCTACGAGTATAATGTAGATTTGCATATGATATTTATAGACTTCAAGCAAGCATTCGATAGCATTAACAGAAAAGAAATTCCGAAGACCTTACTGAAACTGGGCGTGTCCACGAAGTTCACTGGTCTTATAATGATGACAATGCAAAATTCCACGAATAAGATATTAATACAGGACTCTACATCAGAAGAATTTATTAGTACAAGCGGTGTACGACAAGGGGACGCTCTTTCAGCAATCATTTTTAATATGCTTCTGGAATATGCAATAGGTAACATGGATTTGGGAGGTAATATATTCATGGGAGAGTATCAGATTATAGTGTACGCAGATGATATTTTGATTATTGCCAAAGCTTATAATAAAATGGCAGATATATTTAAATTAATCACAGAAAAATCACGTAAAATAGGCTTAAATATAAATATAGCAAAAACTAAATACCTAAAAATGTCAAGAAATGAAGAAAGAAGACTTCCACAAAATATAAAAATCGAACAAGATGAAATTGAAGGTGTTAATAGCTACAAATATCTTGGCATAATATTAACAAACAATAACAGTAGCCAAGCCTGCGTACAAGACCGAATACAGGCAGCAAACAAATGTTACTACTCTCATAAGAAGCTGATGACATCCAAGCTAATAACAAGAAGAGCAAAGTTGCAAATATACAAAACCATCATACGCCCAGTAGCAACTTATGGAAGTGAAACATGGACCATGAATAGAAATGAAGAAGAAATGTTAAGAATATTTGAAAGAAAGATATTTAGAACTATTTATGGTCCAATACGAAATGAAAACGGCGAATACCGTAGAAGGCACAATTCAGAGTTATATGCGCTAGCAGAGAACGAGGACATTGTAAAACATATAAAGTCCAGTAGATTAAGTTGGGCGGGGCATGTCATCAGAATGGCGGAAAATAGAGCACAGTACAAAATTTACAATGCTAGACCATTGCTTAACAGAGCAAGAGGTAGGCCTAGAAGCAAATGGGAAAATAACATTGAAGACGATACCAGAAAACTAGGGGAAATAAACTGGAAAACCACCGCGAGAAACAGAGATGAATGGAGGAAGATAGTGAAGAAGGCTAAAACTCACCAGGAGTTGTAACGCTAAAAGATGATGATGATGATGACATCTTTGCTTGGATTTATCAATATAGAATAAAAAGTAGCTGGACTTTTTATTACTTGCGTTTTTGTCTGATTTTCTCGTTGACCAAATTTTCCTCAGAAAGAGTTCAATATAAGCTTACTGTATGATCTTTTTCCAGGTTTTTGTAAATATTTTCTGGATCAAGTTTAATATTTTCTTGTTGGAAAAATTGTTCTAAATAATTTTGTTTTAATTCTTCTGTGTTGCAATCTTTAGGCCATCCAGAAGCTTCCTGTTTAGTTTTAAGAAATTTGTCCATCATCTCTGTAAATAATCCAGGTTCACAGTTATCTTTGTTATATTGTCGTACCTTGTAACGCCAAATTTCATGAAATTCAAATATTTTATACCCCTTTTTTACAGCTTTTACTACTTCGTCTATAACCCAAATTCCTGTCAGAGTTCTTTCTTTATCAGAATGAAGGCATTCATCTTGATATGTTTCAAGGCTGCAAGTAAAACAAAGCGTAAACATTAATTTATTATTTTGTTTTATTGGAAGAACAGGGTGAATCAAATCAGTTGGTGGAAGAATATCACATTTTATTAAACCATTAGTATTTTCTAAGTCAACTTTAGAACATATTTCATGGCCCACTAAAACTTCAGGATGTCCTACTGGAAATTTCCCATATTTGCACACATAGGGATATAATGGGCAAATATCTATGTATTTTATTTTTTCATTTTCTTTTGATTTGTAATACATAAAAGTGTTTTCAGTTCTACCTCCATAAAAAGCATCTCGTGGTTCTAAAGGAACGTTTTTTAAAAGCGGGTGATTTATAAGATATGACATCTCGTCTTCTTTTTCTATCAATTGTTCTCTAAAATCACATTCCCACATTTCGATCACTTGATATCCAAATGATTTTAATCGTTCTGTTCTTGTTATGGTATTTTCAAATCTGATATCAAGAGTATCATGTTTGTTCCCTTGTATTGATTCATTCCTCTTATATGGAAAACGTTTTGGATGGCCATGAAAATAGCACCCATGGAATTGAAAAATTTGTTTTGTTTCTGAACAAAAACCATCTACTTTTATATTTTTTATAATTGCTTCTTTTTTCTTTGCTGCATGTTGAATATTAATCTTTCTTTGATCCTCTTCCCAAATTAGCCATTGAAGAGCAATTTTTGATTGATTGTCTGCAAATCTGTAACCTTTTTTGGGTATCAATCCTATAGTTTCCGGTTTCAAAAAATTTCTTCGAAAAATTAAATTGCACGCTGAAGCAATGGTTGTAGCCTCAGTGAAAGGACATACATTATTTTCTTCCAATAGATGGGTTCTAAATTTAATGCAGGCTTCAGTTAAAATATGTACATCATTTTTACAATATTCTATCAAATCACGTTTCATATTGAACTCGGTATTTTTGCTTTTTTCATACCAATCAATAAACATTTTTCGATTTTCTTCTGTCATTGTATCAGGACTATAGTAGTGCATAAGTGGTATTGGTCCAACATAATTTATATTTTCTGTTGTATTAAACAAATGAGGAAAATAACCTTTTTTTAAATCAGTTGATAAATCGAAAGCTTTAGGAAGTTGTGAAAGTGGCATTGCAAGATAATTCATAGAATCTAAAAACCTTATATTTTTAATCTGCATCTGAATAATTTTTGTGCCCCTCATGATTAATTTTGGCTCTATGTCACTTTTATGCAGCAATTCATTTAAAATAAACTGGTGATCAAAACTTTGTCCATTATGAGCTATTACAACAACTTGTTTAAATTTTTTAGCCATTTTAAAAATGTAATCAACTAAATTTCGAATTACATATGTGTCAAAAACTGTTGTTCTAAAACTACATTTAGAACAAAAATGTAACTTCTCTTCTTTTATGCAATGATGACATCTTGTGCTAAGAACACATAAATTAGGTTCATGTAGTTTAATACCTTCATTATTGTTTTTAACTAGCGTTTTTTCTTGCATTGTTTCTAGATCGTAAAAGATAAACACAAAATCATTAATTTTTGGTTTGCTCTTATCTACAATAATATAACAAAAATGATTTTTTTCTACACTTTTGTTACAATTTTTACAAAAACCAGCATCACATTTATGTGGTGAATCAATCTTTCTAAAATATGTTTTAAAACAAATTAAGCATTTGTGAAATTTTTGACATGTAGTAACTGTTTTATGATTTTCAAAATATTTTCCACCTCTGAATGATCGTTTGCAATAGTTGCATGTAATAGTTGTAGGTATATTATTACACGCAGGAGACTGTCGACAACAAATACAGATACCTTCACAATTATGATAATTTGCGTAACCTACATTACATTTTTCACAGTAATGGTTAATGCAAAAAACCGCTGTCAGCGAAATAATAACGTTAAAGTGATTTTCGTTATATAATAAATTAATTCTTTTGCCATCGTTTTTACCTTCAAAAATTATATTTTTGTTATTAGCATAATCGTAAACAACGATGTTATATTCATCCCCATAATAATCCTGTATTTTTTTAAGTTCAGATATTCCTGCACTTTGCGTTATATTTAATTTTGTTTTTACCATCAGCTCTAATGCTAGATTTTTCTGCATCTTCTGTGTATCTTGGCGAATTTTTTTATAATTCATGTCACCATCTATAAAAGCTTTTCCTACTACAATAGCTCGGAGTAAGCAAAGATTATCATTATTTTTAATGACAACAATGCCTCTTCGTTTTAAACTTTCTTCATTGAAAGTAAAATAATTTCTCCCTCGTCCACTTCCAGAAGGCAACCGTACAGTTGTAGTTGTTAGTTGAAAAGAATCAGTATCCAGGCCCTCCGAATTACTTTGGAATATTTTTTTTATTAGTTCCCAAATGTCATCAAACGTCACTGAACTTGCAAGCTTAAAATTCATCCAACCTGGAGTTCTCTGTTGAAAGTTATCAGCAAAAAATACTATACCAATGAGATCATTCGGTTCAACGTTTTCCACCGAATATGAAACTATTTGATTAATGGCTTCTTTAGTATATGCCAATATATCTTCTTCATTTGGAGCTTTTCTTATTTTGAATGTAATTTTTCTCGACATGACTCCAAACTTTTTCGAAAACTGACTTTTTTCTTCCATAATTATGAATTTGGAAGACTCCTCTAAATATTTCTCTAATATTTGTTTCTTGGCCATTTTTCTCAGTATTGATTTGGTATGTTTTTACGACTTTGTTTTTGTTAATGATAATATATAACTAATTAACCTTGTTTTTATACCAATATTAAAAGGGATAGGAAATTTTCCATACATATTTTTAAAAACTAGGAAATGAATCAAATAGACAATAAAATTAACATTGCCACTCCACATTGCACCTTATTTACATTTTACAACTCAAATTTGCATAATACTAGTAATTTCCTAGAACATAATAAATCTTGTTATGTATAAAAAAAATTTTTCAAATTATATTTCAATTATATTGATTGATATTATATAAAAATTAATTTACTTGCTTTTCGTTTTACAATTCATTATTAAATTATTTGCATAATACATAGTTGTTAATAACATACCTCAAATTTGCATAATAGAAAGTAATTTACAAGAATCTATAATAAATCTTGTTCAATATTAAATTTTTTTCATATTATTTTTTATTAAACATAACAATTAATCAGTAAATACCAAATTTTTTCTAACGATTTTATACATACAACCTATGCTATAAATTACTTTAAAACTAAGATACAATAACAAGTTCAATATCTGCACTTTATTTATCTCATAACACCTGCATTTTTGCGTTAATATTATTTTTCCGAAACTGGTTGGCCGTGAAAGCTTTTTATTAATAAATAAATTCGTATTATTTACAATAATCTATATTACTATCTATATACTATCACAACAAGATTATTGACATAATTTGCTATCTCTTTCTCGCACAGAATCCGTATGTCCAAATACATACAACCGAAATTTACAAGATACAATAACAAGGTCAATATCTGCATTTTATTTATCTCATAAATAACAACTGTATTTTTTGCGCTAATATTATGTTACCCTCAAATTTGCATAATAGAAAGTAATTTACAAGAATCTATAATAAATCTTGTTCTATATTAAATTTTTTTCTTATTTTTTTATTAAACATAACAATTAATCACTAAATACAGATTTTTTTCTAACGATTTTATACATACAACCTATACTATAAATTACTTTAAAACTAAGTTACAATAACAAGTTCTGCATTTTATTTATCTCATAACACCTGCACTTTTGCGTTAATATTATTTTCCCGAAACTGGTTGACCGTGAAAGCTTTTTATTAATAAATAAATTCGTATTATTTACAATAATCTATATTACTATACAACAAGATTATTGACATAATTTGCTATCTCTTTCTCGCACAGAATTCCTATGTCCAAGTACATACAACCGAAATTTACAAGATACAATAACAAGGTCAATATCTGCATTTTATTTATCTTATAAATAACAACTGTTTTTTTTGCGCTAATATTATGTTACAATAACTGGTTGACCGTGAAAGCTTTTTATTGAAAAAATAAGATACATTTTTATTATTTAAAATAACCTATATGTTACTATACTATCATAACAAGATCATTGCACTTACTTATCCTACATTATCTCGTTTACCTTCTATATTATTTACAAAAGCTTTTTCCGGAAACTAATCATGCAACCGGTAGAAATACTACACACCTTTTTAGGTTATTGCACTATCTACTTGTTCCACATTATCTAGTTGACCTTCTATATTATTTACAAACACTTTCCGGAAACTAATCATGCAACCGGTAGAAATACTACACACCTGTTTAGGTCATTGCACTATCTACTTGTTCCACATTATCTAGTTGACCTTCTATATTATTTACAAACACTTTCCGGAAACTAATTATGCAAACGCCAATCACGACATCTAATTTGCATACCTGTTTTTACACTACAACATTCCTTAAAAAAGCTCTCAACAACAAAGTAAACGCCAAGTCACTGGCCTAATTTGCATAATTATTTTCCCATGCCCAAGAGCTACTATTACTACTTACTAAGAATTTAATTTTTCAATTTTAAAGCTAATCAAATTTTCCAATTTTGTAATTGAATTGAAATAAATGTATTCAACATTTTTTTCAAGTTTTTTTTTTTTAAGTATTTTTAAATAGATAAATTAGTAAGATTTTGAATATTTGTGAATAGATAATTAATAATTTATAATTCTAAATAATTTATAAATTTAATTTTAGTTTTAAAAATTTACATTAACTTAGATATTAAGATTAAGATTAATTTAATTTCTTATACACAATGTAAAATTGTCTGAACTTAAAATAAACAAGTGAGCAAAAAAAACCAAGGGTTTTTAAAAAGCACATTTTCAAAATTATATACGGTTTCTTACTGAGTATTTTATCATTTATTTTTATAAAAATATATATTATGATAATATTATAATTTTGTTATTTCATTAATAATTAATTATATGAATAATAGTGAAATACCTAGAATACAACCCCAATGCATTCAAGAAAACCTGTTAATAAGTGCAAAATATAATGTTGGAGCTTCAATGTTAACATTTAATTTTGGAAAAACTTACACTGGTGAATAAGTTACTGTTTTATAAGAACATAAAAGTTTTAATTTTGAAGACCTAGTAGCCCTTCAATGGGGAAGGTTCCCAAATTTTTGCTTAGCAAACTTATGATGGATCTGCTCACCCTCCTCCTGTGTTCACCCTTCCATTTTTTTCCGGTTCTAGGAAATCAATTTGGAACTCCAACAAAATTTGGAATTTTACCTAGAATATTATTATCTAACCAAAAATGGTTAAGACTAAGAAACAATTTCTTCAATTTAAAGAGACCCTTTCAAATTTAAGAAAAACCTTTAACGGATGTTGAAATATAAGGCTGCAGCTGTAATTTTGCATATTTGTAAAAAAAAATTTGAACAGGTGTTAAAGTTACAGGTGGTTGAAAATAGCAAAATTTCAATTTTCGAGCCCTTATAGCTCCTAAACAGGGGACGTGGCAAAAAAATTTTGTTAACCGCCTCCTATTAATTTTGGAGGACCTAACTTCTCCCAAAATATCAAGAGCCTAGGTTGAACCGTTTAGAAGATATATGGGGCCAAAAATTTTGCAAAAGTTGAGTTTAGCTTAATGGTAAATTTTAGTACCGTATGGTAACCCTATACATTTTAGCCTTATATTTTTGTAAAGCTTATAAAACCAGCTATCTTTTGCCGTTTTCAGATTGAAAATACACTTAACAAAACTCTTGTTATAATAATTTAAAAATAGGGCTTTTTCCAACTTTGGGGGGCTGTAGCTCCGTAACGGATGGGGCTACAGAAAAAAATTCTTCTACGAAATTAATTTTTTTGTAATATCTACCCGTAGTTAAAATTTCTTTACTCTATTTCAAACGGTGTAAAAGTTTTTGTAAACATACGGACGGACGGACGGACGGACAAAGTCAAAATTAAGAAAAACCTTTGACACTAATTGAAACTTTCGTTTTTGAGCTTTCAATTTTGTATACAAATAAAAAAAAATTTTGACAGGTATTCAAGTTATAGGTGTTTAAAAGCTAAATTTTTAGCAAAATTTCAATTTTCGACCCCTTACAGCTCCTAAAGAGGGGCCGTGACAAAAAAATTTTGTTAACTGACTCTTACTTATTTCTAAGGATCTAACTTCTCCCAAAATGTCAAGTTTCTAGATTTAGCCGTTCCGAAGTTATGAGGGATCAAAAATTTTGTAAAACTTAGTTTTGAATAACGGTAAATTTTAGTACCGTATGGTAACCCTATACAATTGGCTTTTAAAAACTTGTAAAGCTTATAAAAGCAGCTGTCTGTTACCGTTTTCAGGTTGGAGATATACCTTATAGAATTCTAATTATAACTGTTTAAATATGGGGCTTTTTTCAACTTTGTGGGGCTGTAGCTCCGTAACGGGGGGGGGGGGCTACAAAAAAAAGTTTGAACATTAAATTATTTTTATTGCAATACCTATCCATTCCTGATATTTTTTTGTCAATCGTAGATAAAAAGGGACGGACTGACGGACGGACGGACAGAGTGAAACTATATAGGCACATTTTTACAAAATTTTTTGAAAATGTGCTAAAAAGAGAGAAAAATGAAACGGTCTAGTGATAAATCCTTTGGTTACTCAGATATTAAGTTCTGTGAAAGCTGTAAAAGAGATATACCTTTGAAAGAATGGTTATATCATATAAGGACATTTTTACATAAAATAAATAGTGGTGATTATATTGAAAAAAATTTAAAAAGTATTAAAAGTTGTTTCAATTAACGAATAGAAACGTTTATATTGGAAAATAATCATGAAAGTGTTTTGTTACCAGAACAATTTTTACATAATTCGAAGGATAAAATAGTTAAATTATTAAACAATTCTTTGAAAAAACATAATTCTTTCAAATTTAACATTGAACTATTTGCCGAATTTATAAAGTATTCGAAAACGGATAGAAATAATTTGGAGGACTTCGATGATTTTAATTTATCAATAAAATCTTTTAATACTAAAATAGAAATTATATTACAATCAACCGAAATATTAGAAAAGTTAGATAAATTATTCCAGTCTATTGTTGTTAAAAGTGAAGAATTTCAAGAAAGGGATAGTGGTTGGTCTTTACTTCGAATAATACATTTAGAAGTCAACATTAATCAATATAAACCATTAAGAGGATCACAATATCTTCCGTTACCAAAATTTTTGAAGACTAAAAAGTTTTGTATCATAGAGTTTCCATTTCCCGGCACTTTTAAATTTCCCGGGATACGGGAAATTTAAAATTTAATTTTTCGGGAAATCCCGGGATCCCGGGAAATCTGAAAAGATTTAAAGAAAAGTACAAATAATAACATTTTAAAACAAAAAACAAGACATTTTTATAATAATTCAAGTCTTTATTCAAAGATATAACAAAACTATAATAAAATAAACAAAAAAATAAATGTGTAATATTCAAAAGAAAACATTTGGATTTAAAATAGTAATAATAAAAATATAATTAAACTGCTAAGTGCTATGCTATTTTACTTTTTATATTTAATAAAATAACTTTTCAAGAAGCAAAGTACATTAAGTGAATGGCCACTTAGTAAGGATCTTTTTTTGGTAGAAAATATGGCAGCTATTGAAAATACTCGCTGGCTTTCAGTTGATGTAGGCCTTATTGTTTTTAAACAATAGAATAATTTTTTTAAATTTTCAGTCAGTTCACCTGTTAATTCATACATTTTTATTTCTTTTTGAATATTATTAGAATTAGTGTAATCTTAATTAATTGGCATCCTTTTAAAACATTTCTTCACTGCAGTTTCCAAGTTCTTCCGTAAATTTAATTCATCGATGTTACCTTCCATCACTACTTCACTATCGTCACTCTCAATATCAATTGCAGTAGCATCAGGATAAGTTTTTGTAAATAATTTTACCATTAATTCTTTTGCCAACTTTATAATGCAAGCTTTGCTGCTTTTTTCCAAAAAAATATTATTTAAATTTTGTGAATTTGGATTTTGCAAAAATTGTAAGAGCGAAACTAAATCTTTGTTGCGTCTTTCTATTAATCTTGTTTTTAATACTTGTAGCAGTTCAGCACTTAAAACATTTTTTTGAAGTATGCATATTACAAAATCGCAATTTTAGACTTGAAAACTATTGAAATGACAACTTTACATGACAATATATTAGTCTGAAATATGATTTTTATTGAAAATTAATGAACTTAAATTTCCCGGGAAATGAAAATAAAAACCCGGGATTCCGGGAAAAGAAAAATTACATATTTCCCGGGAATTCCAACTTTACATGACAATATATTAGTCTGAAATATGATTTTTATTGAAAATTAATGAACTTAAATTTCCCGGGAAATGAAAATAAAAACCCGGGATTCCGGGAAAAGAAAAATTACATATTTCCCGGGAATTCCATCCCGGGATTTCCGAATCAACGTAATGAATAATGATGAATATTGTTTTAAATGGAGTGTAATATCAGCCCTGTACAGGGATTCTGGTAGACTGGAACGAACACAGACATATAGGATTGAGGATATACAATCTCATAAAATACAATTGCAAAATATTATACTAAATTTTGATGGTTTAGAATTTCCTATGAAAGTTGCTGATATAAAGAAATTTGAACAATTAAATAACACAATTAGTGTTAATGTTTTTGGTTTTGAAGAACAAGAAACACCTCAAAATACCTCCTACAAAATTGTAGGTCCATTTTATTATACAAAAGAAGAGAAATTTCATCATATTAACTTGCTATTAATAGAAAAAGATCAGAAAACACATTATCTTTGGCTTAAAAATATTTCTAGACTTCTAGACTGCATTCGCAAATTACTAAAAATAATAGAAGATTATTATTTTGTAATAATTGTTTAATACATTTCAAAAATGAAGCGAATTTAGAACAGCATAAAAGTGAGTGCAACAAGGTAGTTACAAATCTTCCAACAGCTGAAAAAGCAACATTAACATTTAAAAACTACAACAAAAAAATGGATGTACCATTTGTCGTGTATGCAGACTTTGAATGCATTTTCCAAGATATAACAACATGTTTACCAGATTCAACTACTTCAACAACAACAAACGTTCAGGAACATATTCCATGTGCAATGGCATACTATATCAAATCATCTTTCAATCAAAGCTCTAATATATTTAGGATGTATACCGGAAGTGATTGCATAGATATTTTTTTTACAACTTTAGTAGAAGATGTTAAACAAATTTATTGTAGGTAAATAATGAAGTAGGCGAATAATGTAGGCGAATAATGAATGAAGAGCTTTGGGTGATGACAAGAACCGACATGGGTCCAAATCAGAAAAACGAAATGGAAGTATATCGGTCACATTCTAAAGCGGTCAACAACCTTAGTAGCACGCCAAGCAATTTGTAATTTGCAATATCAATTATCGAATTTCATTCCCATGTTTTTTCATAACTTTTCTGATTATGATTGTCACTTGTTTATAAAAAACTTAATTAAATTTCCGGGTAAAATTAATGTTATTCCTATGAATAAGGAAAATTATATTTCTTTATCAAAATGGATTGAGGTTGATGAAGAGAACTCTATAAAGTTGAGATTCTTAGATTCATTTCGGTTTATGTCATCAAGTTTAGATGGGTTAGTTTCTCAACTACCATCTGATAATTTTATAATATTAAAAAAAATGTATCCAAACGAAAACCTATTCAATTTAGTAAAACGAAAGGGTATTTTTCCTTATGAATATTTGAATTCTTTTGAAAAATTAAATGAAACAGATTTACCTTATCAAAGAATTTTGATAATAAATTTTCAAATACAAGAATTTCAAATGAAGATTATCAACATCCAAAGACTGTCTGGGAAGCATTTAAATGTAAATATCTTAAAGACTATTTAGAAATTTATTTAAAAACTGATGTAATTTTACTAGTAGATGTATTTGAAAATTTTAGAAAGGTGTGTAGACAGATATATGAATTAGATGTATGTCAGTACTATACTCTACCAGGTTTTAGTTGGAATGCTTTGCTCAAATACACAAAAGTAGAACTTCAGTTACTAACTGAAATTAATATGCACAATTTTTTTAAAAGGTGTATTAGAGGTGGAATTTCCCAATGTTCTTTACGTCATTCTAAAGCAAATAATAAGTATTTAAATGATTTCGATAAAACAAAACCTTCACAATTTATAACATATTTAGATGTTAATAATTTGTACGGATTTGCTATGTCTAAATTCTTACCCATATCTGATTTTCACTGGTGTGACAATTTAGAAAATATTGACTTTTTAAACTTACCTTGTGATTCAAAAATAGTATATGTTTTAGAAGTAGATTTAGAGTATCCTTTTGATAAACATGATGATCACAATGATCTTCCATTTTGCCCAGAAAACAAAAAATGTTCAACAATGAAAAATATAAAGTTAATTACTAGTGTAGAAGAAAAAAAGAAATATATTATACATTATACAAACCTTCAACAATGTATAAAACATGGATTAATATTAAAAAAGATTTACCGAGCTTTGAGTTTTAAACAAGACTGTTGGTTAAAAAGTTATATAGATTTAAATAACTATTATCGAACATTAGCAAAAAATAATTTTGAAAAAAATACATTTAAGTTATTAAACAATGCTATTTATGGAAAAACAATTGAAAATATAGATAAGTGAAAAAATATTAAAATTGTAACAAGTTGGGAAAGTCAAGGAAAAAGTTTAGGGGCAAGAGCGTTGATATCTAAACCTAATTTTCACAGTTTAGCTGCATTTACAAATGATATGGTTGCAATTCAGTTGAATAGAACTAGTGTATATTATAATAAACCTTTATATGTACAGAAAGTACTAGAAATTTCAAAACACAAAATGTAACACTTCCACTATGATTATATTAAACCAAAATTTGATAAAAATGTTAAATTGAATTATATGGATACTGACTCATTTATATATACCATTACAACACAAGATTTTTATGAAGATATTAAACCTGACATAGAAAAGTTTTATGACACATCAGAATATTCAATTGATAATTCTTATAAAATTCCTCTGAAAAATAAAAAGGTTCTAGGTATGATGAAGGATGAATGCAATGGTAATGTAATTAAAGAATTTATTGGATTAAAAGCGAAAATGTATTCGCTTGATATTGAAAATAAAAATATTATAGTTAAAGCAAAAGGTATAAAAAGAAATATTGTAAAACTATTCACTTTAGATGATTACAGAGAATGTTTGTATAAAAAAAAACTTTTTAAAAGTAAAATGTATATTTTTAGAAGTAAGATTCATAAATTGTATACCCAAAATTTAAATAAAATTTCATTATGTCATCACGATGATAAAAGATATACTTTAGCTGATAAAAACAAAAGTCATTTTTCTTGGGGGCTTGGGGTCATTTTGCAATAAAATAAAAACAAAATTAAATAATATTCATCAATTATTTGTTTTATTACTTTTTATAAATTTTTTTTTTTTTCAAGATATTTTTTAGTTTTTATACCCTACACCTATAGAATAGGTAAAGGGGTATATTAACTTTGGTATGGTGTTTGTAACCACCTAAAGGAAGCGAGCTAGATATGGAAAAGTATATATATTTGTGATCAGCGTCACCGCCTTAGTCGATATAGCCATGTCCGTCCGTCCGTCCGTCCGTAGGCACGATAACTCAAAAAATAATGGAGCTATCTTGATGAAATTTTAACTGTAGGTTACTAGGACTGAAAGTACAGCGGGGATTGCATATGGGCGAAATCGGCCCATGGGTTCGGATTCTGGACCTTTTAATCGGTTTCAGGGCTAACGAACAAATATAAAAAATCACGATAACTCAACAACTAATGACGCTATCTTCATGAAATTTGTGCTGTAGGTTATTGGCAGCGAAACTACGGCGGTGATTACGTGCGGTGAGGATTGGACAATGGGTTCGGAACTTAGAACTTTTTGATCGAATTTAGGCCAAACGAGCATAATTCCGAAACCAATGAAGATAGAACCTCCAAATTTAGTATCAGGGTGTCCCTTCCTATTTCCTAAGTGTCTTGTGAATTTGGGTCCCATTGGAGTAGTGGGTCGGGGACCAGTCACACATTTCCGAAGACCTTAAAGCATATCTTTAAAATTAATAAAGATAACAACTTGAAAAAATGTAGAAGCTTCCAATTTGCCACAAGGGTGTTCTTTACTATCTCTTGCGTGTTCCCCTAATTTGGGATCAATTGGAGTGGTGGTTCTGCACCCCTCTCAGACCTCCCAAGTTTTAAAGGCTTATAATCGAAATTACTAAAAATAGTTACTTAAAATTAGGATAGACCGTTCAAATTGTGTACAAGGGTTAACTAGTACTATAAGTACAGCGCGGACTATATAAGGGCGAAATCAGCCCAACGGTTCGGATTCCGGACCTTTTAATCGATGTCAGGGCTAAGGAACATATATAAACAAGTGATGAAAAAAACCAAGGGTTTTTAAAAAAGCACATTGTCAAAATAATATAGTGTTTCATACTGATTATTTTATCGGAGTATAATGTTGAAGCTTCAATGTTAACGTTTTATTAAGGAAATATATACGTTGGTGACTAAGTTACTACTTACTTATAAAAACCGTATTTTTTTTATTTTTTAAGTCCTAATACCCCCTCTATGGGGAAGTTTGCCCAATTTTTCAAGGATCTAATCCTCACTACTCCCCTTCCCCCAATTTTTTTAGGTTCAAGAAATTAAATTGGGAATTCTACCAAAATTTGGAATTTTATTTTGAATTTTACTATATAAGCAAAAATGGTTAAAACTGACAGACACTTTCTTCAATTTAAAGAACCACTTTTGAATTTAAGAAAATCTTTTAACATATGTTAAAGTATAATGTAGGACCTTAAAATTTTGTATATCAACAAAAAAAAATTTGAACGGGTATTCAAGTTACAGGTGTTTAAATATAGCAAAATTTCAATTTTCGAGCTCTTATAGCTGCTAAACAGGGGACGTGACAAAAAAATTTTGTTAACTGACTCCTACTAATTTTTGAAGTTCTAACTTCTCCCAAAATTCCAAGACCCTAGCTGGAACCGTTTAGGAGATATGTGGGGCCAAAAATTTTGCAAAAATTGAGTTTTGCATAATGATAAATTTTAGTACCGTATGGCAACCCTGTACATTTAAGTGATATATTTTTGTAAAGCCTAAGAATGCAACTCTCTTCTACCGGTTTTAGATTGAAAATATAGCTAACAACAGAACTCTTATTATATCAATTTATAGGGCTTTTTTGAAATTTACGGGGGCTGTAGCTTCGTCACCCTTTAAAATTAAGAAAAACCTTTGACACATGTTGAAATATATTTAAAGAGCTTTCAATTTTGCAAATCACAAAAAAAAAATTTGAACAGGTATTCAAGTTACAGGTGTTTAAAAATAGCAAAATTTAAATTTTCGGGCCCATATAGCTGCAAAACAGGGGACGTGACAAAAAAAATTTGTGAACCGACTTTTATTTATTTCTAAGGATCTAACTACTCCCAAAATTTCAAGACCCTAGCTTGACCCGTATAGAAGATATGCGTAGCCAAAAATTTTGCAAAAATTGAGTTTTGCATAATGGTAAATTTTAGAACCGTATGGCAACCCTGTCAACATGTCTTTTAAAAATTTATAAAGTTTATAAAACCAGCTATCTTTTGCCGTTTTTAGATTGAAAATACACCTAATAGAACTCTTGTTATAACAATTTGAATATAGGGCTTTTCCCAACTTTGGAGGGCTGCAGCTCCGTAACGGGTGGGGCTACAGAAAAAAATTCTTTTACGAAATTATTTTTTTTGTAATACCTACTCGTGGTTAAAATTTCTTTTCTCTATTTCAAACTATGTAAAAGTTTTTGTAAACATACGGACAGACAGACAGACAGACAGACAGACGGACGGACGGACGGACAGAGTGAAACTATATAGGCACATTTTTACAAAAATTTTTGAAAATGTGCTAAAAATCACGATAACTCAACAATTAAAGAGGCTATCTTCATGAAATTTGTGCTGTAGGTTATTGGCAGCGAAACTACGGCGGTGATTACGTACGGTGAGGATTGGACAATGGGTTCGGAACTTAGAACTTTTTGATCGAATTTAGGCCAAACGAGCATAATTCCGAAACCAATGAAGATAGAACCTCCAAATTTGGTATCAGGGTGTCCCTTCCTATTTCGTAAGTGTCTTTGAAATTTGGGCCCCATTGGAGTAGTGGATCGGGGACCAGCCACTCAGTTCTTAGGCCCTTAAAGCATATTTTCGAAATTAGTAAAGATAGTAACTTGAAACAAATGTAGAAGCTTCCAATTTGCCACAAGGGGGTTCTTTACTATTTCTTGCGTGCCCCCCTAATTTGGGATCAATTGGAGTGGTGGTTCAGAACCTCTCTTAGACCCCCCAATGTGTAAAAGCTTATCATCGAAATTAATAAAACTAGTAACTTAAAATTAAGATAGAGCGTTCCAATTGTGTACAAGGGTTAACTAGTATTGAAAGTATGACGGGACTGCATATGGGCGAAATCGTACCATAATTTCGGATCCTGGAACCCTTGAAAAGTTCAAGGACTAACAAACATATATCTTACAAACACCATAACTCAAAAAATAATGCCGGTATTTTGATGAAATTCAACAGTAGGTTACTAGTAATGAAAGTACCATGGGAATTGGTTGTGGTCGAGTTTAATTTCGAAGCCAAAGAATATATTTCCTATGTCCTATGTGTCTCCGAAATCTAGACTTAATTGTAGTGGTTCAGCTATGTTCAAAGGTACTTGCTGCATTTATGTAAAATTTATTTTTATATTTAAATGAATTATATGAAAAGGTGTAAATTTTTAATTGTATTTTAGAAATACATTTATTGCATATTTTGCGTTTATAAGCTTTTCTATTAGGTATATAAACTAACCATTTAAAATAATTGCAATTTTTAAAAATTTGGATTATTAAATATATTATGCTTTGATTATCTTTTTATCACAAAATTTAATAATTAGAATTTTTTCATTTTGTAATTGAATTGGAATAAATATATTTTCATTTATTTCAAGTTTGTTTGTTTTTTAATATTTTTAAATAGATAAATTAGTAAGAATTTGTAATATTTTTTAATAGATAGGGTAATTAGAAAATGTTTTTAGTATTATACAGTTAATTTGGTTAGCTATGTCTTACGATCAAATTAATAACAGCTTCTATGGTGTTAAAATGACTTATGGATATGTCCTTAAATTTGAACCAAATAGGTTTAGGGTATTTCTAAGTCGGTTGCACCGACTGACTGTTTCTTTACTTGTTATTACAATTATTTGATAAATATTTTTAAATATTACAAATTTCAGGTTTTTAATTTGTAGAACTAATTTCTGGAATCTGTATGGGAGAGGATCTTTCTCGGAACAACAAGTTGTTACAGTATCTATTGAAGCACTTAATCAACCTTCTATGCTCCAGTACAAATTCTGCAAAATTTCCTAGATTCTCAAAACTTCTGTGTTGTATTATATGCTTCATTTCTTCAGTTTTGTGCTCCTCACAATAATATGTGGTTAATCCTAAATCACATTGCCAGTATTCTAATATTAACTCTATCGAATTCATTGCGTTTTAAAATGTTTTTTTTATTAACTTTAACTGTTTAATTGATTAGTTGAAATATTATAATGAGAAAAAGTTTTTTTCAAATCATTTATTATTTCATTTTTCTTTTACTTATGTTTTATTATTTCCTGAGCTTTTTCATTATAATCACTTTTCTTTTTTTATTTTGCTAAACTAGAAAACCGCAATGATAATTGTAAATAAGTAAGAACATTAAAACTTAATATCTGCTCCATAACAAAAGTTTAAGCTGCTAAACATTAGAATCATATTAGCCTAAAGAAATATTAAGAATTTTTTGGACTATAAAACCACAAACATCCTCCTTTTATAAATGTAATTCATAATAATTCTATACTAAAAATAGGTATAAATATGATGATTTTGCTAAATTTTTCATTAGTTAGAAAAAAGTAATTGAAGAATTAATACATCATACATCCAAAAAAACAAAAAACTAACATGAAGCGGATAATTGATGAAGACCAAGATCTTTTCTCATCAGATAAAGGGGAAGAAGAGGAAGAGGATAACAAGCTGGATGAATTTATTAAAAAAAGTAATAATCGAAAGGAGTTTCAATCAATGAGTTATTTTAAAAATCGGGGCCAAATCGGGGAATAAGAAAAAGAACCAGGTAAATGTGTCATCGCATGTAGTGATAACTTTTTTATATATTTACCTACATACTATGCTAAACAGCATAGTAAAGAAATTATTGAAATAATAAATAAAAAAATGAATTTAAATAAAATAGAGTATGGGTTTAAGATCATTAAAAACAAGTAATGATAAAAAACCAAGGGTTTTTAAAAAAGCACATTTTCAAAATAATATAGTGTTTTATACTAAGTATTTTATCGGAATATAATGTTCAAGCTTCAATATTAACGTTTAAGGAAATATATACGTTGGTGACTAAGTTACTGCTTACTTATAAAAATAGTAAATATTTTATTTGAAAGTTCTAATAGCCCTTCAATGGGGAAGGTTGAATCTAACCCCCCCCCCCTCCTCCCTCTCCATTTTTGTAGTTTCTAGGAATTAAACCAAAATTTGGAATTTTACTTAGAATTTTATTATCTAAGAAAAAATGGGCAAAACTGAGAGACACTTTCTTCAATTTAAGGAACCGCTTTTAAATTTAAGAAAAACTTTTAACATATGTTAAAATATAATGTTGGACCTTCAAATTTTGTATATTAATAAAAAAAAATTGGGCAGGTATTCAAGTTACAGGTGCTTAAAAATAGCAAAATTTCAATTTTCGAGCCCTTATAGCTTCTAAACAGGCGGCTTGACAAAAAAATTTAAAAAACCCTTCAAAATTAAGAAAAACTTTTGACACATGTTAAAATATAATTATAGAGCTTTAAATTTTGTATATCACTAAAAAAAACTTTGGACAGGTATTCAAGTTACAGGTGTTTAAAAATAGCAAAATTTCAATTTTCGAGCCCTTATAGCTCCTACATAGGAGGCTTGACAAAAAAATTTTGTTAACCGACTCCTACTAATTTATGATTATCTAACTTCTCCCAAAATTTCAAGGCCCTAGCTTGAACCTTTCAGAAGATATGTGTGGTCAAAAATTTTGCAAAAATGGAGTTTTTTGTAATGTTAAATTTTAGTACCGTCTGGTAACCCTAAACATTTGCCTGTAAAAAATTTATAAAGTTTATGAAACCAGCTATCGTTTGCCGTTTTCAGATTAAAAATATATTTAACAGAACTCTTGTTATAACCATTTAAATATAGTGCTTTTTCCAACTTTGGTGGGCTGTAGCCTCGTAACAGGTGGGGCTACAGAAAAAAACTCTTCTACGAAATTATTTTTTTTGCAAAAACTACCCATGGTTAAAATTTATTTACTCTATTTCAAACGGTGTAAAAGTTTTTGTAAACATACGGACGGACGGACAGACGGACGGACAGAGTGAAGCTATATAGGCACATTTTTACAAAACTTTTTGAAAATGTGCTAAAAACCACTCTATTATTACAATAGATTTTATTTGTAAACAAAAATAATAATAAATAATAATAAAAAAGAAACCAAATTTTAGTTATTTTTTTAGTTTTTCTAAAGTTTTTCAGATTTCCTTAAATTAGAAACTTAGATTTTTACTAATTTCAGCAATATAGAGAAAGAGGGGAATTTCTAAATGTTTCAGGTACCCAGATTTTTCTTTCCTTGGTAATAATTTAACTCATAACATTAACATAATTTCTTATGGAATCTGAGTAATATTTGTATTTTAAAAATAACCTGAATAAATTAATAGGAAAAAAAACAAAAAAATTTTTTTTTATTTTATTTATTACAATAAAGATTTAATTTTAAAAGAAATATATTATCTTTTTTAGAATTAAAAAGTAAGCCCACTATGTGGACAGTGGACAGTAATTCTTCTTTCCATCATTTCCTTTTTGGAAAATACTTGTAGATGATGATGATTTTACACATGATATAGTGCATGACGCTGATGTAGTTGATTTGGATGGACTTTTATATGATTCTTTCTTTTCCATGTTTTTCTTTTTTAGTTTTATATTTAGTTACTCACTATCGGAATAAACTTTTTCGACTAATTTCGATTTTAATAAGGTATATATATATATACAAGAATATATATATATATATATATATGAATAAACTGTTTATATCAGTTTTTTTATTAAATAAACATTCTGAAGAGCACAATATCCATTATGATTGAATGTGCATTTTTTATATTGATTTTGATAAAGTTTTTTAATTTTTGTAAAATTGTTGATAGTTGTTCATCTAAGTTTACAATTTTATTTGATTTAAACAGTTTTTGAAGTATTTCTTGTTTTTCATTTCCTTTAAGATAAAATGTACTTTTATAATTTGTAAATGTTTTCAAAAAATTTATTACATCACAAAAATTGGTTTTACTATCACATCATTTAAATCCATGATGATTTTTTGAACTTAGAATAGCAATTTCCTTTAATATAAAATTATTTTTATTATCTCGGAAACCTTGTATATGGGTGATTATCAAAAAATGTATATATTTAATGTCCACCTTTAAATTTTTAAATATAATCACATAACTTATTCGTTTTTTCGTCATATTATAAATTAAAAAATCATTATTAATTTTGTTTATTTAAGAAAACGTTTAATTTGATAATATTTTTCATCAAATTTTACTTTAAACGTGTCAGTCCCCTGGCATGTCTTTAAAACAAAATTTGACATGTCTATAAAAATTTTTTCATTTTCAAGAAACATAAGAGAAATCAAAACGACGAAATTAAATGAGAATATGAATTATCTTTCATCCCCTATCTTGTGTTTCTCTTTCTCTTACTTTTTTTTAGAAAAATTCATAATTTTCTTATGTCTCTGAAACAAACAACATTACCCTGTGCCTGTTCCGTTCTTACTTAAAATCTATGCAAAAATGAAAAAAGAGAAAAAAAAACAAAAACAAATCTTTACCTACTATACAAAAAAATGTCGTTTTTACGGTCAGTGCATATTCACTTCTCTTGGTGCGTCTATCAAGTGCTCTAGGTGTTTATAAAAAAATATTTTTATTTGGAACGGAAAATTAATCATTCCCCTGGCAAGTTTTAATTTTTTATTTTAATAAGAAAACATTTTAAATGTTTTCAAATATAATTCATAATGAAATTTTGTACAATCGCCCAAAAGTAAAGTACGCCATATTATGACTTTTATTTAAAAATATTATTAAAATTCCGCTAGAACATCATTCCCCTTTATACCATTAAAAACAACCATTCCCCTGTCAAAAAATTATTCCCCTGTTTTCAAAAAAATTTGAAAAAGGCAAAAAAAAATAAGAAAACTATTACGTTCCACTTTTAGACATGCATAAAAAACTTACTAATTAAAAAATAAATTAATTCTATCTATAATTATCTATAATTACGTAATCCATGTTTTTATGTTTCCGAAGAATTAAATTGATTAAATTTAATATATTTGTATAGTTTGTAAATTAAAAACTTATACAATGTAATCCAATCATAAAAAAAAATACCCCCGCAATAAATGGTTGAATTTCAAAAAAAATGCAACAAGAATCTGAAGATAATGATGATGATTCCGTACAACTTTTTCTTATATTATTTATTAATGCACATCATAATATTTAATCGGCTTATTTTTTCCCATACAAATATAAACATCCTTTTTCTGGATAAACTATTTGACCAATTTTAATGAAACAACAACCAAAATAAAGGTTTTTTTTGTTTTCATAGGACAATGATATTTTTTTTTTTGAAAAATATTGCGTTTTTTCAGGTGAAAACCTGTCTTTAATTTAACGTAATTTTGAATTTAACGGTCACACGGTTAAAAGTTGAGGCTTATGACTCTAATATTATGCGCCGACTTACTGTGTAAATGTAATTCATTTTCGGTTGTAACTCACAGCTAAATCTAATTCAAAAGATTATAGGCGCCGACTTATATATATCTTTCTTTTTTTTGTTTAGTTCAAATATACAATGAACAAGGAGATTTAAATTATTTTAAAATTTTTTTTTTGGTTTTGTTTTTTCTTTATCTTAAAAAGTGAACGAAAAAAAAGAGGTCTGTTCGAAATAAAAGCAATACATTTGGTTTATAAAGTAGTTTTCATTTATAACGAACTCGGTGCAATTTTAATTATAATAAACTTTACACTTTTTGCCAAAGAATTAAATTTTACCTAAAAATGAAAGTTTTTATTACATTGATATTTCTTTTATTTAAAATTATTATATCTAATTATGTTGCTTGGTGATTAATTTAGTATTTTTTTATTTATTTTTGAATATAAAAAAAGTCATAATAAAATATTTTAAAATAATATTTTTTTTTTTAAAAAACATACATTCAAAAAAATTGAAAATACCTATAATATGTTCTCAAAAAAAAACTAAAAAATAAACTTAAATAAAAGTTGACGTATAATTTCTGTCAAAAATTTACAAATAAATAGGTACATGAATTTACATGAGAGCAACAAAAATACGCGTATCGCGATGTACTGTAATCGGATTTTTAAAATTTATAAATTGACAAATGGTTTTTGATTTTTCTTATATTTCTAAGATTATGTTTTAAAAAATATCTTATATTGAAAAAAATTCAAAATATACCTATTATATGAAATTAATAAAATTTTTTGTTCTAAATTCAAACTTACAAATAAATATTTTTCTGTGTACGCGCGTATCAATTTACGGATATATAGATAGACATATTGACGTACTGCCGTATAAAAATTGTACGTCGTATGCTTTAATTTAGATAAAATAAATATTTAATTATCTACGCCTTTCATCTACTATTCTTCACGAGGCGGTGTGGTGTAGCTGTAAAAAGAGTAGTTCACTCCTACACAAATAGGTATAATATAAAGTAAAGTAAGGAATTCAGAACCATTTTTTGTATATGTACATACATTTGTAGTAAAAATATCAAATTTTATTATTGAAATGTAGTGCTTTTTTGCCTATGTAGCTACTAAATTTAAAAATGGAATAAGGTGAGGAAAAAATCATCAATATAGATATGTTATAAATCTTAAAATTATGATTTTAAAAAATATCTCGACTTCTGTCAACTTATCTATCATTTTGTATTTTGGCAGATGCAATATAATATAATACTAAGTACTTAACTTATTTACTTATTTTATATAAATAAGTAAATAAGTAAATATAATTATGATAGGTATGATAAATTTTGTTGTACATATTATGCTCTATGAATAAGCTTTTTAATTAGGATACAGAATACATCATCATCAAATTTTCAGAACATTATATATTAGAACACTATTTATATTTAGAATATAAATCGCTTTTTTTGTGTAATAACTGTGCAAAATTATACTCTCTTTATAGCGCGTTAAGCTACAGGAATAAAATTCAAAAATAATTAAAAACGTTTTTATAATTGAAAAAATTATAAATTTATTTTTAATAAGGAAATTTCAAACGAAAGAACTGTTGCCATCAATTTTAGTATGCATAGGAAAAAAAAAATCAGTTTCGTATAATATTAGTCTATTATGAATTATACAAAACGGATATTTTATGTAAATTTAAAAGTACAAAAAGCTCGAATTTAAAGCACAGGGCGTTACTAGTCTAAATAATTTTATTAACTTCTCCTGTTAATGGCTTAAATTCTACTAAGCGGTCATGTAAAATAAGACAGTAAGCTGTAGTATTGTCTGGAATTTTTTTTAAAGTCTTAAATTCAATTTTGACATCAACTGGTCCCATTTTAAGATTATCATTTTGATAGCGGGTATCAATTATGAAGATTGGAGAATTAGTTTTAAAGTGGTCGCATGAAACTAAAGGCTCTGATATTGAGTTATTATAATAAAAGCTTCTAAAATTCGAATATGCTTCATATGCTAAAGCATAGCGATTTTTTGTAAAATCTAAATTCATATCTTCATATGGATATGATTCTGAATTTAAATATACTTTTATATTTTCAATATCACAATTATTAAAATTTGAAGCATCTGAATCCAGTTTATTTTGTTTATCAGTTTGTAGAGCAAAAACAATAAACGAGGTTTTTCAAGTTGTGAGGCTGTTTTACCATTCCAAATATGATGTGTAGTTCCTGATGGTAATGTTGGATATTCATGTAATTCCCAATTTCTAAAAGGAATTTTCATAACCGAACCATTTCCAATACTTTTGTATTAATTTAATTTAAGATTATCAGCTAAGTTAATATGTTGAACCTTCCAATATATTTTAGTAATAATAAGTTTTGGTTTTTCATTAGCGCTGCTACATAATAATGAATTATCATTTATTCGAGAGCGAGTTAATATTAATTCATGTTTTGCATTTGGAATAGTGTTTTTGTAATCTTCAGCAAACCCTATTAATCTTTTTAGGGGGATACAAAAATTAAAATACAAATTATTTATTTTAATTGATTCATCAGGTGACCAACTTGCATTATATAAAGCCGTACTTTCATTCTGGTTGAGTGAGATATAGTTTTTTAATGTTGAAGCTATTCCAACATTACGATTATGATCAATTTCCTTACCATTAAGTTCGTAGCGAATTTCATCAAATAGAAATGGTATGGCATTATTAATTAGTTTAGTGTGAGTAACAGCTGTTCCATCATGTTTTGATACATAACCTTCAATAAATATTAAACTTGTTGAGGGTAATATGTTTAAGTACTGATTTTGTTATTCGTATAATATCACTTAATCCGAATGTGTTTAAGAATGGTGAATATGAATGCCAATGAGCACTAGTTATAGTTTCATCAAAAATAGGATCATTAAAGAGTTCCACTTTAATTTACTTTTAGCAGATATCCAAGAGATTTTAAATATTCTTTATTTTCAAATGATAATCGTTTTTTGTATTTTAAATGCTGAGTTACACCTCCTCCTTCGACTGCCTTTAAAGAATTAAGGTGATGTTTATCATTCTGTGAATGTATATTGGATTGATAATTTTGATTAAATACGATCATTCTGAAGCTTTAAGTGTAATCTTATTGTTATTGTTTCTCCACGAAAATTTATTATATTACCATTCTGATCAAGGAGTTTTACAGTAATAGAACTTATCTGACTAATAGTTACCGGTAAATAAATTACATTCTTAGGAACTTCAATTATTTTATAGCCAGGACTGGCGTTAATAGAGAATTCATGCAAAGTGTGAGCCTCTTTTTCATTAATATAAGCTCCAGAAACAATATTGCATTCTACTCTTATTATATTTATTTTATTAATATCAACAAAAAGATCTGAAGTATGCCATTTATTGGCCGCTAATAATCCGCCAATTGTATCTTCTCTTTCAAAATCAATATCCTTATCAGCAAAAATTTCACCCTTTAATGTATTATTATTTGCTCTTATAATTAATTTTTCCTTATCTGCTTTAGTTACATTCAGCGTTTTCCTAAGAAATAGTTCAATATCACCAATTTCATATGAACCTGTTGGAATTGTAATAGGTTTATCATCAATAATAAATGTATTATTCTCCTCATCTATATTTGGTATTAAGTTATACGTTTGGGAATCAACTAAACCGCAGGTATATTCTCTTCCCTTTAGATCTACAGGGGGGAAATAATTAGTTGTCAATATGGAAGAATTTCCGTTTAAAGTTAATGTTATTGACATGTCTTTAATTGATACAATGAGATATTTTACTAGTGTATTCTGTTTTTATATAGGTTTTTTTTTAAGGCAAATCCTAAAATTCAATGATTTAGATGTAAGGTTAATACGCATTAATAATATAATATACATACAAAGAGAAATAACCTTGAACTTGAACAAAATTATTAATGTAGGTCAGTTTAAATAAAGTTAGACTAAGAATAAAACAAAATTTTTTTTTTTTTTTTGTTTTTTTATGTTTTATTTACTGATAATTTTTTTTTTTTTTCTTAACAATATCAAATAAAAATTCTAAACATAAATGCCCACAATTATAAGAATTAAAATTTTGATATTTATTATAATTATATGAAAGCTTATCTCCTAAATATTTTATTACTTCTAATGGTGGTCTTAAATTTCCAAAACTATCAAAATAATGAGTTATTTCATCATTTTTAAAATAAGGTACCCAATGCGTTCCATCTCCAATAGAATTATCTAAATTTATTATACCACATTACTATTTCCAAGGTCTACGTAATGGTAAATTATCTCTCATAAAAACTCCCCGAAAATGTTTTAAGTTTTTTTACTAAAGTTTGCTAAATCAATATTTGTAAGAGCTCTATTGGGTAGCTTAGTTAATGGTTTTTTGGATTCAAATAAAGTCCTAACCCTTTTTTATAGGGTTTTAAATGCAATCCATTACCTCCTTTTAATGCTATCGCTTCCATCATTTTATTATGACGTTGACTTTCTTTTAACTCTTTGTGGACATTTTTCGCATCGTTAACAGCTTTAGTTATTCCTGCAGCACCACCTGAAAGTGCTCCAATAGCTGATAGACCTGCAAATATAGGGATTAAAGGTAAAACTCCTCCAATTTTTGGTACAGGAATTATTCGAGGAATGTTAATGTTTTTTTTCTGGCCTTTAGAAAAATTTCTAGCAGCATGCAAAGCAGTTTTTATAATATTCTTATCCTTCGTCGGTTTTTTTATAGTTTTAACAGCTATTTTAGCTTCCTTTATAACATTTTTCAAGAGCTTTTTTCTTGAAGTTTTCTTTTTTCCATTACGTTATAGAAAAAAATTTGATGCATTTCCTAAATTTTAGTTAACTCAAAATTTATTAGCAGTTCGCAGTTACTAACTGAACAGGTCATTTAATAGATATTGGGTAGTAGTTAGCAGATAACAGGTAGCAGTTACCAGTCAGCAGTTAGCGATTATCAGTTAACAGTTAGCAAGAGAACAGTTCAGTCGATAATTCACAGTTAATAATTGAACTAATCCATAAAAAAAATGGATGAACAACTTATGGAAGATTTAATTAAAACTCTTAAAAATTTAAAAAGGAAATTTTAATCTTTAAAAGTTCAGAAGTTATCGGAAGACCATAATCGGGAAGAAGCTTTCACTCCAATTATAAAACCATTAAAAGAATTAACAAATGTTGTTAAACAACAACAATTTTCAAATAATGTTATCAAACCGGAAATTAAATTGTCTGCTGGTGATGATAACACCTTAAAATTAATGAGATCATTTAAGCCGGAAGTTAAAACCCCTAGCAACAAAAGTAATACTTACAGTAAATTTATAACTTCAACACCAAATACTATAAAATTTGAAACACCATCTATAACTGATAATATTATTGATGAATCATCAATTTCACAATTTCCTGTTCTAAACGAGTCACAACTTGATAAGTCATATGGACCCTATTTTGATGAGTCATTAAATGTTCGAAAACTTGGAAATGCTAAGTTTGAAATAAATGAAACTACTAAAGATATTTTGATTGATAATGAAGTTTTTAAAGGAACTAATGGTCTAATGAATTGATATTTAAAAAAAAACCAATAAACTATACTGAAAGTGATTTAAAAACATATCATCAGATACTTAACAAAACGAATGCACTTAGAAGAAATTATGATCATTTAGAGCAAATAAAAGGAAATAAAGGTTTTAAATACAAAAATATATTAAGAAAATTATATATACATGATTATAACACTAGACACAAAAAAACTGGTTCAGGTTGTTGGAAAAAAATTTTACTAATTATATTAATAAATCTTCTTCACCAGAAACCCATTTAAAATATACAAATCAATCATCTCAGTATGTTTATTGGGATGATCCTAATGAATTAGTTGACAGATTAAGACTTTTAATTGCATCAGAAACAGCTGGTAACAACAACCATCATAATGAAATTGTTTCTATAATTGAAGAGTTGAGAGAAGCAAATATAATACAATAACTATTTACATTAACAATCAGTTATGTCAATCATAATGTCACTTGATAAATTTGGACGTAGTATAGCTTCTTCTAGAAAACTACATACTCAAGGTCCTCCAGGTATTGGTTTCAAATTGACTTCTGAAGGAAATTATGATTTAGATAACAAAATTTTATCAAATGTCCGAGAACCTATTATTGGCAGTGATGCAGCAACACAAAATTCTGTAAATAATCATATTTTCTTTCAGAAAGAACTATTACAAAACGAAATGCGAGAAATGTCTAATCATTTAGAGACAACAGTATCTATAGAACTTAAATTAGCAGAAGAAAAATTAAAATTATTAGAAGAAAAAATGCAAGTTAGTTTAGAGGAAATCCATATCGAATTCTCAAAATTGTTAAATGAAAAATTTTCAAATATGAGTGATGTCATTGAATTTCAAATTAAAAAACCAATTAAGTTTATTAATGAGAGATTACAAAAAGCTGAAGGCCAAGCTCGGTCAGCATTGGATTTACTTTGTAGTTTAGAACTTATAAAAACATAATTGGGGATCAGTTTTCATTTACTTTTCGAAATGGATATACATCAAATCGGATATTCTTTAAATAATTTTTTAGCTAAATATGATGATATTTTATTGGAGGAACATTATGAACAATTAAAAATTCACTTCCATTTTTAAAATTATTTAAAAATTCTATTCTAATTGAAACGAAAGAGAATGGATATCATTGGGATATATGTCCCTATACATCAGACAACATGATAACTGTTCCAGATACTTGTCCTTGTCATTCAGCAGATCATCATATGTTAAAATGTTCCAAACAATGGATTTATATAAAAGAATAAAAAATAAATAATTATAATATAATGTTATATAAATAATAAAAATAAATTTTAAACATATTTTATTGTTTTGCTTTTTATTATATATATATAACAATTTTATATAAGTGCATTTTATTTACAAATGAATAAAAGACAGGTGGTTGAAGAGCTGCATAAATCTGCACGAAGAAATTTTAAACGACGTAGAGTTATAATTAAAGGATTTGATGATCTTTGGCAAGCTGATTTAGTAGAAATGTGTTCATATGCTAAAGAGAACAAAGGTTTTAAGTTTTTATTAACTGTAATTGATACCTTTTCCAGGTTTGCATGGGCAATCCCTATAAAAGCAAAAACTTCAGAGAACGTCACAAAAACAATGCAAAATATTTTTCTAACTTCTAAAAGACATCCTCAAAATTTGCAAACTGATGATGGAAAAGAATTCTTCAATAAAATATTCAAAAATTTAATGAATAAATATCAAATAAATCATTACTCAACATTTAGCATATTAAAAGCCTCTATTGTAGAGCGTTTTAATAGAACTTTAAAAGAAAAGATGTGGAAAGAATTTAGTTTTAACGGAAATCATAAATGGATTAACCTAATTCTAGAATTAACCAAACAATATAACAACACTAAACATCGAACAATTCAAAAACGACCGACAGATGTCAATAAAGATAATGCTGAAAATTTGCTTAAAACTGCATATAATCATATAAAAATTGCTTCACCTGCAAAATATAAAGTTAATGATTCAGTTCGAATAAGCAAATTCAAACATATTTTTGAAAAGGCGTATACACCCAACTGGACAACTGAAATATTTAAAATCAGAAAAGTTCAAATTACCAACCCAGTAACATACTTATTAGAAGATTATCAAGGACAACCAATACAAGGCAGTTTCTATGAATATGAATTGTTAAAAACTAATAAAAAAAAAGTTTTTTTGATTGAAAAAATTCTTAAAACTAGTGATAATAAAATTTTTGTTAAATGGTTAGGGTTTACTTCTGATCATAACTCATGGATAAATAAAAAAGATTTATTATAAAGACAATTGTTTATTATACCCTACACCTATAGAATAGGTAAAGGGGTATATTAACTTTGGTATGGTGTTTGTAACCACCTAAAGGAAGCGAGCTAGATATGGAAAAGTATATATATTCGTGATCAGCGTGACCTCCTGAGTCGATATAGCCATGTCCGTCCGTCCGTTGGCACGATAACTCAAAAAATAATGGAGCTATCTTGATGAAATTTTAACTGTCGGTTACCAGGACTGAAAGTACGGCGGGGATTGCATATGGGCGAAATCGGACCATGGGTTCGGATTCTGGACCTTTTAATCGATCGAAGGGCTAACGAACATATATAAAAAATCACGATAACTCAACAACTAATGACGCTATCTTCATCAAATTTGTGCTGTAGGTTACTAGTAATCAAACTACTTTGGGGATTGCGTAAGGTCGGGATTGGACCATGGGTTCGGAACCTAGAACTTTTTGATCGAATTTAGGCCAAACGAGCATAATTCCGAAACCAATGAAGATAGAACCTCCAAATTTAGTATCAGGGTGTCCCTTCCTATTTCCTAAGTGTCTTGGGAATTTGGGTCCCATTGGAGTACTGGGTCGGGGACCAGCCACTCATTTCCGAAGACCTTAAAGCTTATCTTTAAAATTAATAAAGATAACAACTTGAAAAAATGTAGAAGCTTCTAATTTGCCACAAGGGTGTTCTTTACTATCTCTTGCGTGTTCCCCTAATTTGGGATCAATCGGAGAGGTGGTTCAGTACCCCTCTCAGACCTCCCAAGTTTTAAAAGCTTATAATCGAAATTACTAAAAAAAGTTACTTAAAATTAAGATAGACCGTTCAAATTGTGTACAAGGGTTAACTAGTACTATAAATACAGCGCGGGCTGTATAAGGGCAAAATCAGCCCATGGGTTCGCATTCTGGACCTTTTAGTCGGTGTCAGGGATAACGAACATATATTAAAAATCACGATAACTCAACAACTAATGACCCTATCTTCATGAAATTTGTGCTGTAGGTTATTGGTAATGAAACTACTGCCGTGATCACGTACGGTGAGGATTGGACAATGGGTTCGGAACTGAAAACTTTTTGATCGAATTTAGGCCAAACTAGCGTAATTCCGAAACCAATGAAGATAGAACCCCCAAATTTGGTATTAGGGTGTCCCTTGCTATTTCGTAAGTGTCTTTGAAATTTGGGCCCCATTGGACTAGTGGGTCGGGGACCAGCCACTCAGTTCCGAGGACCTTACAGCATATTTTCGAAATTAATAAAAATAGTAACTTGAAACAAATGTAGAAGCTTCAAATTTGGTCCAGGGTGTTCTTTACTATTTCTTCCGTGCCCCCATAATTTGGGATCAATTGGAGTGGTGGTTCAGGACCTCTCTTAGACTTGGTTTCGGGTTCTGGTACCCTTGACAAGTTCAAGGACTAACAAACATATATCTTAAAAACACCATAACTCAAAAAATAATGCCGGTATATTGATGAAATTTAAACTCTAGGTTACTAGTAATGAAAGTACCATGGGAATTGGTTGTGGTTGAGTTTAATTTCAAAACCAAAGAATATATTTCCTATGTCCTATGTGCCTCCGAAATCTAGACTTAATTGTAGTGTTTCAGCTATGTTCAAAAGTACTGCTGCATTTATGTAAAATTTATTTTAATATTTAAATGAATTATATGAAAAGGCCTAAATTTGTAATTGTATTTTAGAAATACATTTATTGCATATTTTGCGTTTATAAGCTTTTCTATTAGGTATATAAACTAACCATTTAAAATAATTGCAATTTTGAAAAATTTGGATTATTAAAATATTATGCTTTGATTATCTTTTTATCACAAAATTTAATAATTAGAATTTTTTCTTTTTGTAATTGAATTAGAATAAATATATTTTCATTTATTTCAAGTTTTTATTTTTTTAATATTTTTAAATAGATAAATTAGTAAGTATTTGTAATATTTTTTAATAGATAGTGTAATTAGAAAATGTTTTTAGTATTATAAACTTAATTTGGTTAGCTATGTCTTACGATCAAATTAATAACAACTTTTATGGTGTTAAAATGACTTATGGACATGTCCTTAAATTTGAACCAAATAGGTGTAGGGTATTTATAAGTCGGTTGCTCCGACTGACTGTTTCTTTACTTGTTTTATTATTATTTTACAATTATTACAATCTTTCTTTTTATATTAGTTTTATATAATTTCCATTTGATATGATGACTTTTGTTTTATTGAACGCAAATCAAGTATAGTGTAATCAGATTTATAATTTGTGTCTATTACAGAAATAGTTTCCACTTCTCCATTACTTAAAATTCTTTCTGCTTGCATTTCCGGATACTCAAAACATTGTATTTTGAGAAACCTTTCTATAAAATTGCTATCATATTCACATCTTACGTTAATATCTTTGTTATCACCATATTCCAATTGAAAATGTCTGTAAGATTTATGTTCACTATTTATAACTCCACCAATATTACCTTCTTTTAAAATTAATTCTTGTCTAAAAGCCTCAATAGCTTCATCAATAGAAAAAAATTGCGGTACTAAGTCAGCAAGATCACCAGCTAATTGCGAATCTGATTTTAAAGTAGTGATTGGTGCTGTTGTTGTTGTTACAATTTTTGATTCAATTGTTGTTGCTGTGCTTAATTCTGATGAAATTACATGTTTCAACAGTTGAACTGATAAATTTACTTTCACTGCCTTATTATTTGGAGGTAAAATATTAAAGTATGTACTACTATAAGCTGATTCTACTACTATAATCTATTATTAGAAATTGTGGCTGAATTTGCTTGAATAATGAACAGACTAAATATAAATAACTTCAAATAAAAATGATTTCATTGTCACAAAAATATTGATCTATCTTCGTTCAAAGTTCATTTAGTAATGCACGATTGGAAATTATAAATATATAATTTAAACTTTTTATTTTCTAGAAATTTCTTTATTATGTACAAACTTTACTTGACTTATAATAGAACACACATACATAAAGAGTGGTAAAAATCTATCTCTTCCATCTGAAAAAGCTTCCATATGATCTAAATATTCCTCTTTTAAACTTTCAAGTAATTTTGTAAATTTAATTAACACGTCACCAATTTTTGATTTTTTATTTTTTTCATTATATGTATTTTCTATTGAATATATAAATATAATTCCATCATCGATTCGTTTCCTTATCATTGACTTTTTCAATTCATTCTGATTTTCTTCATATTAATTTCTTGTCAGTGGCAATAAATCGATATGTTCAGTAATTCCTTTATTCTTACCAGCTGGCAGAACATTTGAAATATTCTTTTCAATCATCTCCCAATCATCTTCTTCAGAAAATGGATAATCAGCATGAAAATGATTAGGTCCTGGCTTTTTTTTATTTGTTAAACCTCTTATTTTCTATTTTTAGATGTTGCCAATCCAAAGGAGATAAATCGAATTGGTTAGTAAATGATTCACCATTTCTAATTTTAAATAAACAAATTTTTTCACCACCTTCTGCAGTTATATATACCTCCACAAAATCGTGAAATATTCTCCAATTAATTATTTTAATTGAAGCCCATTTCCGACCACAAATACAATATTTATATCCATGTAAAATATTATCCGCCCAAAACATTATGATGCTTATACTTAATAGTCTAATCAGATTATGTTATATTTTATGTTAGAATTAGTCTTTTATAGAATTTTGAGTATCAAATTATTATTAGAAAAAAAAATATATATATATATTTTAAATTATTTGTTTATTATAAACACCTAAATAATTGTTACATTTCGAACAATAATGATTCACATTTTTCATGTTATCAGTACAATATGGAATGCAGCAACAACACCATAATCCTATCAAACATATTACTAGAGCTGCAATATGAGTTTTGTTAGCATTTTCATATTCAACTCTCGTTACGTTTCTTTCACCACAATTGAAACATATTGCAACTTGAGGATAAGGTCCAAATGATGTTTTAAATGCTTGTCGTACAAATACAGTTGAACCAATACATCCTTGGTTTGTGTTGTATGACGATGATGAATCCATGAATGTCTTTGATTAACTAAATTCTTTTGAAGAAAATAAAAAAAAATCTTCTCTGGGTAAGAGCATAGCATTGGAATCGAACCTTATACTAATAAACTTACCTAATAGATTTTACTATTATATAACACCCTCCCACTCCTACCCACAAAAGACTTTATTAGTTCTCGTTATTTTTGTGTTTTATTTGTAAATTAATTACTTAATTAGTGTTTTAGTTTTAATCACAAAATGGAGTTCGTAAGAACATTTCTTATGTAAATATCGAAAAACTTTAAAAAATAAATAAAAAAACTTTGTAATACCAATATATTTTGTTTTTTCTTTTTTAAATTAACATTAGGAATCCCCTGATGTCATTTCAGATTTTTATTTTACAATTTAAATAATTTTAATTAAGAACCTCCAAGTTAATTTCTTCTTTTTTCTGTTTTCGGAATACTTGAATATTATATATTATTAATACAGATAATAAATTCTTTTTCTAATGTTCTGTTTTTTTTTAACTGATAAGAAACTTTTAAATTAAAACCACAAGTTTTTTATTTTTCAATTTTAAAATCGTACAATTTTATAGGGTACAATGTTAATATTTTTTAATGGTGATGGAAATATACACACAAACACTCATTATTCATCCATTTAAACTATAAAATAATCAAAACAGCAAAACAAAATTCTAAATTTTAAAATTTTATTCTCTTATCAGTGAAATAAATTCATTTCCTAAATACTATAGGATATCTAAAAATTTTCAGCTTTCAACTTTGTCATGGTTTCAAAGAATTTGCTTTCTAAAGAACTTCAACATAATTCCAAAGGTACAAAGAACTTCGATATGGTTCTAAAGAACAGATTACTACCTAAATTATCTATATATATATATATATATACCGAATTACATTTCCATTTTCCTAATTCCTTCCGCAATTTCAACTAACAATTCAACGTCATCCCCTCCACTAACTTACAACTCCATCTACTACCACCGGTTGCGGCTCCAGAGCCGTTTTAAGCTTTTTCGTTTTTTTGATGTCAAGTCAAAACAGTTTGCCGATTGACATGACATTTTGCACAAATGTTCTTCTTAGCAACCGGAATTAATTTTTGAATTTAGTTGGAATAAATTATCCCAATTCGGCCGGGCGGGCTCCAAAAAATTTTGTGTTTCCGATTTGTTTCCAAATTTACATGTTGATTTTGCAAAAAATTTTAGTTAAGTTCGATTAACCCATTTCCCGCGACGCCATGAAGTTTTCCATAAATTTTATTTGCTTAAACGATTAAATGAATTTTATTGAAAATTTTTCCACCATTTTAATTATAAAAGCCCACCGGGTTAATTTGGTTTTGACCTGTTTACCCGTTTTGCACAAAGATTCAATAAAATATAAAAATTTTTGGTATTAACCTTTATTCCGAAAGCTCACTTAATTAATAAGACAATTTTTTTGCTCTCCTAAAATAGTGCAAAAGCTAAATGAGATAATATTAATAATAAAAACAAAGCTAATAAAGAATCCGAATAATAATATCCTTAAATTTAAATAACACATATTTTCCTTTTCTACATTTTTTCGTAAGACTTTATTATACCCGTATGACTATATAGTCAAAGGGTATAATAAATTTGCCATTACGTTTGGGACGCAGAGAAGGAGGGGGGGTAGATATAGACTCAAGTGTATGGATCGGATCAGAATCGAAAAATAAATCGATTTAGCTATGTATGTCCGTCCGTCCGTCTGTCCGTCTGTCCGTCTGTCCGTCTGTCCGTCCGTCTGTCCGTCTGTCCGTCCGTCTGTCCGTCCGTCACCACGATAACTCAAAAACTAAAGGAGCTAGGATCTTGAAATTTTCGCAAATTGGTTTATTTGCAATAGCCGTCATCGCTATTTAAATCCAGCCATTTTGGTCTATGGGTTCGGGTAGCTGCCATACAACTTCTTTTTTTATATGAATATTACTCTGTACCTATAACAGCTGCGTGTCTGAAATTTTGCCAAAAGTAGTTTAGTTTTATGGCCAAAGTTTCTGCAAAATTAGGTTGGTCTACTGCAGTGGGTTCGAGTAGCTGCCATACAACTTCGTATTTTATATGAGCATTACTCTACACCTAATGAAGCTGGGTGTCTGAAATTTTGTCAAAAATAGTTTAGTGTAATGGCCAAAGTTACTGCAAAATTTGGTTGGTCTACTGCAGTGGGTTCGAGTAGCTGCCATACAACTTCTTATTTTATATGAGCATTACACTACACCCAATAAAGCTGGTATGTTTTAAATTTTGCCAAAAGTAATTAATGTTTATAATAATAATGAAATAATGTTTATATAACGGTCATACGGGTATCCCAGAGTTGACACAGTCTACTCTACCACACTCTTCCTCGTTTTTTATCTACTTTCAGTTCTTTAAAAATAGATTTCAGTGTAAAATTGCAGTTTTTATACCCGTATGACTATATAGTCCAAGGGTATAATAAATTTGCCATTACGTTTGTGACGCAGAGAAGGAGGGGGGGTAGATATAGACTCAAGTGTATGGATCGGATCAGAATCGAAAAATAAATCGATTTAGCTATGTATGTCCGTCCGTCCGTCATCACGATAACTCAAAAAGTAAAGGAGCTAGGATTATGAAATTTTCACAAATTCGTTTTTATGCAAAAAACGGAATCGAGTTTTAAATTCAGCCATTTTGGTCCACGGGTTCGAGTACCTGCAATACAACTTCTAATTTTATATGAGCATTACTCTATACCTATGGAAGCTGCGTGTCTGAAATTTTGCCAAAAGTAGTTTAGTATAATGGCCAAAGTTACTGCAAAATTTGGTTGGTCTCCTTCAGAGGGTTCGAGTAGCTGCCATACAACTCCTTCTTTTATATGAGCTTTACACTACACCTGATGAAGCTGGGTGTCTGAAATTTTGCAAAAAATAGTTTAGTGTAATGGCCAAAGTTACTGCAAAATTTAGTTGGTCTACTGCTGAGGGTTCGAGTAGCTGCCATACAACTCCTTCTTTTATATGAGGATTACACTACATCAAATGAAGCTGGGTGTCTAAAATTTTGCCAAAAATAGTTTAGTGTAATGGCCAAAGTTACTACAAAATTTGGTTGGTCTACTGCAAAGGGTTCGAGTAGCTGCCATACAACTCCTTCTTTTACATGAGCATTAATCTACACCTAATAAAGCTGAATGTTTGAAATTTTGCCAAAAGTAATTAACCGGATGATATAATGTATATGTTACGGTTATACGGGTATCCCAGAGTTGACACAGTCTACTCTACTACACTCATCCTCGTTTTTCTAATAAAATTTAAAAATCAAAAAATTCAATTTCATTATACCCGTATGACTATATAGTCCAAGGGTATAATAAATTTGACATTACGTTTGTGACGCAGAGAAGGAGGGGGGGTAGATATAGACTCAAGTGTATGGATCGGATCAGAATCGAAAAATAAATCGATTTAGCTATGTATGTCCGTCCGTCCGTCCGTCCGTCATCACGATAACTCAAAAAGTAAAGGAGCTAGGATTATGAAATTTTCACAAATTCGTTTTTATGCAAAAAACGGAATCGAGTTTTAAATTCAGCCATTTTGGTCCACGGGTTCGAGTACCTGCAATACAACTTCTAATTTTATATGAGCATTACTCTATACCTATGGAAGCTGCGTGTCTGAAATTTTGCCAAAAGTAGTTTAGTATAATGGCCAAAGTTACTGCAAATTTTGGTTGGTCTCCTTCAGAGGGTTCGAGTAGCTGCCATACAACTCCTTCTTTTATATGAGCTTTACACTACACCTGATGAAGCTGGGTGTCTGAAATTTTGCAAAAAATAGTTTAGTGTAATGGCCAAAGTTACTGCAAAATTTAGTTGGTCTACTGCTGAGGGTTCGAGTAGCTGCCATACAACTCCTTCTTTTATATGAGCTTTACACTACACCTGATGAAGCTGGGTGTCTGAAATTTTGCCAAAAATAGTTTAGTGTAATGGCCAAAGTTACTGCAAAATTTGGTTGGTCTACTGCAAAGGGTTCGAGTAGCTGCCATACAACTTCTTCTTTTATATAAGCATTACTCTACACCTAATAAAGCTGAATATTTTAAATTTTTCCAAAAGTAAATAACCGCATGATATAATTTATATGTTACGGTCATGCGGGTATCCCAGAGTTGACACAGTCTACTCTACTACACTCTTCCTCGTTTTTTCTTTAATTTCTTGCTTCCAGTAAATAAGCCTATATTTCTCTCATAAAATCTTAAAAAAACGAGTAAGAGCGTAGTAAAACTTTGAGGTAAGAGCAATACAAAAAGTTGAAAATATAATTAGATTTTCAAACCTTTTCTAAATCGACTATGTTTTATTCAAACGTGGGCAATTCAAGTAAACTACTGTTGACATAGCATAATGACATAATGGCAAATTTAGTATAAAACGCACAAAACTGGGGAGGTTACCACAACTTTTAGCGCTGCCTCAATTTTACGTCAGCTAGAACCCTGATTTCTGAAGTTGTTGTATTTAAGAACAGTGTTAATTCAACCATAACTTGATTATCATATTCTACATTGCGAGGTTACAAAAACATCCATTTGGGTAATTAGAATGTTCGTTTCGATAAAATAGGTTAATTTAAACAGATATCACAACTAAATTTGTGGTTCAAGTAACCACCACTCGGAAATATTCAGAAATATTCACAGTCACTTTCGGGGTTATCATAATCTCTAATTTGATCTTATAACTTCTGTATGAAAGGTCGTAGAACTTCCATATTCAGAGCTGTGGAAACTACAAATTGAAGCTAAAGAACTTTCCATTATCAAATTTGTAATAAAAAATAAAACAATACAACTTAATTTTTTTTCTCTAACTTATAAAATATTTATTAAAATTTAAAATAGAAATAATTTATTTTGCTTAAATTTAATTTCCTGAAAAAACAAATCCTCCTCCGACTCAGTTTAAACTTATTTAATTTTTTTTCAAACCTAATTTGGTAGAATCACTTTAAGTCTCTTTTTTTAAGTTCTACTTCTTACTTCTTGAACCTTCTTCTTCACTTTACATACTAAACAAGAATGAAAATGCGTATAATAATTTTAAAATACTGAGTAAAAAGAACTGACATACGGTTTGCATAACTAAATGGAAGTTATGAGAATCGAATGTTTCATGTGTTGACTTTGCAATGGTTGTGATATTAAAATGGAAGTTGTGGTAGCTGAACGAGAAAGTTATTACAGCCGATTGAACGAAGTTACAACAACCAAATACTTGGAATGATTTTTTAAACAAAAAAAAATCGGTTGTCACAGAAGCATTTTTGGAAGTCACTAACGTAAGGAAGTGCTCTTACCTTACTATTAAAAATAATAACAAACTTTCAGCTATGAGTACCTCAATGAAGTTTTAAGAAATATTAATTTGTAGTTACAGCCTCTGAAGTTAAGTTTATAGCCGACTGAAAAACTCATTATTATTCTGCGTGTACCCTTTTGATCTATAGTCAAACGGGTATAGTAATACTTATATGTAAACTAGCTATTACCCGTTGCACTTTGCCCCGCCTCTCAATGGAGTTTTAACTTAAATTGATGTTTTTGAAAAAATTTAACACAAAAATTGCACATGTACATAATTTTAAAATGTATTAAACATTTTTTTTAAAACGATTTTTTTAGCATTATACCAGCCATTTTTCAACAAATATATCAAATTTCACTTGAAACTTTACATAATTATTAAATAATAATAAAAAATAAATTTTAATTCAGTTAAGATTATTCACCGGAAACCAACCATCCTCAATTCTATCGTCAAGGAGCACCAAATTACCAAGAAGCTGCACGTATAGAAAAAATTAGAGATAATTGTTAAAACTGTTTAAAAGTTTTTATTTCGCAAACTGTTAAAAGAACTCGACAAAACATTTTTTTAAACCTTTTGCCTACTTTAAAAAATTGGACGTAATTTATTTTACAAAATTTTTTTTTTTTGGATCGTAAGAATGATAAGTATATACATGTACGCATACAAAATTTAAAGTCAATTGGTCAAACCGTTTTTGCTTAAGAGTAAAGTATCGAAAAAATCTGTTAAAAGCTGCTGTGCCCAATGGGTTAACGGAACTCAACAAACCTGTTTTTGAGACTTTGATTAAGCAATATTTCGCAAAATTTAACGTAATATCCTTCCAAAATTTTTTTTGGACAATAGTCTTGGGCAATGGTTAACAAATTCTACGTCTGTTAATAGAGTGAACACCATTCTAAAAGAGGAACACATATACAAATTTGAAGTCAATCGATTAAGCCATTTCTAATTTAAAGAAAAGTAACGAAAAAACCTATAAAAAGTTGTTAGGCGGCAATGGGTTAACGGAACTCCACAAATATTTTTTGAGGCTTTTTTTTAACCAAAGCAGTACTTCGAAAAATTGCCCGAAACTTACTTTTTTACAATTTGCAAGCTCCCAGGCAACGCTGGGTAAATCTGCTAGTTAATTTATAATAATATATACCCGTATATAAAAGTTTATATAATTTAATGGTTTTTAATGTTAATTAAAGCCATTAATGATCTGATTATCTTTTTATCGCAAAATCTAATAATCGAAATTAATTTAAATTCTTAGTATATGTACCTATTAGAAAAGCTTATAAATGCGAAATATGCTATAAATACCTATAGTAATAGTTCAATAAAATATAAGATATAATAAAAATTAAAAAAAAAGAAATTTAATCGTTTATTAAAAAAATATTTTGTTTTTAATTTATAAAATATAATACCGATTAAAAATACAAAAGTGTTAAATAAGAACGGCGATAGGAAAGAGTCCTTCTGTATCAAATTTAAAATTTCCATCTTCATGAATTTAGCAGATAAGCCTTTTAATTTTGGGATTTCTTAGGAGGCACCTCAACCACAACTACAATTAAGTCCAAATTTCGGGGACATAAAAGAAAATTGGAAAAAACACCGTTATACCAAATTTAAAGCTTCTATATTTATTTCAAGTTACTATCTTTGTTAATTTTGAATCAAAACACTTTTTGCCATCATTAATTATAGTGGTTTGCTTTAGTGGTTTCAATTCATTTACAATTTTACGGACACAGAGCAAATGAGAAAAAACAACTTGGGCTCCAAATTTTAGGTTTCCATCTTCTTTGGTTTCAAAATTATGCTCGTTTGTCCTAAATTCGATCAAAACCTTCTAGAATCCGAACCCATTGTCCGATCCCGACCATTAACAATGCCCACGGTACTTGCGAAACCATGGTCCGATTTTGCATATATGCAGTCCCCGCTATACTTTCAATCAAGTTAACCCTTGTACACAATTACAACGTTCTATCTTAATTTTAAGTTACTATTTTTATTAATTTGAATGATAAGCTTTTGAACATTGAGAGGTCTAAGAGAGATGCCTGAATCACCACTCCAATTGATCATAAATGACGGGAACACGTAGGAAATAGCAAAGGACACCTCTGTGCCAAATTTGAAGCTTTTACTTTAGTTTAAAGTTACTATCTTTATTGTTTTCGATGATCTGCTTTCACCTCTTCGGAACTGCGGGGATGGAACATAGCCCGGAACATAACTAATGACTCTATTTGGATGAAATTTGAACTCTAGGTTAGTAGTAATGAAAGTACCACGATGATTGTTTAAGATCGAGATTGGATAATGGGTTGGCATTCTAGAAGCTTATTGAATTGAGCTCGTTTAGTCTCCATAATTTCGAAACCAAAGAAGATAGAACCTTAAAATTTGAGGCATAAGTTTTTCTTCTTTTTGCTTTGTGTCCGTTAACTTTCGGATGAATTGGTATAAAGATTTGCATACTACCCCCATTGTTCCCAAGACCTTAATGCATATATTCCAAATAAATAAATATAGTAACTTGAAATAAGGGGGAGGAAAACGCATCTATCAACCTCCACGTGGTCCTTCCTGGTAACTGATGAAACAGGCTAATAGATAGAGCGTGCAGGGAGTAAAGTATCGATCAGTAGAAAAGGCCTGATAGCATAGCTATCTAGACTCCTTTATGCTGTTCGATTTCTTGAAGCAACTGCCGAAGGTCCTGCCTTGTACATCTCGAGATTGGCTTCTCAAAGGCTAGAAGACGAAAACTTCGAAAACAAATGACCCGGTCCTCCAGGTTGGGGGTTGGTCGTACGGTTAACATTCGTACACCGGAAAAAGAAGCTTGTTATGAGATCTTCAAATACGCCTCGGATAAATATGATTGATACAAATGGAAACCAGACCCGGCTCGTGAATAAGGAAAATGATTTAAGATTAGCTACTTGGAATATAAGAACAATGTTACAGGCAGGTAAAATGAATGAAATAGCCGAAGAAGTCATTAAGTACAACATAGACATCACGGCATTACAAGAAATAAGATGGAAAGGCTGCGGAGAAATTAAAAAACGGAGATATACATTATTCTACAGTGGTAACACACAAAGATCAGGTTTACATGGAACAGGGTTCATTGTTAGTAAATCAGTGCAGAAAAATATATTAGGATTCGCCCCACACAATGAAAGAATATGCGCTATAAGAGTTAAAGGAAAATTCAACAACATAACAATAATATCAGCATATGCGCCAACCGAAGAAGCTGATGACATAGCGAAGGAGGAATTTTATTTAAAACTAAGTGCGGTATGTGAAAAAGTACCCAACTACGATACGACAATTATACTTGGAGATTTCAATGCAAAAATAGGAAAAGAAGAAGAAACACAGAAAATAGCTGGCAAATATTCTTTACACGATGAAACCAGCGAAAATGGACATCTCCTTCTACAATTCGCAAATGAAAACGCCTTAAAAATCAAAAGTACATCATTTGAGAGGAAAAATATATATAAAGGTACATGGAAAATTCCAGGTTCGAATAGGACAAACCAGATAGACCATGTCCTAATTTCATCAAGGTGGTCATCATCAATAATTGACACAAGAAGCTACAGAGGGCCAAACTGTGACAGTGATCACTATCTAGTCAAAGCCGTACTACGTCAAAGAATATCGAACGTTCCGAAAAGTAGAGGATTACGTAGAATTAAGTGGGATAGTGATAAATTAAGAAATGATGAGATAATTGAACAGTTTCAAAATGAGATAAGAAGTTGTATACCTGAAAATGATAGTAGGATTGAAGATATAAACATAGACGATGAGTGGAGAAGAATAGAAACTGCCATAACTGCAAGTGCAAGAAATACCATTGGTGAGAAACAACAACAAAGAGACTCCGAATGGTTTGATAATGAATGCAGAGAAGCCATTAACATTAAAAATGAAGCTCATAAAAAACTGCTACAAAGATGTACCAGATCAAACATGGAAAATTATAAAGAAAAACGAAAAATAGCTACAAAAATATGTAAACAAAAGAAAAGAGTATTCCTCAAAAATAAAATTTTTAAAAATACAGGAGGAACATAATTGCGGTAACGTTAAAAAATTCTATAACAATATCAATAGACAAACTAAGAGCTTCCAACCAAGATTAACATCATGCAAAGATAAAGAAGGTAACTTATTAAATGAAGAGCAAAAAATTATAGACAGATGGGCCGAATATTATAAAGAAACGCTAAATAAAACACATCAACAATGTCAAACAGAAAACAATATCTTATACACAGCCGAATTCCTTGTAAATGAACCCACATTAAATGATGTCAAGAATGCCATAAAGAAATTGAAAAATAACAAAGCACCGGGGGAAGATTCGATAACATCTGAATTATTGTGTAACGGGGGGGATTATCTACATAAAACGATACACAGATTAGTATGTGCAATATGGCTTAATGAAACAATACCAAAAAAATGGCGAACAAGTCTACTGAAGCCAATACATAAGAAGGGAGATAGAACGAATTGCAATAACTATAGGGGTATTATGTTACTAAATTCGGCGTACAAAATACTATCAAATATATTATATGAAAAAATTGAACCGTATGCTGAAGAAATACTTGGTGAATATCAATGCGGATTCCGTAGACAACGATCTACTATCGACCAAATATATTTACTAAAACAAAACATGGAGAAATGCTATGAATTTGGGCAAGATCTACATATTTTATTTATTGACTATAAGCAGGCCTTCGATAGCATAAATAGAAACAAAATAGCATATTCACTGATTCAATTAGGTGTGCCCCGCAAATTAGTAAATCTGACAATGGAAACTATGTTCAAATCGCGAGCAAAAGTTCTGATACAAAATACTGCTTCGGTGGAATTTGAGATAAAATCGGGAGTTCGGCAAGGCGACGCGCTGTCAGCGCTGCTGTTCAACATGGTCTTAGAGCAAGCAGTAGGCAAAATTGAGAAGGGTGGTAACATTTTCACAAAATCTTACCAAATTATAGCCTACGCTGATGATATTGCAATTGTAGCTAAGAACTATAGGACATTGGTAGAAATATTTGTGACATTAGAAGAAAATACAAGAGAAGTAGGTCTGGAAATTAACGAAAACAAAACAAAATATATGAGAATGTCCAATAGATCAAATCAGAGAAACCCGCAAAATATTACAATCAACGATTTTAATTTTGAAGGTGTTGCAAACTTTAATTATCTTGGTGTACTAATAAAAAATGACAACAGTATGCACTCGTGCATACAAGAGAGAATAAACGCAGGCAACAGAAGCTATTATATTAATAAAAAACTATTGCAGTCAAGAATCCTTACAAGGCAAACAAAACTTGTAATTTATAAAACAATAATAAAGCCAATAGTAACATATGGATGTGAATGCTGGACGCTTACACTGAGAGATGAAGAACAGTTACGTATATTTGAAAGAAAAATTATCCGAAAAATCTTTGGCCCAATAAGATTAGAAAACGGAGAATATCAAAGAAGAAGTAATGAAAACATCAATAACATAATTAATGGCGAAGATATTGTAAAGTTTGTAAAGGCACAGCGGCTACGATGGGCAGGGCATATAATAAGAATGAATGAAAATCGCCCTCAACAAAGAATATTCAAAACCAGACCACTATACAGTAGAGCAAGAGGCAGGCCCAGAACCAGATGGAAAGATAACATCGAAAATGACTGCCGAAAAATGAGCGTGGAAAACTGGCAGAGTTCTGCGCAGGATCGATCTACCTGGAGGAGTATTACGAAGAAGGCTTTAGCTCACCCCGAGCTGTAACGCTAAATGAAGAAGAAGAACTTGAAATAAATATAGAAGCTTGAAATTTGGTATAAAGCTGTTTTTTCATATTTTGCGTTTATAAGCTTTTCTAATAAGTACAAAGGTGTTTTTTTCATATTTTGCATTTATAAGCTTTTCTAATAAGTACATATACAAGGAATTTAAATTAATTTCAATTTTCAAAAATTTTAATTATTAAATTTTGTGATAAAAAAATAATTATAGCATTACTGGTTTTAATTAACAAAAAAACAATCAGTCTGTCTGAAATATCTTTTCCATACCTGTAATCTGGTTCACGTCATATTTCAAGGAAAACTAAATAGGATTCCAAAAAATCTATAAGTTAAATCTAACCAGAATTTTTCAACTTAGAAGAATTAAAATATTAAAAATTTAATTATATATAAAAATAAAAAATAACTATATTAAGAGTGTAAATTTAAAAATTATTTAAAATTGAAATAATTAATCAAGGGTACTAAATTATTCAACAGTAAATTCCCTACAACAAAAAGTCATGAAAAGAAGTAATTGCTCCATGTGTGTAAAATTTTATTGAATTGGATAAAAAGTTTTAAATATGTAATTTTGTAGTTGCATTTTATGAATACAATTTTTTCAAATTTGTTTCTTTTTTAATATTTTTAAATAGCTAAATAAGTAAGAATTTTTAATATTTTTGAAATTACAAAACAATTAGATAATTTTTTTTTGTATTATAAAGTTAATTTGGTTAGCCATGTCTTACGATCAATCTAATAAAAGCTTTTATGGTCTTAATATGAGTTATGGATTTCTCTTTAAATTTGAACAAAAATTTGAGCCAAAATTAGGTACACGGAATTTCTAAGTCGGTTGCACCGACTGACTGTTTCTCTACTTCTTTGAATATATGCTCGTTAGCCCTTAAACTGATTGAACCCGTTAGCCCTTGAAACCATTTGCAATCCGCGCGGTACTTTAAATCCCAGTTAACCTTTGTACACAATTGAAATGATAATATGCATAAAGTCTTCGGAACAGACGCTAAGAAATAAGAAGAGGCACCCTGCATTGGTTTTGGAATTATGCTTGTTTAGCCTCAACTCGATCAAAAAGCCTTGCATACATATATGACATCGGGTATATTCAAATTGCCCCTCCGTTTGTAACTCATCGATATAGACGAGCTAGATATAGTGTCAAGGGTACGTATCGGCTCAGATACGAAAAATAAGTTTATCTTACTGAGTGTGTTTGTCCGTCCGTCCATCCGTGTGTCAGCACGATAACTCAAAAACTAAAGGAGCTACAGTTTTGAAATTTTCATAAAATATTTTTCCATCCGTTTCTAGGTTCACTATTTTTTTTGGTTAAGATCGGACCAAAACTTCGGATAGCTCTCGAACAACTAACTTTTTTCTCTCCAATACTTTCATATAAAAATTTGAAATTTTGTTACGCATCTTGTATTAAAAATGAAATTATATGAATTTTGGTTTTTTTTGTTTTTTATTTTTTAGTAGATAAAAAATCTTTCGAGTTACGATTTCTTATGATTTAAATGATGCGTAGTTTAAAAAATTTAAGATAAGCAAAAAAGAACACAAAGATTTTTTTTTAAGTAAATGGCTTCATAAATAATTTATATGTATTCACATAATATGTATATGTGTAATATTTTGCATGCTTTGTATTTTGATATTAAGAGATATAATCATTATGAATATGATTACTATTATATATCATGATGATCATTTTATCAATATGATTATGTGATTCATATTTTGCTTAATATATATTTGGTTTAATATATTTGTGAATTAAAAATTAATTAAAAGAGATAGAATTAAAAAATTAGAGCTAGAGTTTTGAAAATCACACAAAACGTTTTTAGGACATTTTTGAGGTTGCCTATTCTTTTTATTTAAAACCAGACGAAAGCTTCAGGGAGCTGCCACACAACTTATTAAAACCAATATGAATTTCTTCAAAAGTAATTATATAATGAATATATGTATAATGAATCGAGCACTTATATGTAGTTTCAAAATGTAACGGCCCCATTTTCGGGCAGCTGCCATACAACTTCTCTGCACCAATATGAATTTCTTGGAAACTGATTATACTACGATGAAAATTACACAGGGTTAGTTATATAATGAATCGAGCACTTATATGAAGTTTCAAAATGTTACGGCCCCATTTTTGGGCAGCTGCGATACAAAGTTGTCAATTCGATAACTGTGTATCTAATGAAGCTACGAGATTAAATTTAAAACTGGGCAGGTAAAGTAATATGGCAAGTTAGTTGGCAAAGTTGGACATCACTCGGACCAACTTTTAGAGTGGGCCATTTTTTTATGTTTTTGTTTTTTTAAGCAAAAATTATGGTATAATGAATTAAAATTTAATTTTTGTTTTTGTTTTCTTTGATTTTTTTTTTTTTTTTTTAAGCAAAAATTATGGGATAATGCGTTAAATTTTTTTTAACTATTTTACTTTTTTTATGTTTTTTGTAATTTTGTATAATAGTAAGGGAAATAAATAACGGTTAGTGGGTATGCACGGGTATCTAAAAGTTGACAAAGGCAAATATAATCTTCCTCGTTTTTTCATAAAATGCCAATAAAAAAAAAACAAAACCAAAATGTTTAAAAGATTTTAGTGTCCTTGTCCATTGAAAATTTGAACTAAATAAAAGTAAAGCAAAGGGATAAGTCGGGTGCGCCTATAATTATTTAGTTGGCAATATGAGCCATAACGCTGAACCACGTGACCATTTTATGTTAAATTTATCACGGGTTTTTGCCTAAAAAAACGCAAAGCTCTTTTGTAATATGAAAACCAAAAAAAACGTTCTTTCCAAGAAATTTCAAAGATTTAATGAAATTTTCGAATTTTTGTTATTAACGCAAGTTAGCCTTTATTCAAACAGATCACTTTATTAATAAGACTATTTTTAGTCTTATTAATAATTTTTAATTTAATGACTTTTTCTATTTTTAGAAAAAGTCATTAGGTATCGTGCTCAAACGGGTTATTATATCGCAGTTAAAGTATCTCATTTAGCTTTTGGACTATTTAAGGAGAGCAAAAGAATTTGTCTTATTAATAAAGTGAACTTTTCCAATAAAGTTTAACTTGCGTTAATACCAAAAATTCGAAAATTCCATTGAATCTTTCTGCAAAACGCGTAAACAGGTCAAAACCAAATTAACCCGGTGGGCTTCAATAATTAAAATCAATGCTGATTTAAGAAATTAAAATTTGTAGAAAACTTCATGTAAATCAGCTTTGAAAATTCACGACCCATTAGGCTTTTAGTTGTGAACAAAAGAATAAAATAAAATAAATTTGCGTATTGATATTGCATATAGAAAATAAATTTTTTTTAATTACTTAACGTCAAAGTAATCTGATTTGCATGTTGGCCTATATTTTTGAACACCGGTTTCAGTAACAACAGTTCCTGATAATTGTAAATATCGGTACATAGTATTTAAAAAGCAACTAACATTATATAAATTAAAAATTCAAGATACCTCTCGCTTTTTTTATGGTTTCAAGTGCAAGCTGCACCATTCGTTTTGAGCGCTCAGTCATTTCGAATATAACAACAAGACTATAATATATTTCACTAAAATAAATAAATAAAATTTTAAGCTTTTATACCTCAATTTATACATCTCAAAAATTATCAAGGAACTGAAAAAAATATTACAAAGAAAGAAATCTTATTGAGAAAAAACATGGCATGTTTACATTTCAAAACACAAAAAAGGGTACCGTTAAATCTTGTCAGTTAAAATTATTATAATATGTAGAGTTTTGCTTGTTTTTAGTCAATTTTTCTACTTTGGCAAAATATGATATTTCTATATACATATCTTGTATTGGCAACGCAAAAAATTTTATATTACTATTTATCAAGTTCTGGATTTTGTAATTTTAATTCGCTTTCAAGATGAAACAGAATTCTGGGTTTTCGACAGATCAAAAATTTGAGCCTTATTAACACAAATACGAGCTTAAGTCAAATTGTCAAAAAATCGACTTATCATGTTTCGGCAACTTTTACAGTAATAATACATCAATTTTAATAATTCAAAATAATTCAAATTTTTAGTATATTATGCACTAATTTAACAGATATGTAAAACATGCAATATAAGATACTAAGGCATATATAATTTATTAAAATATAAAATTAAATTCTACAGCAAGTACTTGTAGCAATGAAAACAATTAGTTAATTACATAAATATTATGTAATAGATTTATGATTACAATATTTATGGTTAACAATTACTTATTTTGATATTTAAACTAATATATAAAGAAGAAAATTTCTTTGTTTGTTTGTTTGTCCAGGATTCACGTGAAAAGCACTGGTCCGATTGTCACAAAATTATAGAGGAATAATTCTGGGAGCCCGAGGAGTGACATAGGCTATGTAACATTTTTATAAGTCAACAGGTAGCGGCTCCAGAGCTATTTTAAATTTTTTCGTTTTTTTTTATGTCGAGTTGAAACGGTTAGACCGATTAAATCGAAATTTTGCACAAGTTTGTCCTTAGCAACCGGAATTAGTTGCATAAAGTTGGTTGGAATTAATAAACCCATTTCGGCCTGGCGGGCTTCTAAAAAATTTTGTCGATTTGTGTCCAATTTTACAGGGTGGTTTTGCAGTCGAAAATAAAGGTTGACACAAAATTTTGTTGAGTTCGGTTAATCCGTTTGGCACGAGAGCGCAATGAAGCTTTTTCCAGGTTTTTGATGTCGAGCCAAAACGGTTTGACTGATTGACTTAAAATTTTGCACAAATGTTCCTCTTAGCAACTGAAATTAGTTGTTCTGCGCCTCTCAAACGGTTTTTAATTGAAAGCAATAGTACAATTTGTAAAATTTGCCGCAATAAATTAACGGAAATCAAAAAATGTGTTTTAAAAGTTTTTGTGGATTTTCTAAATGTTTTTAGATTCATCATCATCCCAATCTTGGTTAACAAATTTCAAGTCTATTAAAAGAATGCAATTGTCTAACAGAAGAAGTTAGAAAACTGTTCCAACTTTAAGTTTAGAATAGTCCTCGTACCCAGAAACCTTTATATACAAATCTTCTTGATAATTGACTGAGCAAGTTTGGTGCCTGTGCGCTTAAAAACCAAAAAAAATGTTTGCTTTAAAAATATATAGATCATAATTTTGAAAAATTCCAGGTAACGCTGGGTAAATCTGCGTGTATAAACTAAAAAAAAAAACAGTAATGCTTTGATTAGCTTTTTGTCACATCATTTAGTTCCGAACCCATTGTCCAATACTCAGCGTAAGCAATCGCCACCGCAGTTTCATTACCAGTAACCTACAGAACAAATTTCATGAGATAGCGTCATTAGTTGTTGAATTTTTATATATGTTCGTTCGCCCTTAGACCAATTAAAAGGTCCAGAATACGAACCCATGGGCCTATTTCGCCCATATGCAGTCCGCGCCGTACTTTAAATACTAGCTAACCCTTGTACACAATTGGAACGTTATATCTTAATTTTACATTGCTATTTTTGGTAATTTCGATTATAAGCTTTGAAACCTTTGGATGTCTAAGAAGGGTATTGAACCACCACTCCAGTTGATCCCAAATTAGGCGGGCACGCAAGGAATAGTAAAGAACACCCTTGTGTCAAATTTGAAGCTTCTACATATGTTTCAAGTTCCTATCTTTATTAATTTTAAAAATATTCTTTAAGGTCTTCGGAAATGTGTGGCTGGTCCCCGACCTGCTACTCCAATTGGTCCCCAATTTCCAGAACACCAGGAAAATAGGAAAAGACACCCTCAAACCAAATTAGGAGATTCTACCTTCATTGGTTTCGGGATTATCCTCGTTTGGTCTAATATCGATCAAAAAGTTCTAGGTTCCGAACTCATGGTCTATTCCATAGGTGAAGGGTGTCTGGGTCTGTTTGAAATGCAAGCAATACATTGTTTTTATACCTAGACTAGTTTTCTTTATGCCAAACTCGGTTTTAACTATATTATGTTTACAGCGACAGAAAAGTGAAAAACAAAAAATTGCATATATAATTTCTTTATATTTGCTTCCGTTTACAACTTCGGATATAGCAATAATTCGGTTATCCCGACATGTTTTTAAACGAAGTAGATTAAAATTATTCGGATTTTGGAGATTAAAATTCTTCTTCTTCTTCTTCTTGTGGCGCTACAGCTCGATGTGAGCTTTGGCCTTCTTCACAACATCTCGCCACGCACCGCGATCTTGTGCAGCACTTCTCCAATTTCCAACCTGCAACACTCGAGCGTCATTTTCAACATTATCAATCCATCTCAAACGTGGCCTGCTCCTACTTCTTCTTAGATCAGGCTTAATATTGAAGGCTCCCTTTTGCGCTCGGCTTTCGCTCATTCGCATCATTTGCCCGGTCTATTGCAGCCTTTGTGCCTTGGCAAATCTGACGATGTCCCTGTTTAATGAGTTCTTAAATTTCCGCGTTATTTCTTCTTAGATATTCGCCGTTTTCTATTCTTCTTGCACCGAAAATTTTCCGTAAGATTTTTCTTTCAAAGACTCTTAGTCTGTTTTCATCTGCTACAGTTAACGTCCATATTTCGCATCCATATGTAACTACTGGTCGTATTATAGTTTTGTATATTATGAGCTTTGTTTGCCTTGATAACAATGTGGACCGTAACAACTTTTTATTTGCAAAGAGCTCCTATTGCCAGCTTGTATCCTGTCACATATGGAGAAATGCATACTGTTGTTGGTGCATACTGTTGCACCCAGATATGCAAAGCTTGAGACCCCTTCGAAATTATACTCGCCAATAGTTATGTTTTGGGGACTTCTTCTGTGTTTTTCTCTTGCCATTTTTAAGTATTTTGCCTTTGTTTCGTTTACTTTCTATCCGATTTTCCTTACTTCTCGCTCAATTTCAGTAAACGCTTCAGCCATGTTCCTATAGCTTCTAGATAGTATAGCAACATCATCAGCGTACACTACTATCTGATACGCTTTGTTAAATATATTTCCCTCTTTATCAACTTTTTTGATAGCATAATTTAAGACCATGTTAAATAACAATGCAGATAGCGCACCCCCCTGTCTAACTCGGCTGTTGTTTTCAAACTCTTCTGAGATTTGATCCTGGATCTGAACCTTGGCTTTTGTGTTTTCCAATGTCATCATAGCCATCTTAGAAAGCTTTCTCGGTACTCCTTGATTTACCAATGCATTAGTCTTAACTTATTTGTTGACCTATACAATGCACGCGCTTTAATTAATTTTATTTTAATAGTTTATTACTTATTAATTATTAATTTCCGCAGTGCAATTATATTTTCGTTAATATAATAAATAAAATCACAAAAAAAAAAAAATATAAATAAAAATTAAGTTAACTAATTTTTTCTTTTAAACTGTGTCATTACATTATTGAATTTTTTTATTAAAAGTGATACTTAAATTTTAAAAGCATTTAATTTAATTTGCCTTGTACTTAGTTTTTTTTTTTTTTTTATATTGATAATATTTCCAAACTTTTTTTTTGCCAACTGTATCATATTACATTATTGAAATTATTTTTTTTATTAAGTGATACTTAATTTTAAAGGCATTTAATTTAATTTTTAAACATTTTAAAAACTTTTTTGAACATTTTTTTCGTTTATTTCTGCTGAATTCATAACTTTTTGGTTTTTTGTTAAGTTAAATTTAAAAATAAACTTTATTATGGAATTCAAATGTAATCTTGCTAATTGTACAATTTCTGATAACAAATCTAATTTTGTGGTTTGTAAAGCGTTCTGCAAACGTAAGTTACATGGTGTTTGTATTGGAGCTAGTAGGGATTGGTACCACCCTTCTTTACAAAATTGGTTTATATGTGATGACTGTCAGCATCATGAATCGGTTTTAAGACATATGTTCGACAACCTTAGTAAGTCCATAGCTGATATGAACGATAGGAATACCGGCTTATTAAATACAGCTATTTTGGTAATTGATTCAAATCGCAATTCATTTAACGATATGGCTAAATCATTTGATTTATTATGTAACACAATGGCGGAGAAATCTACCGGTTCTAATCATACATCAAATAATGAGTTTAACAACTTAAAAACTGAGCTATTAACTGAAATTTCTGCTCAATTTACTAAAAATTTTGAGAATATTTCCAAGTCGTTAGAAGCTGGTTCCAGCAGTGCTTCATCAATTTTTGCAGTTCCTAAAAATTTTGAACGTATGGAAGCAGCTGTTATTAAGCACATTAATACGGTTCACCAGGACTATGCCAGCACTAATGTTGAAATGTTACATAATTTTTGTACCGAACTGCATAATTCTAGATTACAAGCTCAAAATTCCGAATATAGCAGTAAAATACAAACTTTTGATCAGGCAATTCAAGTTGATACACTACTTGATTCTCCTACAAATTGCGTTAAAATCGTGCAAACAGATTTTGCAATTTTACATAAATTTGGGACCCAATGGACTAATGATGAATGGAGTGGAAGAATCACCAAGCTAATGGATTGTAATAAATCATCAATCGTCAAAGATAGTAACTATTCGTCTACTTTTGTAAAGGGCGTTTCTTGCTCGTTTGATGAAAATAAGTTAACTCAATTTATAAAAGATGAATTTAACATTGGTTCGGTAGTGTGTACTAATTTAACACCTAACCGTATAAAGAAGAACAAAAAGAAATATTTATGCTTTCTTATCACTGGTTCTGTTTATTCTACGAGAATTTTACAATATCCAAGCAACGTCAATATATGGAATAAAATTGGTGCAGCTATTGAATTAAGTAAGCCTCAGGTCAAAGGTAACCTAAACAAAAATATGGAAACAGTTTTAGAAGACACTAATACAGGTTATACAATAAGAAATTCTAAATTAAACTACAAATCCTCTTTAAACACTAAATCTAATTTAACAAATTTACTTGATTTATCTTTTCCTATACCTCCTACTAATTTTTCTAAATCAATTGATATTTCAAATCCTAAAACACTAATTAATCCTAACAAATCTGATATTATTGCACAAACTGATACTAATACTATTCCTATTTCGAATATTAATATAAAAAATAATTCTAAAAGCATCATTTCTAGTAATTCAAATGATCTTACCAAATCAGGTAATAACAAACAAATTAGCGATTCTTATCTAAAAAATAAATTTACAAAATTCAAAAAGTCTGTATCAAATAAATTTAATAAATACCAAAATTTTGTTCAAGGTGAAACTATCATGCCCCAAAGTAAACCTTCTAGCTTAACTGTAGCAAAATCTTCTTCTAATAAAATTAATAGATCAACTTCTTTATCTTTACATCCTGAATCACAAGCTAATCCCTTATTAGCTAATTCTGAGGATATTTTATTATCTAACTCAAATACAACTCCACCAATTTTAGATCCTCTTTTACCGCCTGTTGTAAAACTTACTCAAAAAGCTCTTCATGAAAGTAAAAATAACAGTAGGTACGTTTTAGCTAGACTAAGGGGCAGTAAAATTTATGATAATGTTAGACTTTACCTTGCATATCTTCACGATAAATCAAATGATGTTTGTATTGGTGGTAAAACGAACACATCGCTTAAGATAGCTATTCAACAGGAAGGACTTCCTACTGATATTAAGGACTTACGTAATATTTTTGTAAAATATCATGAAACATATAATATTTCAGCTGAAAATGCTCTAACTGACTTGAAATCTTTTGCCTCACATATCTCATCTAATAGAATTAACTATCTTCAACGTGTGAGAGAAAATCATGATAAGTACTTTCGTCCCCTTCCAAGCGAGAAAAAGTCTAGTTAATATTAGTCTTGCGGAACCCACTCATCCTAATAATAAATCTTTTAAATTAACTATTTATTATCAAAATGTAAGAGGTCTACGCACAAAAACTAAAAAAGTTTTCTTAAATTCTACTGCTTTAATTAATAAACTAAAATTAAACATTAAAAAAACAAAAAAGAAAGTAAAGATTATAGAAATTAATAATTTAATAATTAATTTTACATAAAAAAAAATTTTTTTAAGAAAAAAAAAGTGTGAAAAAAAAAGTTAAAAATTATACTAATTATATTTAAAAAAAAAACAAAAAAGCTTCAATTAAGAAGACAAAGGTCAAAGAATGTAAGTCCAAAAATTTCAAGAACACAAATACAAGTTATTTTTTAATGATTGTTTAGTTTGGGAAAAGTTAATATGGGATTTATATATATTACAGAGAGACATCATTCTATTAATTGGTTCATATTTACCATAGTTAGTTCGGTGAAACTGTAAATTAAACAAATTAGCAGATCTTAATCTAGAATGCGAAGAAAAATTGAGTTTAGCGAGTAGTTGAGAAGAAGAAATGTTGCCTTTAATTAATTCAATTAGAAATACAATATCTGCAACTTTACGGCGCATTTCAAGTGTATTGAGATGTATTAAATTTATTCTATGTTCGTAAGGAGGTAATCTAAAAGGGTCCTCCCAAGGAAGAAGACGTAAAGCATACCTGAGAAATTTTTTCTGAACCGATTCAATTCTATTTATATGGACACCATAAAATGGATACCAAACTTGACTGGCATATTCCAAATTAGGTCTAACCAGGCAGGTATAAAGAGATTTCAATACATAAGGGTCTTCAAATTCTCTTGCCCAACGTTTAATAAAACCGAGCATAGAATTGGCTTTATTTAATATATCAGAATAATGAAGTTGAAATGAAAGTTTACTATCAAAGAGTACCCCTAAATCTTTAATTGAAGTGACTTTTGAAATGATTTGATTATTAAAAGAATATACATAAGAAATTGGACTTAAGCGGCGTGTAAAACTGATTGAAGCACATTTGGTAACATTGAGTTGGAACACCAATTGTAAAAACGATTAAGATCAGCTTGTAGGGCTAATGCATCCTCCAAATTTACAATTTTTTTGAAAAGTTTCATATCATCGGCATAAATTTTAATGTGACTATTAATTATTAAAGAAGAAACATCATTAATAGAAACAATGAAAAGTAAAGGTCCAAGATGGCTACCTTGAGGCACCCCTGTGGGAGCTGCAAACTCAGAAGATATTGAGGATCTAAAAGAAACACTATATCTACGATCAGAGAGGTAGGAACTAATCCAATCTATAAAATAAATCGGAAATCCTAATTTATTTAGCTTAAAAATAATAACATTATGTGGAAGAAGATCAAAGGCTTTGCTAAAATCTGTATATATTACATCTGTTTGGAAGCCATCTTCCATATTATTAATAAATGTAGATGTAGATTCAACAAGATTAGTAACGGTTGATTTAAGCTTTACAAAGCCATGTTGGAAAGGCGATAAAAAACAAGTACAATGATCATAAATAGAATCAAATACAATTAGTTCAAAAAGCTTAGGTACAGAAGAAAGTTTAGCAATTGGACGATAGTTAGTAACATCGTTTTTAAAATTTTTTTTATGAACTGGCTTAATTATGGCAGTTTTCCAAATAGAAGGGAAGATACCAGAAGCTAAAGAAGAATTAAATAAAGAACAAAGAGGACCAGATAATGAAGATGAGCATTTATTTAAAAATATGTTAGGGATGCCGTCAATCCCAGGACTAGTGTTAAAATCAAGTTTTGTCAAATAGTTAAATACCAAATTAGAGTCAATATGAATATTACCCAGAGTAGTATTAGGAAAGTTTGATAAATGCAAAAAATTATCTTCATTTAACGAGAAAGCGGGCAAAGAATAACTAATTGAGAAGAAATCACGGAAAAATTCTGATATAACATTAGAATCTATACTACTAGAATTTTTATAATTCATACACATTGGATATTGATCAAAAGTTAATGTAAATTTTGTAACTTGCTTGAATTAAGCTCGGAATAAATAAATAAATAAATTAGAGACCGTTTTTCTATTAATACTATCAAAAGCCTGTCGGAAGTCAATGAATAGTATGTGGAGATCAGCGTTATACTCATAGTATTTTTCCATATTCTGCTTAATTATAAATATATGATGCACGGTTGATCTGCCACTTCAGAATCCACCTTGATATTCTTTTATCAAACTTCCCGCAAGTGGTTTTATTCTTTCATATATTATGTTTGATAGTATTTTATATGCAGTGTTCAGTAATGTAATACCTCTATAGTTTGCGCAATTCATTTTATCTTCTTTTTTGTATATTGGTCATATTAGGCCTGTATTCCATTTTTCTGGCATCGTCTTTTGACACCATATTGTACATATTAGATTATGTAGTTTCTGGTGCTGTGTTGTTCCTGCTGCTTTTAGCAGTTCAGAGGTTATTTTGTCTTCCCCTGGAGCTTTGTTATTTTTTAGTCTACTAATTGCCTGCACTGTTTCGTCATATTGTGGTGTTACCACATTAATATCAGCAGTATGTATATTATAAGATATTGATTATTCGTCTTCTTGATTGTTCAATAACTCATCGAAATATTCGCGCCACTTCTTTTTTACATCATTATCGTCCGACACTATTTTACCTTCTTTATCTTTACAGGTACTAATTTGTGGCTGGTATCCTCGAGTTTCTCTTTGAATGTTTTTATAAAAAACTCTAATGTTATTTAAATTGGGTTCATTTTGGATTTGTTCTATTCTTTTCTTCATTATTTTTTTTTCTTTTTTCTACATAGTTTATTTGCTATTATTCTGTTTTGTTTATATTCGTCACGATTCATTCTTGTATTTCTTTGTAAAAGTTTTAGTCTTGCTTGGTTTTTTGAGGTAATCGCTGTTTGACATTCCTCATCGAACCAGTCTGCATTTCTCTGTCTTCGAATATTACCAACTACTTCAGTTGCTGCTGTGTTTATAGCATTTTCAATGTTTTGCCATTCTTCATTTATGTTTGTGTTTAAACTTATGGTGGCATTTCCGCTAGTCATCTGGATTTGTTCTTCAATTGCATGTTGAAAGCTTTCCCTTATTTGTGCACATTTTAATTTGTCAGTATCCCACTTGACTTTGTGAACTCCCCTTCTCATTGCGACATTTGATATCCTTATTATATAAAATTATTTGGATATGCCGACCAAATACAAAATATAATTTATGTATGCCTTTATATATGTATTTAAAAAGGTACATACATAGTATATTATGTATTCAATCAATTCTAATGGTTTTAGTTTTTAGCATTTGCTGTGTTACGTATTTATTAGATCAACGTAAAATTAAAATATGCTTCATTTGATGTACCTATCAATTTTAATTATAATAAACGTTTGACTTTTTGTCAAAGAATTAAATTTTAATTACAAATGTTAGTTATTTGTTACATTCATATTTCTTTTATTTTAACTAATTATATCTAATAATGCTGCTTAGTGAAGTTTTGAATATAAAAAAAAATCATAATAACGCATCTAAAATACAAAATTATATTTCATTAGAAGAAAAAGCTTTATACTTATCTTGAGGCTGACACATCACATAATATTCTAGCAAATAAGTTCGAAGTGCCCATTCTAGAATTAGCACATTCTACATTTTGTTTATTTTGTACAAATAAATTAAGCTAAAAAATAAATATATATTTTAATTTTGATATTATTGAATTTGAAACTACTGCATTTGTATTTAAAAATTAGCTTTATTAGACAAAAAAAACTAGACAAAAAATTTTTGTTTAGTTCGGATAACTCATTAAGGCACGGGCGCAATGAAGCTTTTTCAATATTTTAGATGTCGAGCCAAAACGGTGACCGATTGACTTGAAATTTTGTACAAATTTGCCCGTTAGCTAACGGAATTAGTTGTATAAAGTTGTTTTGAATATATTAACCAATTTCGGCCCGGCAGGCTTCCAAAAAATTTTGTTTTTCCGATTTGTGTCCAATTTTACAGGTTGATATTTCAGTCAAAAAGAGTGGCTGCAAAAATTTTAGTTAAGTTCGATTAACCTATTTTCCACGGCGACGGCATAAAGTTTTCCATAAATTTTATTTCCTAAAACGGTTAAATGAATTTTATTGAGAATTCTTTAATTCCATTTTAATTATAAAAACCAACCGGATTAATTTGGTTTTGACCTGTTTACGCGTTTTGCACAAAGATTCAATAAAATTTTCAAATTTTTGGTATTAACGCAAATTTACCTTTACTCCAAAAGCTCACTTAATTAATAAGACTAATTTTTTTGCCCTCCTCAAATTTTTTTGCTAAATGAGATAATATTAATAATAATAATAATAAAAATAAAGCTAATAAAGAATCCGAATATAGTATCCTTAATATAATAGTACCCTTAAATTTAAATAACATAACATGTTCCTTCTCTACATTTTTTCGTAAGCCATAAAACAAATAAAAAACCTAAATAAGGGGTTTGACAAAAAAATTTTGTTAACCGACTCCCACTAATTTTTGAGGATCTAACTTGTCCCAAAATTTCAAGACCCTATCTTAAACCGTTTAAGAGATATGTGGGACCAAAAATTTTGCAAAAATTGAGTTTTGTGTAATGTTAAATTTTAGTACCCTATGGCAAAAATTTTTTAAAAATTTATAAAGTTTATAAAACCAGCTATCTTTTGCCGTTTTCAGATTGAAAATACACCTAATAGAACTCTTGTTATAACAATTTAAATATCGGGCTTTTCCCAACTTTGGGGGGCTGCAGCTCCCTAATGGGTGGGGTTACAGGAAAAAATTCTTCTACGAAATTATCTTTTTTGTAATACCTACTCGTGGTTAAAATTTCTTTTCTCTATTTCAAACAATGTAAAAGTTTTTGTAAACATACGGACAGACGGACGGACGGACGGACAGAGTGAAACGTCAAACTGTCAAAATGTCGAATAAAGCTAATTGTTTTCGATGCAATAAAAATATTAATTTTCGAAAAGATAAAGTTATACAATGTGATGTAAACTGCAAAAAATGGTTCCATATTAACTGCTCCGGGCTGGGCATTGAAGACTTTAATAAATACTATGACGATCCACAAAAAATTTGGTTTTGTATAACCTGTAAGGATAAGCGGCAGTCTCGAAAGAGTTTAACCTTAAGTCATGTGTCTAGCAACTTAGAATCCCCAGCAAGCAAGAGTGATGCAGCAAATGGTACAATCAGAAATTGCACAAATGATGACAGTATCCTGAAGAAATTAAATGAAATTATTACCAAACAAACAGAACACGACAAGCAGTTTGGAAACATTCATAAAAATATTAAGGAATTTCGTGAAATCCTGGATATAATCATAGAGGAAAATGTGCAATTAAAAAATGAAATTGCCATACTAAAAGAGCAGGTACACAATAACCAGATAGCAATTGAAATAATAAAACAAAAAAAGTACAAGAAACATCTTGAAATTTCTGGAGTAGGTGAAGTTCCTGAATTCGATGCAGAAAAAACGGTTGAAAAAATTGTTGCTGAACTAGGGATTACACTGGAAGCTGAGAGTATAAACAAAGCTATGCTTATATCCAAAGGTTCAAAAAATTCAGGTGAGCCAAAAATAATAAGTGTCCAGTTAAAAAACATTGAAACAAAAAAGAAAATTTTTAAGGCCAAAAAAAACAAAACATTGCTATATAAAGATGTTTTCAAGGCCCGGGAAGTTATCACTGATAATAGAATAATTTTTATCAATGAAAAACTAACGCCATACTTTAGTTTATTATACGAAAAGGCTAGAGATCAGAAAAGCAAAAGTTAATAAAATATGCATGGATTAATGATGGTAAAGTATTTGTAAGACAACATGATAGTTCTAAAATCATACGTCTGTTATCAGATGAAAATCTACAAGAATTTAATGCAAACTAATAACATAAAATACAATACTTTACCCATTAATACGTATTATAAAAATTTGAGTAATGGAATTAATGGAATTTGCTTGGGTAATAATGGCAAGCTGTTTATAAGAAAGGCTTCAAAAAATAAAAATACTGAAATGTTGAATAGCGTGTCATACGACTTGCAGTTGAATACCCATATCACAACAGACATTTATACGGTGGATGATATTAGCTTTAGTAACAAAGAAACATTAAAAATTCTATACTTAAATGCGCGAAGTCTTAAGCATAAAATTGACGATTTAACATACATCCTAGATAAGTTTAACCAATTGATTCATGTAGTTGCAGTAACAGAAACTTGGATTCTCGACAATGAAGTTGACCTTATAAATATTAAAAACTATTCTAAAATATATTCGTGTAGGAGTATTAGGCGTGGAGGAGGAACTGGCATATTTGTACACAAGAGCGTATCGTATAAAACTATTGAAACTTATTGTGACGAGTTTAACAGCATCATTAATATTGAAATTGTTGGCAAAAATCAGAAATATAACCTAACTACTATTTACAGACCTCCAGAAACATCAATTTTGCACATAAACCAATTCCTTGAGAAACTAGATACAATTCTTGAGAACCTAAAAAATAAAACAAGTATATTGATTGGAGATTTAAACTTCAATATTAGAGATTTAGATGATGTAAATGTGCAATTCTACAAAACAACAATTTAATCAAATGGATTTTTTATTTGCAGCAATGAAATTACTAGACCAACATCTGGTACGTGTCTTGATCATGTTATTATAGGTAATCCTGATACTAAGATTTCAATGTCTTTATTCCATCATGACCTCTCTGATCATCTTGGTATTGTAGTAGAGTTAGAGGATATTCATTGTAAGTATAGAAATGTTTTTGTAACCCAGCAGTCTTACAGCAAAATAAACTATAATAAAGTTAAAAGTAATTTACATAACCAAAATATTGTATCAACTGATGTCAATCAAATTGCAAATGAACTGGTATCAAAATGTCAAAATGCAATAAAAAGTGCTACCGTCGTGAAAAATATTAAAGATAGCAAAAGCAGTTGATTCGCAGCTGCGTGGATTGACAATGAATGTGCGGAAATAATAGAAATAAAAAATTACTGGTACAAAAAACATGTGCAAAGTAGAAATTCTATACAAATTAAAAATAAATATAAGTACTGGTTAAACAAGGCAACCCTGATGAAAAGAAAAAAAAGGAAACAATATGACTAGAGATAATTTGAAAAAGCAGAAAATGATCCAAAAAAATACTGGCGATATATTAAGAAACTAATTAGTGGAGAAAATAAAAATGATAATGAATTCTTTGTAGGTAATGAACTTAACAATGAAGAAAAATATGATAAGCTAAATATATTTAATGAGTTCTATGCAACTATTGGGGCAGTGATGGCAAACTTTAAAAGTGTTTATTTGCCTAAAAGCAGAACTGAAAAAGAATTCAAGTTTAAAACAATAAATCATAATGATTGTTTAAAGCTAATTAGTCGCTTATCAAATACCTACTCTGCGGGTGTAGATCAAATTTCACCGCAGTTAGTCAAAATTTGTAAGGATGAAATTGCTGACAACCTAAGGAAACTTATAAATCAGTAATTAATTCAGGCAAAAATGCCAGAATGTGCTAAATGTAGTAAAGTCATACCAATCTACAAAAAATCTGGTGATATTGCCGATATTAACAATTTCAGGCCTATCTCTATTTCTACAGTATTCAGTAAAACTATTGAAACGTTGGTAAATGACCAAATCACCGCTCATCTGTATGACTCAAAAAATGTTGCTAAACAACAATATGGTTTTAAAACAAATTCCAGCACACAAGCAGCGCTATTTGATGTTGTTACAGAAATTCATTCTAAAATCGAGCTGGGTAGAAAAGTAGTAATGGTTTCAATTGATGTTAAAAAGGCTTTTGACAGCATTGATAGAAATATACTTATGCGAATACTTTATGAGCACGGCATAAAGGGTAATGAATATAAATGGTTCAAAAGCTATCTCAGCAATAGAATGCAGTATGCAGAATATGGTGGTTTGAAAAGTTGTCTTTAGCAAAATGAGTTTGGAGTTATACAAGGAAGCTCCCTTGGACCAACATTGTTTTCCATATATATCAGTGGTCTATTAAACTTGAAAATGAACGGAAAAGTGTATATGTATGCTGATGACTTGGCAATAATTTATTCTGAATCTACATGCCATAAGTTGCAAGATATGATAAATAAAGACTTGGAAAAAATTCAACAATGGATGAACCAGCATAAACTACATATCAACACGAATAAAACTCATTTCATGATATTTAAAAGAAAACTCATTGACAAACTACGAATTAAGCTTAATAATAATCACTTGGAAATGGTCAACCATATTAAATACTTGGGTGTAATAATTGATGAGAAGTTGTCTTGGGAAAATCAAATTACGGAGCAACTCTCAAAAGCGAGAAAAATTGCTGGTATATTTAGATACATCAATAAAAGAGTTCCATACAGTATGAAAAGGTCAGTGTATTTTAGCATGTTTCACTCAACCATTACATATGCCATACTTATTTGGGGAAATGCGTATAGCAAATATATCAAATTACTTCAAACTGCTCAAAATAAAGCAATTAAAAATCTATTTGGATGTGACCGCAGAACGGCAACGCGAACAATTCATGTAAACAATAAAATACTGCCAGTACATTTGTTGATAAACAGCAAGCTTGCTACACAAGTGCATTTAATTCGGCATAACAACCTAAATACAAACATAAAGCCAGTTTTGAACAGTGAAGTACACTCTTATGGAACAAGAAATGCTGATAATATTCGTATCACTTCATCTAGAATAAGATTTAATAATCAAGATGCTATACATAACAAAGCTTACAAAATCTACAATGCGTTGCCATCTGAAATAAAGAATATATCTGATATAAATAAATTTAAGAACAAGCTCAGCGAACATCTTTTTAATTCTATATAAACTACATATATATACCTAAATTTCTATTTTATGCAAAAAATATTTTACTTTTAATTTTCTTCTTATAAAGTTTTTATCAGTTACTGTTCTAAGTGTTGTGTAAAATTCCAATTTGCACATTGCTTATAATTAATATTTTGTTTTTTTCTTCTCTTTCAGTATATTTGGTATGTTATCAATATAGTAATTTTTATTTTGTTGTTTTTATTGCTTTGAAATCTTTTTCTTATTTTTTTTGTTATATATTGACATTTGATTGTTGTTTAAGTTTATTGTTAAATTGAATTACACTCTGTACGAGCTCATTACACTCTGTATAAGCTCACTTGAGTAAAGATGAAATAAATAAATAAAATAAATATAGGCACATTTTTACAAAATTTTTTGAAAATGTGCTAAAAAACGAGGAATAGCGTAGTAAAACTTTTAAGTAAGTACAAAACCAAATATAAGTTTAAAAGCAGATTTTTAAACCTTTTATAAACCATAATTTATCCAAACGCTGGCAATTCAAGTAAACTACTATTGACATAGTATAATGACATAATGGCAAATGTAGTATACCCTTTTGACCTTTAGTCAAACGGGTATAATAATAATTATATGTAAACTAGCCTTTAACCGTTGCACGTTACTCCGTCCCTCAATGGAGTTTTAATTTAAGTTGATATTATTGAAAAGAGTTATTGTTATATTGAAAAATTGCACATCGTGTACATAATTTTTAAATTTAATAAAGCAATTTTTTTAAAACGATTTTTTTTATTATTATTCTAGCAATTTTTCAACAAATTTATCAAATTTTACTTGAAACTTTTCATAATTATTAAATAATTATAATAAAAAAAAAAATTTAAATACAGTTAACACTTTTTGCCGGAAACCCACCATTCTTAAATCTATCGTCAAGAAGCACCACATTATCAAGAAGCAACACATATAGAAAAATTAGAGATAGCCGTTAAAACTGTTTTGCAAACTATTTTTGGTTTTTGTTTCGCAAACGGTTAAAAAAATTCGACAAAACATTTTTTTAAACATTCCCTTAATTCAAAAAAGTTTAACTTTAAAAAATTGAACGTTAAAAAATTTACTTAAAAAAATTTTTTTTTTGAATAATCGTAGGAATGATAAGTATATACATGTACGCATACAAAATTTAAATTCAATTGGTCAAACCGTTTCTGTTTAAGAGTTAAGTAACGAATCTGTAAAAGGCGCAGCAATGGGTTAACGGAACTCAACAAACTTGTTTTTGAGACTTTAACCAAGCAATATTTTGCAAAACTGGACTTAATATCCTTCCTTTAATAAATTTAATTTGGACAATTGTCGGGCGGAAGAAGTTACGAAGAATTGTTACAAAGGGCCGTAAATGAGTATAACTACAGGATTCACTCAGTCAATAAAAAAAAACCTATCGAACTATTTCTTGGAAGGATAGCACCTGAGGAATTTGAAAAAACAACGTTGACAAATATAGAAAAACTAAAAGTTAGGCAAAAGAAAGATGCAGATTTTCACAATAAAAAAAGAAAACCTATTAAGCAATACCAAACAGGCGACATAGTCTACGTGAAACATAATAAGAGAATAGGTTCAAAATTAACCTACAGATACAAAAAGGAAATAGTGAAAGAAAACAGAAACACGATAATTCAAGCTGAACCGGCAGAGTCGTTCACAAATCTATTATTAGATCTTAAGAATTTGTACTATTTAAATTTTTTATTTTTTTTCTCCCCTCTTCCTCTCTCTTAAAGCAATTAACAGTGTCCGAATTCAAGATTAAAAGTATACCAAAATCCATTGACTCTATAGGCACAATGTGGAAGTGCAGCGCAGGAATTCCGTACCACGCAGACTTTGTAATGGTAAAAGGAAAAATGAACAATCTTTTAGAAAATAATAATAAGCAATTTATAATAAATAAGAGTTTCATTGATAGGATTAATAATATAAGTCAAATTACCAATCAAGTTTTAAGTAACATTAAGTTAGGCTATGAATTAACAGACCAACCCATACATATATTACAATATAAGTTAAAATTTATCAAAGAAGAGATAGTTAATTTAAAATATGCCGTACATTGGGCTAAAATAGGTATTTTCAGAGATAGAAATAATAACGTCAATTTTTGACAATGAAAACTTGCCATATTCAGATGCTGAAAAAGCTTTAAACTTTTACAATGTAGAGCTAATAACAAACGGCACTTGCTTGATCTATGTCGTAGAAATTCCTTTATCAAAACCTACTATATTTAAGAGAACCATAACTAAACCTGTACTATTTAATAATACAATAATTAAATTTGATTATGAAGAAATATTATTTAGCGATAAAGAATTGTACGGGGTTAATAAAACTTGTTAATACATAAACTCAATAAGTATATGTATTAAAAATTAAATTTTAGATATAACAAGTTCTACTTCCATCCAAAATATCATAGAAGGAAGAGTAACAACATGCAACGTGACAAATGCTAATCATGTGCCGACGGCAGAATTAGTTACTGAAAGGAATAATATTACTCAACCATTTTAACGGGACTATAAAAATTGATGGCGAATCAAAGCGCATCCAAGGAACATACTTACTCAAATTCCAAAAGTCAACAATAGAAATCAATAACAGAGTTTATACATCAAAAGAAATTATAACAGCCAGAATACTACCAGGAATTTTACAACCAAAATTTATTAAAAAAGAATTACAACAGCACCTATCTTTAGAATTGTTCGAAGATCTTCACCTCATTTATACGAATGCTATTAAATTTTATTTTCGCAATTTTTTTATTTAATTCATTAACCTGTCGAATGAAGTATATCAAATTACTCTGAGAAGCCAGTTAAAAATTATTTCTCAACATTCAAATTCACGCGTCAGCATATATACAGTTCAAAATTATTTCCCAATATTCAAACCACGCGTAACAAACATATGTTGATGTCAGCAAAAATATGCAAGTAGAACTTGTCAATTATTGTAGAAAACATTTTTGTAAATTAATTAAAAATTAGAGTTGAAAGAATAAAGTCGTTTAAAATTAAAATTAAATTAGTTTTTTAATTTTCATTTAAAAAAAATTTTCAGTTATTCCAATATAAACATAAATTTTTTTAGTGACTTTGGTTATATTCTATTTCATCCTCCAATATAAGAATTTTGTTTTCGTATTCTGCGTTAAAGGTTTTCAGACATTACGAAATGATAGTATGTTGGGCTTTTATTTGGATTGTAATATTTTTTATTTGGTTATATATTTGATCTTTTATTGTTATTTGTTTATTGTTTTCTTGAATTATCTGAAAATGCTTTTGGTTTGTTCGTATTAAGTTTTCATCATTGTGGTTCATGACTCCTGTTATGTATTTTAGTCCAGTACCTAATGCTTCTACTAATGCTCTGGCTTGTATTGTATGTGGTTTAATGTTATGTATTTTATACCCTACACCTATAGAATAGGAAAAAGGGTATATTAACTTTGGTATGGTGTTTGTAACCACCTAAAGGAAGCGAGCTAGATATGGAAAAGTATATATATTTGTGATCAGCGGGACCTCCTGAAGCGATATAGCCATGTCCGTCCGTCCATCCGCCGTAGGCACGATAACTCAAAAAATAATGGAGCTATCTTGATGAAACTTTAACTGTAGGTTACTAGGACTAAAAGTACGGCGGGGATTGCATATGGGCGAAATAGTATTGATTGCATATGGGCGAATTTTAATCGATCGACGGGCCGACGAACATCATACTTTATGAAAAACAGTATGAAAAAAATCACAATAACTCAACAACTAATGACGCTATCTTCATCAAATTTGTGCTGTAGGTTATTAGTGACGAAACTAGTGCGGGGATTGCCTACGTTCGGAATTGGACCATGGGTTCGAAACCTAGAACTTTTTGATCATATTTTGGCCAAACATAAGAGCATAATTCCGAAACCAATGAAGATAGAACCTCCAAATTTGGTATCAGAATGTGGCTTTCGTTTTCCTTAGTGTCCTTGAATTTTGGGCCCAATTAGTCGGGGACCAGCCACTCAGTTCCGGAGAACTTAAAGAATATTTTTTTTGTAACTTGAAACAAATGTAGAAGCTTCAAATTTGGCACATGGGAGTTCTTTGCTATTTTATGCTTGTCCCTCTAATTTTGGATCAATTGGAGTAGTGTTTCAGTACCTTTCTTAGACCCCCCTAGGTTTAAAAGCTTATCATCGAAATTAATAAAAATAGTAACTTAAAATTAAGATAGGACGTTCCAATTGTGTACAAGGGTTAACTAGTATTGAAAGTATGACGGGGACTGCATATAGGCGAAATCGTACCATGGTTTCGGGTTCTGGAACCTTTGAAAAGTTCAAGGTCTAACAAACATATATTTTAAAATACGATAACTTAATATATTATTATAATTTCGAAGCCAAAGAATATATTTCCCATTTTCTATGTGTCACCGAAATTTAGACTTATTTGTAGTGGTGGTTCAGGGGCCTCCTAAGAAATCCCAAAATTAAAAGCTTATCTTCGAAATTCGTAAAAATAGAAACTTTAAATTTGATACACGCGGGTTTTTTCCTATTTCCGATTTTATTTAACACTTTTATATTTTTAAAAGGCTAAGTGTTTTACCATAAAACATATTTTGTATAATATTTTATAAATTAAAAACAAAATAATTTTTGATAAACATTAAATTTCCTTTTTTTTTAATTTTTACTATATCATATATTTTATTAAACTAGGTTATATATAATTAAGACATTGTGTACGATACTTAATGTTCAAAGGTACTTGCTGCATTTATGTAAAATTTATTTTTATATTTAAATGAATTATATTTAAAGGTCTAAATTTTACAAATACATTTATTGCATATTTTGCGTTTATAAGGTTTTCTAATAGGTACATAAAGTAACTAATTAAAATAATTGCAATTTTGAAAAATTTTAATTATTAAATATATTATGCTTGGATTAGCTTTTTATCACAAAATTTAATAATTAAAATTTTTTCATTTTGTAATTGAATTGGAATGGAATAAATATATTTTCATTTATTTTAAGTTTTTTTTGTTTTTTAATATTTTTAAATAGATAAATTAATTTGAATTTGTAATACTTTTTAATAGATAGTGTAATTAGAAAATGTTTTTTTAGTATTATAAAGTTAATTGGGTTAGCTATGTCTTACGATCAAATTAATAACAGCTTTTATGGTGTTAAAATGACTTATGGATATCTCATTAAATTTGAACCAAATAGATGTAGGGTATTTCTAAATTGGTTGCACCGACTGGCTTTTTCTTTACTTGTTTTTCTTTCAAGTAGGTCAAAGTTGTGAGTAATTGTATTATACATTCGTGTAGCGTATTTTTCTTTTAATTTAATTGTTGTTTGGTTAATTAAATTTTTGGTATTTTCATATTCAGTAATATTAATGATATGCAAAACTTTCTTGTTTTTATTATTTTACACTCGTCTAATTTAAGTGTAATATATCCATGATTGTTGTCAATATTTCGGATTTCTATTGTTTGGAGAAGCGCTATTTGTAAGACTGCTATGAGAATGAAGATTTTTGCATTTAACATCTTGTACCTGTTAAAGAGAAACATTAGTTTCTTTGATTTTTTTCTTTTTTTTTAAATTTTAGCTTTAGTTAAGAAGAATTATTGTATTAGAATTTTTTTGTTCTTTTAACATGTGAATTATAATATTTTAGCTAAAATTTCAATGTCATTTAGGTTAATAATATGAATTATTATATCATAACTTTCTATTATGGTAATATCCTCCTCTTGTAATATTGTAAATCCAGCCTCGGTGTCTAGTTTAAAAACATTAATTGTTGCATGACATGATCTTGTTAGAAGTACTAGCGATATCACTATTTTCAATATTACCTGTAACGATTTCTTTTTATACGTTTGGGGTGAACATTATGATTTTTATTATCTTTAATTTTATTTCGGTTCGGATGGAGTTTCAGAAATTTGGAACTTGTATTGAATGGGATTCCTGTCATGTTTGGCTAGATTGCGGATATAATAATTATTAATATACTTATAAATAATATTTTTTAATTTTGGAATGTAATATCTGTCTTTTAATTCATTAAAATTTTCATGAATTCCTCGATGGTTGGTGTTTTCGTGGGTTTGTTTTATTATTTCTATCATTTCTTCATTATTGATTTCCTTAGCTATTTTTGTACATTTAAAAATTTAATTTTTCTACTATTACTAAATAACTGAATTAATTTATTTGAAGTATCGCATATTTACTATCTTCTAATTCAGTCTTAACTTATTTGTTGACCTATACACTGCACGCGCTTTAATTAATTTTATTTTAATAGTTTATTACTTCAGGAGGCCAAGGTTCGACAACGGACTGTAGCGCCATAGAAGAAGAAGAAGAAGTTTATTACTTATTAATTATTAATTTCCGCCGTGCAATTATATTTTCGTTAATATAATAAATAAAATCACAAAAAAAAAAAAATATATATAAATTAAAATTAAGTTAACAAATTCTTTCTTTTAAACTGTGTCATTACATTATTGAATTTTTTTATTAAAAGTGATACTTAAATTTTAAAAGCATTTAATTTAATTTGCCTTGTAGTTTTTTTTTATTTTTTATATTGATAATATTTCCAAACTTTTTTTTTGCCAACTGTATCATATTACATTATTGAAATTATTTTTTTTATTAAGTGATACTTAATTTTAAAGGCATTTAATTTAATTTTTAAACATTTTACAAACTTTTTTGAACATTTTTTTCGTTTATTTCTGCTGAATTCATAACTTTTTGGTTTTTTGTTAAGTTAAATTTAAAAATAAACTTTATTATGGAATTCAAATGTAATCTTGCTAATTGTACAATTTCTGATAACAAATCTAATTTTGTGGTTTGTAAAGCGTTCTGCAAACGTAAGTTACATGGTGTTTGTATTGGAGCTAGTAGGGATTGGTACCACCCTTCTTTACAAAATTGGTTTATATGTGATGACTGTCAGCATCATGAATCGGTTTTAAGACATATGTTTGACAACCTTAGTAAGTCCATAGCTGATATGAACGATAGGAATACCGGCTTATTAAATAAAGCTATTTTGGTAATTGATTCAAATCGCAATTCATTAATGATATGGCTAAATCATTTGATTTATTATGCAACACAATGGCGGAGAAATCTACCGGTTCTAATCACACATTAAATAATGAGTTTAACGACTTAAAAACTGAGCTATTAACTGAAATTTCTGCTCAATTTACTAAAAATTTTGAGAATATTTTCAAGTCGTTAGAAGCTGGTTCCAGCAGTGCTTCATCAATTTTTGCAGTTCCTAAAAATTTTGAACGTATGGAAGCAGCTGTTATTAAGCATATTAATACGGTTCACCAGGACTATGCCAGCACTAATGTTGAAATGTTACATAATTTTTGTACCGAACTGCATAATTCTAGATCACAAGCTCAAAATTCCGAATATAGCAGTAAAATACAAACTTTTGATAAGGCAATTCAAGTTGATACACTACTTGATTCTCCTACAAATTGCGTTAAAAGCGTGCAAACAGATTTTGCAATTTTACATAAATTTGGGACCCAATGGACTAATGATGAATGGAGTGGAAGAATCACCAAGCTAATGGATTGTAATAAATCATCAATCGTAAAAGATAGTAACTATTCGTCTACTTTTGTAAAGGGCGTTCCTTGCTCGTTTGATGAAAATAAGTTAACTCAATTTATAAAAGAAGAATTTAACATTGGTTCGGTAGTGTGTACTAATTTAACACCTAACCGTATAAAGAAGAACAAAATGAAATATTTATGCTTTCTTATCTCTGGTTCTGTTTATTCTATAAGAATTTTACAACATCCAAGCAACGTCAATATATGGAATAAAATTGGTGCAGCTATTAAATTAAGTAAGCCTCAGGTCAAAGGTAACCTAAACAAAAATATGGAAACAGTTTTACAAGACACTAATACAGGTTATACAATAAGAAATTCTAAATTAAATTACAAATCCTCTTTAAACACTAAATCTAATTTAACAAATTTACTTGATTTATCTTTTCCTATACCTCCTACTAATTTTTCTAAATCAATTGATATTTCAAATACTAAAACACTAATTAATCCTAACAAATCTGATATTATTGCACAAACTGATACTAATACTATTCCTATTTCGAATATTAATATAAAAAATAATTCTAAAAACATCATTTCTAGTAATTCAAATGATCTTACCAAATCAGGTAATAACAAACAAATTAGCGATTCTTATCTAAAAAATAAATTTACAAAATTCAAAAAGTCTTTGAATTTTGTTCAAGGTGAAACTATCATGCCCCAAAGTAAACCTTCTAGCTTAACTGTAGCAAAATCTTCTTCTAATAAAATTAATAGATCAACTTCTTTATCTTTACATCCTGAATCACAAGCTAATCCCTTATTAGCTAATTCTGAGGATATTTTATTATCTAACTCAAATACAACTCCACCAATTTTAGATCCTCTTTTACCGCCTGTTGTAAAACTTACTCAAAAAGCTCTTCATGAAAGTAAAAATAAGTAGGTACGTTTTAGCTAGACTAAGGGACAGTAAAATTTATGATAATGTTAGACTTTACCTTGCATATCTTCACTATAAATCAAATGATGTTTGTATTGGTGGTAAAACAAACACATCGCTTAAGATAGCTATTCAACAAGAAGGACTTCCTACTGATATTAAGGACTTACGTAATATTTTTGTAAAATATCATGAAACATATAATATTTCAGCTGAAAATGCTCTAACTGACTTGAAATCTTTTGCCTCACATATCTCATCTAATAGAATTAACTATCTTCAAATCATGATAAGTACTTTCGTCCCCTTCCAAGCGAGAAAAAGTCTAGTTAATATTAGTCTTGCGGAACCCACTCATGCTAAAAATAAATCTTTTAAATTAACTATTTATTATCAAAATGTAAGAGGTCTACGCACAAAAACTAAAAAAGTTTTCTTAAATTCTACTGCTTTAGATTTTGATCTATTCGTTTTAACAGAAACCTGGCTAACTTCTTCAATAAATAATCTTGAAATTTTCTCTTCTTCTTACACTGTTTATAGGAAAGATAGATATGATTGTCGTTTATCTTATAATGTTCCTAAAGGTGGTGGTGTATTGATAGCTGTTAAAAATACTTTTTGTTCATCGCAATTGTTACTTTCTCAATGTGATCCTACCGATATTATCGAAGTAATTGCTGTTAAAATTGAATTACAACTAAAAAATGTTATTATTATAAATTGTTATATTCCTCCAGGATCTAGTATCGAAGTGTATACTAAATATATTTTAGAAATTGATTCACTAGTCAGTAAACTTAATGTTAATGATGATGTAATTCTCTGTGGTGACTTTAATCTTCCTAACATTAAATGGGTTCCGCACGATGAGGATTCCTACTTCATTCCATACGAATTAGTTAGTAATACGGAGTGCTTTGTAATTGACTCTTTCAATTCTTTTAATTTTCAACAAGTATCTTCAATCTGTAATAATCGTGGTAGACGAAAAATCTGTTTTCTCATACCTCCAATTATTGATTCTGAACTTTCTTATCGTTTTAACTTTCATAAAGCCAATTTTGACGCTATTAATAACTATTTAAGTTGTTATGATTTCTCATTTTTAACCTCTTTTAATTTAAATGATGCAGTTAATCATTTCTATAAAATTGTTCATTCTATTATTTCACAATATGTTCCGTTACTTGTAGACAATAGTAAGTTATAAATCCAGTCCGCCATGGTTTACTAAAAGTCTTAAAATATTAAAAAATAGAAAAAATAAAGCCTGGCGTAAATTTATTAAAAGCAATAACAATTATGACTTTAATGTTTTCATAAATTTATTTAATGAATTTAAAACAATGTCTGATAATTTATATTCTAATTATGTGCAAAACTTGTCTTTAAATATTAAAAATAATCCAAAACTCTTTTGGAAATTTGTTAATTCCAAAAGAAAAAGTGATCAATATCCAATGTGTATGAATTATAAAAATTCTAGTAGTACAGATTCTAATGTTATTTCAGAATTTTTCCGTGATTTCTTCTCAAGTAGTTATTCTTTGCCCGCTTTCTCGTTAAATGAAGATAATTTTTTGTATTTATCAAACTTTCCTAATACTACACTGGGTAATATTCATATTGACTTTAATTTGGTATTTAACTATTTGACAAAACTTGATTTTAACACTAGTCCTGGGATTGACGGCATCCCTAACATATTTTTAAATAAATGCTCATCTTCATTATCTGGTCCTCTTTCTTCTTTATTTAATTCTTCTTTAGCTTCCGGTATCTTTCCTTCTATTTGGAAAACTGCCATAATTAAGCCAGTTCATAAAAAAAATCTTAAAAACGATGTTACTAACTATCGTCCAATTGTTAAACTTTCTTCTGTACCTAAGCTTTTTGAACTAATTGTATTTGATTCTATTTATGATCATTGTACTTGTTTTTTATCGCCTTTCCAACATGGCTTTGTAAAGCTTAAATCAACCGTTACTAATCTTGTTGAATCTACATCTACATTTATTAATAATATGGAAGATGGCTTCCAAACAGATGTAATATATACAGATTTTAGCAAAGCCTTTGATCTTCTTCCACATAATGTTATTATTTTTAAGCTAAATAAATTAGGATTTCCGATTTATTTTATAGATTGGATTAGTTCCTACCTCTCTGATCGTAGATAAAGTGTTTCTTTTAGATCCTCAATATCTTCTGAGTTTGCAGCTCCCACAGGGGTGCCTCAAGGTAGCCATCTTGGACCTTTACTTTTCATTGTTTCTATTAATGATGTTTCTTCTTTAATAATTAATAGTCACATTAAAATTTATGCCGATGATATGAAACTTTTCAAAAAAATTGTAAATTTGGAGGATGCATTAGCCCTACAAGCTGATCTTAATCGTTTTTACAATTGGTGTTCCAACTCAATGTTACCAAATGTGCTTCAATCAGTTTTACACGCCGCTTAAGTCCAATTTCTTATGTATATTCTTTTAATAATCAAATCATTTCAAAAGTCACTTCAATTAAAGATTTAGGGGTACTCTTTGATAGTAAACTTTCATTTCAACTTCATTATTCTGATATATTAAATAAAGCCAATTCTATGCTCGGTTTTATTAAACGTTGGGCAAGAGAATTTGAAGACCCTTATGTATTGAAATCTCTTTATACCTGCCTGGTTAGACCTAATTTGGAATATGCCAGTCAAGTTTGGTATCCATTTTATGGTGTCCATATAAATAGAATTGAATCGGTTCAGAAAAAATTTCTCAGGTATGCTTTACGTCTTCTTCCTTGGGAGGACCCTTTTAGATTACCTCCTTACGAACATAGAATAAATTTAATACATCTCAATACACTTGAAATGCGCCGTAAAGTTGCAGATATTGTATTTCTAATTGAATTAATTAAAGGCAACATTTCTTCTTCTCAACTACTCGCTAAACTCAATTTTTCTTCGCATTCTAGATTAAGATCTGCTCATTTGTTTAATTTACAGTTTCACCGAACTAACTATGGTAAATATGAACCAATTAATAGAATGATGTCTCTCTGTAATATATATAAATCCCATATTAACTTTTCCCAAACTAAACAATCATTAAAAAATAACTTGTATTTGTGTTCTTGAAATTTTTGGACTTACATTCTTTGACCTTTGTCTTCTTAATTGAAGCTTTTTTGTTTTTTTTTTAAATATAATTAGTATAATTTTTAACTTTTTTTTTCACACTTTTTTTTTCTTAAAAATTTTTTTTTATGTAAAATTAATTATTAAATTATTAATTTCTATAATCTTTACTTTCTTTTTTGTTTTTTTAATGTTTAATTTTATTTTATTAATTTAATATAAATTTTGTAACTTGCTTGAATTAAGCTCGGAATAAATAAATAAATATGGCTGTTATTCCTAAATTAATTAAGCGTCTTAAAAAATTATTTATATAAATTTCATTTGAAAGATCTTTTTCGCAAATAAATATTTTTCTATATTTCTTAAATTAAATTTCTGTTTCTGTAATTTTACCTTAAACTAAATGTATTTCATTTAGGTATTTGTTTCCAATGTTGTCTACGATTGGAATATGGTCATCCAAGTTTTCGATGACACTGTGAATCGTAGCCATTTCACTTTCTCTATCAAAATTGTTTTCTTTTTGAAAATTCATAATATTTTTTATTTTATTTATTTATTTATTTAATTGCCTTGATATTATTAACAATTTTCTTTAGTACATGTTTGTTTATAAGAGCTTATACTTTTGTATTTACATCTTAGATACTACTTAATTATTTTCTTTTTACAAAATTTTTTTATTTAATTTACAATATTATTTTTAAGCTAAAAATGGCAAACAAAAAACCTTTTTGACTTAAAGTTTATCTAAAAATACCTAACCCTAACCTAAATGATAGTACTTAAAACTAAATCAAAATATACTAAATACGATAACTATAAATACATAATTTTAGAATTCATTTGTCAAAGCTCTTATGAGCGGATTTTTTGAGTAGTAACAGGAGTCCAAAAAAGCGGGGGATAGTTTTTCGATCTGTTCGGAAATTAAATTAATACTAATATCGCCCTGTGCTCGAAATTCGAGCTATTTTTGCTTTTAAGTTAACATATAAAATTCGTTTTGTGTAAATTATATTAGACTATACATAATAAAAAGTATGCCAACAGTGTTGTCAACAATTCTTGCGCTTGAAATTTGCTTAAAAAAAATTTATAATTTTTCTTAATTATTAAAACATTGTTAAGTACCGATTTTTGAGTTTTATTTCTATAGCTTAAGCCGCTTTAAAGAGAGAATAAATTGGTACAGTTAAATTAAATTAAAATTCTAAATACATATAAATATTATTCTAATAAATACATATTTCTAAACATAAACATATATTTATTGAAGTCAACAACCCAAAATTCGAGTTAATGCTGTCCTTCATATAGCAAACTGTACTTTTTTCTAAACATTTTAGTACGATATGAACTATGTTGTACGTATTCTGTATCCTAATTAAAAAACTCTATGAATACACAATATGTACAACAAAGTATAACATATCATAATTCATAAGTTTAGTAATTAGTATTATATTATATTGAAGCTGCCAGAAGTACAAATAATAGTCAAGTTGACCGAAGTCTTTTTTTAAATTTCAATCTTAAGATTTATAGCAAAAAAAAAAGTTTTTCAATAAATCAAAGATTAAATTTTTCCTACCTTTTTTTCATTTTTAAATTTAATAGCTACATAGGTAAATTTTTACTACAAATGTGTGCCTATTTAAAGTTCTGAAAACATGGGAAAAATGATTCTGAATTTCTTAGTTTACTTTATACCTTTTTGTCTAGTTTATTTATTTAATATTTCCTAAGTTTTTTATTGACAAAAATATATTTCTATACACGGTCATGACTCATAAGTTTCTTAAAACAAATAAATATTATGGCTTTTATTCCTTTAAGGGGAGTAAACTCTTTTCTACTCTCAACTATTGCCAGCTACTTCAGCCCTTGTAAAAGAGTATATGACAGGGTAGATAAATAATTTCCGGCAGATGGCTTTAATTAAAATTCTCTTGAATAGGTTATGTTAAATCATATTTTTTATTTGATAACCAATAAGCACTTACCCCCTTCCATTTTAAAAAATATTCTTTATATTTATATCAGCAATAAACCTTAATTTTTTCACTTTATTAATATTTAAATACTATTAAATATAATTAACTTCTCAAATGACAGGTAGTTTTAAAATGTCAAATATATATATGATGATAATCTGACAATTATGTACTCCTGAAACAAAAATATGCGTTCCATTTACAAACTACGCCTATCTAATCTTCATGTACGCTTTTTATACCCTACACCTATAGAATAGGTAAAGGGGTATATTAACTTTGGTATGGTGTTTGTAACCACCTAAAGGAAGCGAGCTAGATATGGAAAAGTATATATATTTGTGATCAGCGTCACCGCCTTAGTCGATATAGCCATGTCAGTCCGTCCGTCCGTCCGTAGGCACGATAACTCAAAAAATAATGGAGCTATCTTGATGAAATTTTAACTGTAGGTTACTAGGACTGAAAGTACGGCGGGGATTGCATATGGGCGAAATCGGCCTGTGGGTTCGGATTCTGGACCTTTTAATCGGTTTCAGGGCTAACGAACAAATATAAAAAATCACGATAACTCAACAACTAATGACGCTATCTTCATGAAATTTGTGCTGTAGGTTATTGGCAGCGAAACTACGGCGGTGATTACGTACGGTGAGGATTGGACAATGGGTTCGGAACTTAGAACTTTTTGATCGAATTTAGGCCAAATGAGCATAATTCCGAAACCAATGAAGATAGAACCTCCAAATTTAGTATCAGGGTGTCCCTTCCTATTTCCTAAGTGTCTTGTGAATTTGGGTCCCATTGGAGTAGTGGGTCGGGGACCAGCCACACATTTCCGAAGACCTTAAAGCATATCTTTAAAATTAATAAAGATAACAACTTGAAAAAATGTAGAAGCTTTCAATTTGCCACAAGGGTGTTCTTTACTATCTCTTGCGTGTTCCCCTAATTTGGGATCAATTGGAGTGGTGGTTCTGCACCCCTCTCAGACCTCCCAAGTTTTAAAGGCTTATAATCGAAATTACTAAAAATAGTTACTTAAAATTAGGATAGACCGTTCAAATTGTGTACAAGGGTTAACTAGTACTATAAGTACAGCGCGGACTATATAAGGGCGAAATCAGCCCAACGGTTCGGATTCCGGACCTTTTAATCGATGTCAGGGCTAAGGAACATATATAAAAAATCACGATAACTCAACAATTAAAGAGGCTATCTTCATGAAATTTGTGCTGTAGGTTATTGGCATCGAAACTACGGCGGTGATTACGTACGGTGAGGATTGGACAATGGGTTTGGAACTTAGAACTTTTTGATCGAATTTAGGCCAAACGAGCATAATTCCGAAACCAATGAAGATAGAACCTCCAAATTTGGTATCAGGGTGTCCCTTCCTATTTCGTAAGTGTCTTTGAAATTTGGGCCCCATTGGAGTAGTGGATCGGGGACCAGCCACTCAGTTCTTAGGCCCTTAAAGCATATTTTCGAAATTAATAAAGATAGTAACTTGAAACAAATGTAGAAGCTTCCAATTTGCCACAAGGGTGTTCTTTACTATTTCTTGCGTGCCCCCCTAATTTGGGATCAATTGGAGTGGTGGTTCAGAACCTCTCTTAGACCCCCCAATGTGTAAAAGCTTATCATCGAAATTAATAAAACTAGTAACTTAAAATTAAGATAGAGCGTTCCAATTGTGTACAAGGGTTAACTAGTATTGAAAGTATGACGGGACTGCATATGGGCGAAATCGTACCATAATTTCGGGTCCTGGAACCCTTGAAAAGTTCAAGGACTAACAAACATATATCTTACAAACACCATAACTCAAAAAATAATGCCGGTATTTTGATGAAATTCAACAGTAGGTTACTAGTAATGAAAGTACCATAGGAATTGGTTGTGGTCGAGTTTAATTTCGAAGCCAAAGAATATAAACTAAGGTATATAAACTAACCACTTAAGATAATTGCAATTTTTAAAAATTTGGATTATTAAATATATTATGCTTTGATTATCTTTTTATCACAAAATTTAATAATTAGAATTTTTTCATTTTGTAATTGAATTGGAATAAATATATTTTCATTTATTTCAAGTTTGTTTGTTTTTTAATATTTTTAAATAGATAAATTAGTAAGAATTTGTAGTATTTTTTAATAGATAGGGTAATTAGAAAATGTTTTTAGTATTATACAGTTTATTTGGTTAGCTATGTCTTACGATCAAATTAATAACAGCTTCTATGGTGTTAAAATGACTTATGGATATGTCCTTAAATTTGAACCAAATAGGTGTAGGGTATTTCTAAGTCGGTTGCACCGACTGACTGTTTCTTTACTTGTTTTAGAATAATATTAGATTGCAAGATCATTTGGAAAACTGCAAAAAGATCATTGTCATTTGACTGGTCATTTTAGAGGAGTGCCACACCAAGCATGAATCCTAAACTATAAAATTTCAAATACAATCCCAGTTGTTTTCCACAATTTAACGAAATATGATGCCCACTTACTTATACTAGATATATCTAATAGTATCGAAGGACAAATTCAAATAATACCAAATAACACCGAAAATTATATAGCAATAAATAAATACATAAAAAACCGTAAAATTATTTTCAAATTTATTGATTCATTTCGTTTCATGGCTGCATCACTAGACAAATTATTATCTTACTAGTATCGCCCAGTGCTCGAAATTCGAGCTATTTTTGCTTATAAATTAACATATAAAATTCGTTTTATGTAAATTATATTAGACTATACATAATAAAAATTATGCCAACAGGGTTGTCAACAATTCTTGCGCTTGAAATTAGCTTAAAAAAAAATTTATAATTTTTCTTAATTATTAAAACGTTGTTAAGTACCGATTTTTGAGTTTTATTTCTATAGCTTAAGCCGCTTTAAAGAGAGCATAAGTTGGTACAGTTAAATTAAATTAAAATTCTAAAAACACAAATATTATTCTAATAAATAAATATTTCTAAACATATACATATATTTATTGAAGTCAAGAACACAAAATTCGAGTTAATGCTGTCTTTCATATAGCAAACTGTACTTTTTTCTAAACATTTTAATACGATTTGAACTATGTTGTAGTACGTATTCTGTATCCTAATTAAAAAGCTCTGTGAATACATAATATGTACACCAAAATTTAACATATCATAATTCATAAGTTTAGTACTTAGAATTATATTATATTGAAGCTGCCAGAAGTATAAAATAATAGTCAAGTTGACCGAAGTCTTTTTTTAAATCTCAATCTTAAGACTTATAGCAAAAAAAAAATTTTTCAATAAATCAAAGAATACATTTTTCCTACCCTTTTTCCATTTTTAAAAAAATGATTCTGAATTCCTTAGTTTACTTTATACCTTTTTGTCTAGTTTATTTATTTAATATTTCTTAAGTTTTTTATTGACAAAATTATATTTCTATACATGGTCATGAGCCATGACTCATAAGTTTCTTAAAACAAATAAATATTATTGCTTTCATTCCTTTATGAGGAGTAAACTCTTTTCTACTCTCAACTATTGCCAGCTACTCCAGCTCTTGTAAAAAAGTATATGACAGAGTAGATAAATAATTTCCGGCAGATGGCTTTAATTAAAATTCTCTTGAATAGGTTATGTTAAATCATATTTTTTATTTGATAACCAATAATCACTTACCGCCTTTCATTTTAAAAAATATTCTTTATATTTATATCAGCAATAAACCTTAATTTTTTCACTTTATTAATATTTAAATATTATTAAATAAAATGTCAAATATATATATATATATATGACAATTAATCTGACAATTATGTACTCCTGAAACAAAAATGAGCGTTCCATTTACAAACTACGCCTATCTAATCTTCATGTACACTTTTTGATATATAAAATTCGTTCGTTTTGTCAAGGTAAAACTAATAGTTTTTTTTTTATAAAAAAACATTATTCGATGTTGAAAATGTGAAATAAACTTTTCAATTATTAGAATGAAATTAAAAGATACGACGTACAATTTTTATACAGCAGTACTTCAATAAGTCTGTCTACATATCCATTATCGGTAAATCTATACGCGCGTACAGTATTTAATTTATCAAAAAATATTTATTTGAATGTTTTAATTTAGTACCTACAAAAAATATTTTTAATTTCATAATATAGGTATTTTGAATATAAGATATTTTTTAATAAAAATTATTTTAAAAAAATATTATTTTTTAAAACATAATATTAGAAATATAAGAAAAACTAATAATAATATTTTTATACATTTTGTCAATATTTGTAAATTTTAAAAATCCGAGATACAGTACATCGCGTTACGCGTATTTTGGCTGCTCTCGTGTAAATTTATGTACCTACTTATTTCTAAATTTTTTGCAAGCAATTATATGCCGTACGCTTTTATTTAGGTTGAGACGTAAGGAACAAATCATTTTTTTTTAAGAAAGATAATTTTTTTAGTTTTGCAAACATATTGTTGGTATTTTCAATTATTTTGAACATATGTTTTAAAAAAAAATATTTTAAAAAAATATTATTTTAAAATATTTTATTTTTAAAATTTAATCGTAGCAACATAAGAAAAACCAATTACAATATTTTTATACGCTTTGTCAATTTTTAAATTTTAAAACTCCGAGGTACAGTACGTCGCGTATGCTTTCATGTAAATTTGTTTACATAACTACTTATTTCAAAATTTTTTGACAGAAACTGAACGCCGTACATGCTGAATTTGGTTGATCCATAAGGAACAAATCATTTTTCTTAAGAAATATTATTTTTTTTTTTATGTTTCTGCAAACATATTATAGGTATTTTTTAATAAACAAATTTTTTACAAAAATATTATTTTAAATTTTCTATTTTTATTTTTCGCTTTGTCAATTTCTAAATCTGAGGTACCAGTACGTCGCGTATTTCGGTTGCTCACATGTTAATTCATGTACCTACATATGTATTTCAAAATTTTCTGGAAATTTTCAGAAATTATGCACCGTACGCGTTGATTTTGGTTAGGTCCTAAGTAACAAATCATTTAAATTACAAATTATTTTTTTAAGAAAGATTATTTGTTATTTTTTTTCTATTTTTTTGCAAATACATATATTTTTTAAATATCATTATTCTCAGACGTACTGGCAACTTCAGAAGTCGGTTTTTATTTTACAAAAAACAACAAAAAGCAACAACAATTTACGAGTTACAAAAATTTTTTTATACAGTACTTTTCGGTTATAACGACCATGATGGGACGGAAAATATTCGTCGTAATAAACGAATGTCGTTTTAAAAGGATGCTGTGTTTTTTGAAAAATTAGTATAAGACTTGAACATTGTACAATGTACTGATTCTAGAATGGACACTTCGAACTCATTTGCTAGAATTATATTTGATGTTTCAGCCTCAAGCCTATGTAGGTATGGTGCTTTTTTTTGTATGTTTGATGCGTTATTTAATTTTTTTATACCCTACACCTAGAGAATAGGTAAACGGGTATATTAACTTTGGTATGGTGTTTGTAACCACCTAAAGGAAGCGAGCTAGATATGGAAAAGTATATATATTTGTGATCAGCGTGACCTCCTCAGTCGATATAGCCATGTCCGTCCGTCCGTCCGTCCGTAGGCACCATAACTCAAAAAATAATGGAGCTATCTTGATGAAATTTTAACTGGAGGTTACTAGGACTGAAAGTACGGCGGGGATTGCATATGGGCGAAATCGGCCCATGGGTTCGGATTCTGGACCTTTTAATCGGTCCAAGGGCTAACGAACATATATAAAAAATCACGATAACTCAACAACTAATGAGGCTATCTTCATCAAATTTGTGCTGTAGGTTACTAATAATGAACCTACTTTGGGGATTGCGTAAGTTCGGGATTGAATATACAAAGAATATATTTCCTACTTCCTATGTGTCCCTGAAATTTAGACTTAATTGTAGTGGTTCAGCTATGTTCAAAGGTACTTGCTGCATTTATGTAAAACTTATTTTTATATTTAAATGAATTATATGAAAAGGTCTAAATTTGTTATTGTATTTTAGAAATATATTTATTGCATATTTTGCTTTTATAAGCTTTTCTATCAGGTATATAAACTAACCATTTAAAATAATTGCTATTTTGAAAAATTTGGGTTATTAAATATATTATGCTTTGATTATCTTTTTATCACAAAATTTAATAATTAGAATTTTTTCATTTTGTAATTGAATTGGAATAAATATATTTTCATTTATTTCAAGTTTTTTTGGTTTTTTAATATTTTTAAATAGATAAATTAGTAAGAATTTGTAAAATTTTTTAATAGATAGTGTAATTAGAAAATGTTTTTAAGTATTATAAAGTTAATTTGGTTAGCTATGTATTATGATCAAATAACAACAGCTTTTATGGTGTTAAAACGACTTATGGATATGTCCTTAAATTTGAACCAAATAGGTGTAGGGTATTTCTAAGTCGGTTGCACTGACTGACTGATTCTTTACTTGTTGATATATAAAATTCGTTCGTTTTGTCAAAGTAAAACTAAAAATAGTTTTTTTAATTATAAAAAAACATTATTCGATGTTGAAAGTGTGAAATAAACTTTTCAATTATTAGAATGAAATCAAACATACGACGTACAATTTTTATACGGCAGTACGTCAATACGTCTGTCTGCATATCCATTATCGGTAAATCGATACACGCGTACAATATTTAATTTATCAAAAATATTTATTTGAATGTTTTAATTTAGTACCTACAAAAAATATTTTTAATTTCATATTATAGGTATTTTGAGTATAAGATATTTTTTAATAAAAATTATTGTAAAAAAATATTATTTTTAAAACATAATATTAGAAATATAAGAAAAACCAATAATAATATTTTTATACATTTTGTCAATATTTGTATATTTTAAAAATCCGAGATACAGTACATTGCATTACGCGTATTTTCGCTGCTCTAATGTAAATTTATGAACCTATTTATTTCTCAATTTTTTGACAGAAATTATACGCTGCGCGCTTTTATTAGGACCTAAGGAACAAATAACTTTTTTTGAGAAAGATAATTTTTTTAGTTTTGCAAACATATTTACTGTAAGTATTTTTAATTTATTTGAATATTTGTATGTTTTAAACTAAATCATTTAAAAAAAAATGTTATTTTAAAACATATTATTTTTAAAATTTAATCGCAGCAGCATAAGAAAAAACAATTACAATATGTATTTTTATACACTTTGTCAATTTTTAAATTTTAAAATTTAAAACGTCGCGTATGCTTTCTTGCAAATTTTTTTACATAACTAATTATTTCAAAATTTTTTGACAGAAACTGAATGCCGTACATGCTGATTTTGGCTGATCCATAAGAAACAAATCATTTTTCTTAGAAATATTATTTTTTTTTTAAGTTTCTGCATATTTCAGAATTCGGTTTTTAATTTTACAAAAAACTTAACAAAAAGCGACCACAATTTACGATTTACAAAAAATTTTTTTTTTAGTACCTACCTACTGTATTACAATAAATTGCAAACAAAAACAAAATACAGTACTTTTCGGTTATAACGACCATTATTAGACTGAAAATATTCGTCGTAATAAACGAATGTCTTTTAAAAGAAAGCTGTGAATTTTGAAAAATTAGTATAAGACTTGAACATTGTAGAATGTGCTGATTCTAGAATGGACACTTTGAACTCATTTGCTAACATTTTATTTGATGTGTCTCAAATAAAATGTTAAGCCTATGTATAGTGCTTTTTCTTCTATTGAATTTTTTTTTGTATTTTTGATGCGTTATTATGATTGATTTTATATTCAAAACTAAATAAAAAACACTTAATTAATCGCCAAGCAATATTATTAGATATAATAAGTTTAATAAAATAAATAAAGAAAAAGAAATATCAATGTAATAAAAAACTTACATTTTTAGGTAAAATTTAATCTTTATCAAAAAGTGTAAAGTTTATTATAATTAAAATTGAACCGAGTTCGTTATAAATGAAAACTACTGTATAAACCAAATGTATTGCTTTCATTTCGAACAGCTCTCATGTAAATTCATGTACCTATTTATTTGGAAATTTTTTGACAGAAATTATACGTCAACTTTTATTTCAGTTGAAGATTTTTTTTTAGTTTTTTTTGCGAACATATTATAGGTATTTTCAATTATTTGGAATGTATGTTTTTTTAAAAAAAAATATTATTTTAAAATATTTTATTTTGAAAACTTAATCTTAGCAACATCAGAAAAAACAATTACAATATTTTTATACGCTTTGTCAAATTTTAAAATTTTAAATTCCGAAGTACAGTACACATAACATACCTACTTATTTCAAAATTTTTTGACAGAAACTGCACGCCGTATGCATTTATTCTGGTTGATTCCTAATGAACACATAATTTTTCCTAAGAAATGTAATTTTTTTGTTTCTGCAAACATATAGCAAAAAAAGAAAAAATACAGTAAAGCTCGCTTATAACGACCATGAAGAGACAGAAAATATTCGTCGTAATAAACAAATGTCGTTTTAAAAGAATGCTGTGAATTTTGAAAAATTAGTATAAGAATTGAACATTGTAGATTGTGCTAATTCTAGAATTGGCACTTTGAGCTCATTTGCTAGATTTTTATTTGATGTGTCAGCCTCACCTCTATATTTATAGATGTATATATGCTTTTTCTTGTAATGAAATTTTTTTTGTATTTTTGATGCGTTATTATGATTATTTTTTATATTCAAAAATATATATAAAAATACTAAAATAATCACCAAGCAACATTATTAGATATAATAAGTTTAAATAAAAGAAATATAAATGTAATAAACAACTTACATTAGGTAAAATTTAATTCATTGGCAAAAAGTGTTACGTTTATTATAATTAAAATTGAACCGAGTTCGTTATAAATGAAAACTACTGTATAAACCAAATGTATTGCTTTCATTTCGAAAAGAACTCATTTTTTTCGTTCACTTTGTAAGATAAAGAAAAAACAAAAACAAAAAAAAAATTTTAAAAAAATTTAAATCTTCTTGTTCATTGAATATTTGAACTAAACAAAAAAAAGAAAGATATACATAAGTCGGCGCCTATAATCTTTTGATTTTGATTTAGCTGCGAGTTAAAACCGAAAATGAATTACATTTACACAGAAAGTCGGCGCATAATATTAGAGTCATAAGCTTCAACTTTTAAAAGCGTGACCGTTAAATTCAAATTTACGTTAAATTAAAGACGGATTTTCACCTGAAAAAACGCAATATTCTAAAAAAAAATATCATTGTCCTATGAAAACAAAAAAAACCTTTCTTTCGGTTGTTGTTTCATTAAAATTGGTCAAATAGTTTGTTCTAAAAAAGGGTGTTTATATTTGTATGGGAAAAAATAAGCCGATTAAATATTATGATTTGCTAATTCATGCAAATACTTAGTGCGAAAGTGGAAAGGTTTTACTAAAAGTAGTTTTAAAATAGCATTTTGTTTTTTTTGCAGTAAATCTATGTTGGTTTTTGCAATATTTTTCCATACAGGAAAACCGTATAATAGGACACTGCGAAATATTGTTTTAAAAATGAGCATTTTATTATCTGTGTTTAAGATTGATTTTCGATTAATTAGTGGGTAAAGCATGCGGATAATCAAGTTAGTTTTTTCTATTGTTTTTAAAAGGTGAGGTTTAAAAGTTAATTTTTTATCAATGTGAATGCCGAGATACTTGATTGTATCAGATTCCCAAGGTATTTCGTTGTTATTGATAATAAGATTTCTGTTTGGCAAGAAACTGAATTTTCTCCTTTTTGTGAAGAAAATCGCTTTAGTTTTTTCACCATTTATTTTAATTTTCCACTTAGAGAAATAATTTTGAATAAGGACAAAGTTATTTTCAAGGTTTTGCATAATTTCATTAGGGCACTTGGATGTACTGAGCAGAGCAGTATCATCAGCATATAGTCCAAGTTCGCAGTGAGTAGGCTTTGGTAAGTCTGCTATGAAAATATTGTATAGAATAGGGGACAGTGAAGAACCTTGTGGGACGCCACGTGTAATGTTCATAGCACTTGACACTGCTGATCCTATTCTAACATGAAAAAATCTGTCTTTAAGGAAACTTTGTATAATTTTATTGATATACGTAGGAAACCCAAATTTTACCAATTTATGAGTTAAACCATCATGCCACACTGAGTCAAAGGCTTTTTCAATATCTAGCGTAATCATGCCTATAAAATTTTTAAGTTTAAGGTTCCCTTTGATGAAGTTACTTATTCTACAAACCTGGTGGGATGTAGAATGTTTACTCTAAGTCTGATGGTTTTTTCAAGAATTTTTCCAATAGTATTCAATTATCTAATTGGGCGAGAACTATCAATTTTTACTGAATCCTTTCCTGGTTTTAGAATGCATGTAACTAAAGCTATTTTCCAAATTTTAGGAAAGTAGCCCAGTTTCATGCATTGATTAAAAATGTCACTTAGAATTTTGTAACTTACTCTAGGTAAGTTTTTAAGTACAATATTGGGAATCCTGTCTTGACCTGGAGCCTTTTTGACTTTTAATTCTTTTACAATTGATATAATTTCTTTCTGTGAAATTACGTCAAATTGTTCTGTAAATTGAGAATTTAATTCGTTAATAGATTCTTGAACAGCGTCTAATGTAGTTAAATTGCTCAAATTACAATTATCGGCACTGTTTTGACGAGCAAAAAGATCTGCTAATACATTAGCCTTTTCTGTGTCAGTAGTCAATAATTGGTCGTTATGGCTCAGTGCTGGCATCTTGGTCTTTTTTTTTTTAAGAATTTTGTTTAGATTCAAGAATGGTTTAGCTGCCTTATCTAATGAAGACAAATAAGCATTCCAGCTCGAATTTCTTAAATCACAGATTTAATTTTTTATTATGTAATTATAGTGGTTGTAAATTACTTTGTGAACCAAACATCTTCATCGTTGCCACCTGCGTCGTGTTGCATTTCTTAGTCCAATTAAGTGTTTAATATGTTCTGGTAGTTTTGGTAAAGTGTCATGCTTATGTAAAATCTTTTTTGGGACAACTTTGGTTATCGTTTCCTGTAGGCACTTGTGAAAATATTTGATAGAGTTTTCAATATCATCAGGAGAAGTGGAAATAGTAAAATTATATTCAGATGTTAGATTATTTAGAATCCTACCAAATTTTTTCCAGTAGGTCTTTTTAAAACATAGGGTTTCCCTAGCATTAATGGGAGTTATAGACTGATTTATATGAAACATTACAGGAAGATGATCCGAGTTTAATTCATTTATTGTAAGAGGATCACTTAAATATAATGGAATATTTGTTAATACTAAGTCTAGTATTGAAGGTTTTTGTCTCGTAGATGCGGTAATATAAGTAGGCGATGCTGGAAAAAGCATGTTATAATTACTATGGCACAGTTTTTCATTTAAAATTTTCCCCCAAATATTGTTTCTCAAACAATTCCATGAAGTGTGCCTGCAGTTAAGGTCACCAGCTATAATAAAATTTTGAGTGAGTTTATTAAATAAATTTAAACCAGACTTAAAACTTCTAGATTTTTCTTTAGTACTATTACCACCTGCGAAGTACGCGCCTATTATAGTTATTTCATTTGAATTAAGTTTTATTTTGATTGAAATTGTTTCAAAAATTTTGGTTTTTAGATTAGGTAGTAGTTCATGTTCAATATTTTTTTTAATGAATATGGCAACACCCCCTGCTCTTTTGGAAATTCTTTTACATATATAAACATTATACACTGTATCATAAATAGTTTTATCTTTAAGCCACGTTTCTGTAACAATACAGATATCAATATCATGTGATCTTAACATATTTAAGAATTCTATTTTTTTGTTTGTAATGCTTCTTGCATTCCAGTATAATACTTTTATATTATTTTTATGTGCTGACATTATTGAATAAATATTTAAGTGTTAGTTCAGTTAATTTATTGAATTGCTCTAATTTCGTTTGGCAATTTTGTAATCCCGTTATCAAATCTTGTGAGATTGAGAGCAATTCAGCATATATAAATAAAGTGTCATTATTATTAGTATTATTGTTGTTAATGTTATTAAGATTAATATTATTGTTATAATTATTGTTAGTATGTGGTAGATTAGGTTGAGTAAATTTAGTTATACCTGCGTAAGAGTTCTTTTTATTAAAATTACTACTGTTTGCAATAGTGTATTTTTGGCTGGTGTTTTTCGTTGTATGTGATGGTACAGAATGGAGATTAGGAAATAGTGTTTTGTCATTTACATTGATTTGATGTTGATTGTGTTGTAATGATTTTTTTCTATGCTCTGCTCTTTTGTTGTTGTTTCTTTCTCTGAATGATTGCATTAATTCATTGTATTTTACACGTTCTGGACAGTTGTTGAAATTAGTTCTATGTGGACCTTTGCAGTTTGCACATCTTAGCTTTTGTTGCTCTGACGGTTTTGAAAATTCGGTACAGTCTGATGTTTTGTGGTTATTCGAACACATGCCGCAAATCGTGGTTAGATGACAATGAGATGCACCGTGGCCCAAAGTTTGGCAATTGAAGCACATGATATGCCCTCTATTGCTTGAGTTGTAATATTCCCATTTGACAATTCTGTGGAATATTGCCTTTATTTTGGAACGAATCTCATTCAATTTAATTGTGTTTTTTTTTACATAGATTAACAAGTTTTGTTGTTGTAAATAGCGTGCATTTTTAATTATCATTGGTTTGATATCTAGGCAGTCAATATTAAAGTTTTTAAGTTCAGTGAGAAGCTCATTTTTATCTATGGAGCTGTCAAGCCCGTATAATACAAATTTTGTTGGTTTATCATCACGTTTAGAGTGTGTAAAAAATTTCCATATTTTGTTGGAATCAATTTCTTTGGAATTATATTCTTTCAGAGCTGTGTACAATTTATTAAATTCATCATTTGAATTGGAGAAAATCTTAGTGCTTATGCTGCCATTTTTTATTGTTTTCCCGATTATGTTGATTGGTGGCGGTTTTGTTTCCTTTTTAATAGTGTGTAATTCAGGCATTTCCGCAGTAACATCATTATTAATTAATTGGCTCAGCGGTCCAAACCTATTTACATAATTATTTTCCTCCATAATATGGGCTTTTTTAATTTGTTGGACATCGTCATTAATCGACTTACTATTGATGCCACGTTTATTTGCAATTGTTAGCTGTTATATTCCTTTATATATATCTAAATGAAATATGAGTTTTATGTGAAAATGTGTTTTAAGTGGAGAGTACTAATCAATCTCAGTGTCAGAGACAGACTGTTACTTATTTTTTAATGTCATACATAATTCGATTTTTATTAGTTTAATTCTTTTAATTTAAAAATTCTGGTTTGATTTAATTTATAGATTAATAGGAATCCTATATACTTTTCCTTGCATATGACCTGATGCAGGTTAAAAACATGGAAAACATTAATTTCAGATTGAAATATTGGGATTATAATTTGTTAAATCTCATCTTTCATATTTATAATAAGGTATTTTGAGCACTTCTGTTATAAATACGTATTACAATCATGATTCTCCTGTTATCTACGACACTAATTTTCATTAACCTCAAAGTTATTCAAAAGAAATATTAATTTGTGATAATATATAGTTATATTGATAATATAGCTATATATAACATATAGTTTGACGGTTTTTAATATAAACTAAGAATATTAATGGTTTGATTATCTTTTTGTTACATAATTTAGTATAAAGTATTAATTCCGCCATTTCATTACTGGTAACAAAGAGTTAAAACTCAAGATAGCGTCATATAGTTTTTGAGTTATTGGGTTTTGCGATATATGCTCGTTAGGTTTTCAACCGAACAAAAGTTCATGGTCCTAGTTCGCACATATGCAAATTGCAGGTACACAAAGGAAACAGTAAGTAACACCTTTTTAATTTGAATCCCCTGGCTGCTATCTTTAATTTTTCGAAGATGTGCTTTAGGGTCTTCGGAGCTGTGTTGGTGGTACCCGAATTATTACTCCGAATGGTTCAAAATTTGAAGAACACAAAGAAAATAGGAAGAAACCCTTTTGTTCGAAATTTGATCATGAAACAAATCTTTGCTTTCGGTATTTCAGAAGCTTTATGTTTAGAAAAAGTAAATCTGCAAAAGAATATTCAGTAGGTAATTTAGTAAGGCGCCGTGAAATAAAGCCATACGAAATAAAGCCATAAAATGACATTATGGCTTTATTTCGCATTCAAATGCGAAATAAAGCCATATCGCCAATTTTTTCGCGTATGGCTTTAATTCGCATTCAATTGCGAAATAAAGCCATATGGCTTTATTTCGCATTTAAAAATGTAATTTTATTTGTGAAAATAGAAGCAATTTAATTTTCCAAACTTTTTTATTTAAATAGTTAGGAAGGAGTTTTAGAGTTGGTTTCAAAAGCAGGGTTTTACGCTTTTTCCAGAATATTTATATATGTGTATATGTTGGATTCTCAATTAGGAGGGATTTTAAAGTTGGATTCAAAAGCAGGATTGCCGCTTTTTCCAGAATATTTATATATGTGTATATGTGGGATTGTTAGTTGGATTCAAAAACAGGGCTTTACGCTTTTTCCAGAATATTTATATATATGTGTATATGTGGGATTCTCAATTAGGAGGGATTTTGGAGTTGGATTCAAAAGCAGGATTGCCCCCTTTTCCAGAATATTTATATTTATTAATTAGGGTTGATTATTTTTTGTATGAAATAGCTATGCCGAATTCTCATACCATTCTTTTCATTATAGTGTTGGATTCAAAATCTAGTTTCAATAATTGAGTTAGCGGGGGTTCGGGGGCGGCAGCCCCCGTAATGAAAATATAATATTATTTAACATGTTTTATTACAGTGTATTAAAAAAATTAGAAACTTATTAATTTTTTTAATGAATTAGGTATCCGAATTCTTATACCATTCTTTTCATTTTAGTGTTGGATTCAAAATCTAGCTTCAATAATTGAGTTAGCGGGGGTTCGGGGGCGGCAGCCCCCGTAATGAAAATATAATATTATTTAACATGTTTTATTACAGTGTATTAAAAAAATTAGAAACTTATTAATTTTTTTAATGAATTAGGTATCCGAATTCTTATACCATTCTTTTCATTTTAGTGTTGGATTCAAAATCTAGCTTCAATAATTGAGTTAGCGGGGGTTCGGGGGCGGCAGCCCCCGTAATGAAAATATAATATTATTTAACATGTTTTATTACAGTGTATTAAAAAAATTAGGAACTTATTAATTTTTATTTTTTTTTTACTTTGTTTACTATTAAACTAGAATTTGTATCAATTTTACTATATGGCTTTATTTCGTACAATTTTAGAAAATGATATGGCTTTATTTCGCATTCAAATGAGAAATAAAGCCATACGCGAAAAAATTGGCGATATGGCTTTATTTCGCATTTGAATGCGAAATAAAGCCATAATGTCATTTTATGGCTTTATTTCGTATGGCTTTATTTCGCGCCACCATTTAGTAATGGTTACAAACGATGACACTAGTAAACCATAGGAGTAAATAAAAACTTAGTCCTTAAAATCATTTCCTATAAAATAATTTAATAAAAACTAAAATCATTCCCTATAAAGTAATTATCTATTCAAATATATTACAAATTCTTACTAATTTATCTATTTAAAAATATTAAAAAACAAAAAAACTTGAAATAAATGAAAATATATTTTTTTCAATTCAATTACAAAAGTGAAAAAATTTGAAATATTAAATTTTTTTATCATAAAATCAAATTAAATAAAGCTAATCAAAACATAATATACTTTGTAGTTCAATTTTTCAAAATTGCAATTATTTTAAATTTTTAGGTTATGTATCTATTAGAAAAGCTTATAAACGCAAAATATGCAATAAATGTATTTCTAAACTACAATTAGAACTTTTCATATAATTCACTTAAATATAAAAAAAAATTTTTAGATAAATGCAGCAAGTTTGACCTTTGAATATAGCTCAAGTATTGTACACAATGTCTTAAGTATATATCACCTATGGTAATAATTCAATAAAATATATTATATAATAAAAATTAAAAAAAAGGAATTTCATCATTTATAAAAAAAATATTTTGTTTTTTAATTGAAATAAAATATTATACAAAATATGTTTTATGGTAAAGTTCTTAGCCTTTTAAAAATATAAAAGTGTTAAATAAAAATGGAAATAGGAAAGAACCCTCGTGTATTAAATTTAAAGTTTCTATTTTCATGAATTTCGAAGATAAGCTTTTTTGAAGGAGGCACCAGAACCACCACTACAATTAAGTCAAAATTTCGGAGACACATAGGAAATATATTCTTTGCCTTCGACATTATACTCATTTGGCTTCAAATCGATCGAAAGCTTCTGGAATCCGAACTCATTGTCCGAACTTGACCAGAAGAAATTCTCATGGTACTTTTATTACTAGTAACCTAGAGTTTAAATTTCATCAAAATAGCGGCATTATTTTTTGAGTTATACTGCTTTTTATACTGCTGATACATGTTCGTTAGCCCTTGAATTTTTAAAAGGTTCTAGAACCAGAAACCATAGTACGATCTCGCCCATATGCAGTCCCCGTCATACTTTCAATACTAGTTATTCCTAGTACACAATTGGAACATTCTATCTTAATTTTAAGTTACTATTTTTATTAATTTCGATAATAAGCTTTTAAACCTTGGGGGCTCTCAGAGGGGCACTGAACCACCACTCTGATTGATCAAAAATTAGGGGAACGCGCAGGAAATAGTAAAGAACACCCATGTTTAACAGCTGGGTGGCACAGTGGTTGAGTGCCGACCTTTCATGCGAAAGGGCCCGGGTTCGAATTCTAGTGAAAGTGAAAAAACTTTTCTGGTTTTCGACTCGACTCAGTTACCATTCGCAATTAGGTTCAAATTAATGACATAATCAATAATTAATAATTATAAATCTTTAATAAAAAATACTTATTTCATGTTTATCGTTATTTATCCTACTTAAAAAGTCTGCTACCTTAATGTCCTTACATTTAACGTACTCAATATCAAAGTCAAACTCGTTGAACTTAATCTTCGAAGTTTGGAATTTGGCTCGTTTTAAAAATGTAGCCAGACCAGAGGTCTGTGATCCGTTCTGATTGTAAATTTTGTTCCGTAATGGTACGGGCGGAAATATTTTGTTGACCAAATTATTGCCAACAATTATTTTTCTATAATTATCATGCTCGTTTAACATGCTCGTTGTTCTACAGGCGTAAGATATTGGGTGCCCGTTTTGCGATAAGACAGCCCCAATTGCATATTGACTCGCGTCAGTAGTAAGAATGAATTTTTGATTAAAATTAGGATACCGTAAAATTGGGTCCTTAATAATTATTTCTTTTAATTTATTGAATGCTTCAATATACCTAGGATCGTTGATGTCAATTTTGTTATTATTCTTTTTTTTATACCCTACACCTATAGAATAGGTAAAGGGGTATATTAACTTTGGTATGGTGTTTGTAACCACCTAAAGAAAGCGAGCTAGATATGGAAAAGTATATATATTTGTGATCAGCGTGACCTTCTGAGTCGAAATAGCCATGTCCGTCCGTCTGTCTGTCCGTCCGTAGGCACGAAAACTCAAAAAATAATGGAGCTATCTTGATGAAATTTTAACTGTAAGTTACTAGGACCAAAAGTACGGCGGGGATTGCATATGGGCGAAATTGGCCATGGGTTCGGATTCTGGACCTTTTAATCGATCGAAGGGCTAACGAACATATATAAAAAATCACGATAGCTCAACAACTAATGACGCTATCTTCATTAAATTTGTGCTGTAGGTTACTAGTAATGTTCGGGGATTGCGTAAGTTCGGGACTGGACCATGTGTTCGGAACCTAGAACTTTTTGATCGAATTTAGGCCAAACAAGCTTAATTCCGAAACCAATGAAGATAGAACCTCCAAATTTGGTATCAGGGTGTCCCTTCCTATTTCCTAAATGTCTTGGAAATTTGGGCCCCATTGGAGCAGTGGGTCGGGGACCAGCCACACATTTCCGAAGATTTTAAAGCATATCTTCAAAATCAATAAAGATAGCAACTTGAAAAAATGTAGAAGCTTCAAATTTGGTATAAGGGCGAAACCAGCCAAGGGTTCGGATTCTGGACCTTTTAATCATTCTAAGGGCTGACGAACATATATAAAAAATCACGATAACCCAACAACTAATGACGCTTTCTTCATGAAATTTGTGCTGTAGGTTACTGGTAATGAAACTACGGCGGCGATTGCGTACGGTGAGGATTGGACAATGGATTCGGAACTTAGAACTTTATGATCGAATTTAGGCCAAACTATCATAATTCCGAAACTAATGAAGATAGAACCTCCAAATTTGGTATCAAAGTGTCGCTTTCGATTTCCATAGTCTCCTTGAAATTTTAGCCCAATTGGAGTAGTTGGTGGGGACCAGCCACTCAGTTCCAAGGACCTTTAAGCATATTTTCGAAATTAATAAATATAGCAACTTGAAACAAATGTAGAATCTTCAAATTTAGCACATGGGTGTTCTTTACTATTTCCTGCGTGTCCCTCTAATTTTGGATCAATTGGAGTGGTGGTTCAGTACCTCTCTTAGACCCCCCAATGTGTGAAAGCTTATCATCGAAATTAATAAAACTAGTAACTTAAAATTAAGATAGAACATTCCAATTGTGTACAAGGGTTAACTAGTATTGAAAGTATGACGGGGACTGCATATGGGCGAAATAGTACCATGGTTTAGGGTTCTGGAACCCTTGAAAAGTTCAAGGGCTAACAAACATATATCTTAAAAACACCATAACTCAAAAAATAATGCCGCTATTTTGATGAAATTTAAACTCTAGGTTACAAGTAATGAAAGTACCATGGGAGTGGTTCCTGTCGAGTTTAATTTCAAAGCCAAAGAATATATTTCCTATTTCCTATGTGTCTCCGAAACTTAGACTTAATTGTAGTGGTTCAGCTATGTTCAAAGGTACTTGCTGCATTTATGTAAAATTTATTTTATATATTTATATGAATTATAGGAAAAGGTCTAAATTTGTAATTTTATTTTAGAAATACATTACAGCTTTTTATCACAAAATTTAATAATTAGAATTTTTCATTTTGTAAATGAATTGGAATAATTATATTTTCATTTATTTCAAGTTTTTTTATTTTTTAATATTTTTACATAGATAAATTAGTAAGAATTTGTAATATTTTTTAATAGATAGTGTAATTAGAAAATGTTTTTGGTATTATAAAGTTAATTTGGTTAGCTATGTCTTACGATGAAATTAATAACAGATTTTATGGCGTTAAAATGACTTACGCACATGTGCTTAAATTTGAACCAAATAGGTGTAGGGTATTGCTAATTCGGTTGCACCGAATGACTGTTTCTTTACTTGTTTAAACAATGAGTTAATGGTTGTGCTTTTTTCGCATAGTCCTTGATGAACTTGCGATAATAACCAGTAATTCGTAGGAAACTTTTATTAGCTTTTTAAGTATTTGGTATTTTGAGTTCTTGGATTGTTTTAGTTTTTTTTTTGATTTTTAATTGCCCATTTAATGTTTATAACAGTTGAATGTTCTTAACTTTGCACTAGTTTGGGCAATCGTACCGACTGCGCTAAATTTATATTTAGGTTTTATTGTTTATGAAAAATAAAAAAACACGTCATTTAGTTTTAATTTATTTATTACACATTTAAGAAAAGTTGTTGATTTAATGTTTTATTTATTAAATTTGATTAAAATGATTTATTTTTATTATTTAGAAAATTTATTATTTCTAGTTAATTCGATTGACTAAAATTATTATTTAAAATTCAGTTATATAATTATATCTTTATTATTACATGAAATTTTTAGTATCTAGTTATTCTTTAACGATACAAAATGAACTGACACGAATAAAAAGTAACATAGCACAAGTTGTAATAATGATTATTTAATTGTAATATGATATTAAAGTAAATCGTTAGTATTTACCTGATTAATTTAAATGTGACAGAGAAAATGTTGATTATATAAAACACATAAATTAAAATGTATATAAAAAAAGTGATGAAAAAAACCAAGGGTTTTTAAAAAAGCACATTTTCAAAATTATATTGCATTGCATACTGAGTTTAATTTTGAAAATATATACACTGGTGACTAAGTTACTGCGTTTAATTTTAAAGTTCTAATTTCTTCATTTCCAATAACCCCTTTTAAGCCCTTCAATAAGGAAGGTTCCCAATTTCTCAAGGATCTAACTTCATTAACCCCCCCCTCTCTCCATATTTTTATTAGGTTCTTGGAATTAAATTGTGAATTCCCCAAAAATTTGGAATTTTACTTAGAATTCAAAACAAAAATGGTTAAAACTAAGAGACAATTTCTTCAATTCAAAGAGCCCCTTTTAAGTTTAATAAAAACCTTTAACATATGTTGAAATATAATACTGCAGCTTTAAATTTTGTATATTTGTAAACAAAAATTTGAACAGGTATTCAAGTTAAAGGTGTTTAAAAATAGCAAAATTTCAATTTTTGAGCCCTTACAGCTCCATGTTTAGGCTTGACAAAAAAATTTTGTTAACCGACTTCTATTTATTTCATAGGATCTAACTACTCTTAAAATTTCAAGATTTTAGCTTGAACCGTTTAGAAGATATGTGTGGCCAAAAACTTTGCAAGAATTGAGTTTTGAATAATGGTAAATTTTAGTACCGTATGGCAACCCAAAACATTTGTCTCTTAAAAATTTATAATGTTTATAAAACCAGCTATCCTTTCAGATTGAAAATACACCTAATAGTACTCTTACTATAAAAATTTGAATATAGGGCTTTTTCCAACTTCGGGGGGCTGTAGCTCAGTAACGGGTGGGGCTACAGAAAAAATTCTTTTTGCAATACATACTTGTGGTTAAAATTTCTTTTCTCTATTTCAAATGGTGTAAAATTTTGTGAACATACGGAAGGACGGACGGACAGAGTGAAGCTATATAGGAACATTTTTACAAAATTTTTTGAAAATGTGCTAAAAAAATAGTTTTTCATTAAAAATTATTTTAATGAAGAATAATTTTTTCTTTTATAATGAAATTGAAAATTTATAGAATGTTTATGGGAACGGAAGTACAAAAGTTTATTTAGGTGGATGGATAAGTAAATTACACAGATACTAAAATTGTGATATACGGAGCGGATGAAAAAGAACTAATCAGAGAAACTGATTAGATTCTGAATAGAAAAAGATAGCAGAAGAAACGAAAAGCGGATAAGTCCCCAGATGTTAACACATCTTTGGAACCGCTATTTAAATCCCAAGAGGAAAAATTAAAAGAAAACGACAAGGTCACTAAAAAATATAAACCTCCTCCGGTAATTTTGAGCAATATAAAAACTATTCTCATATTATAAAAATAATAAAAGAAAAAAATATAAATGTTAAAGTCAACATGATGAATAATGACCAGATAAATATAATATAGAGTTTTGACAAAATCTATAAATAAAGCCATGTTGGAATGGCATACATATAAAAATAAACTGAATAGATCAATTAATGTTATGACAAGAAATCTTCACCCATCATGTGAGCCAGAAGATATTAAAAAAGAACTTATTAATAGAGGTTTTAAATGTCTAGATTTAAAATTAAAAAAGGAAAGATAAAAATATAAATATTATTCCTAGCTTCCACTATTTATGCTATCTTTTGATCATTCAGAGGAAATAAATAAAATATACAAAATAGAATATTTACAGCACATGAAAGTGAAAGTAAAAGATGTAATTATCAATGTAAAAGATGCCAGTGTTTTGGACGTACACACAAATTTTGCCAAAGACAGACCAGATGTCTAAAATGAGCTGGAAAAAAGATAAAAAAAGATAGCAGGGTGTAGCAAAAAAGAAAATTTCCATGGCATATGTACAAACTGCAACGAGGCACACCCTGCTAGTTATCGTGGTTTTTTGGTAGCAAAAGAATAACAGAAAAAAAGATTGAATATGCGCAAACCCAAACAATCAAATATAACAAAAATACCCAGAAAAACTACACCAATTATACCTAGCAAAGGTGCGAGCGGAGTTGTATAATCTCAAGCATTAAAAAGAACATTATAAATTAACATTATAAATTATTGCAAAAAAAAATAATTTTGTGGAAGAACTTTTTTTTGTAGCCATCCAACTACGGAGCTACAGCCCCCACAAATTCGGAAAAAGCCTTTTCTATATTTGTAATTTCGAAAGCCCGATTTTTTATTTGGAAATAGCGCCAAAAACTATAAGTCCGATTTTCATAAGTCATGCTTTGATATAAAGGTTGTGAAGGTTCGGGGTCGAAAAAATTAAAACCGTTACTGAAGGACCATTAATTTTGAAGATATATTGATCATCCAATTTTAAATAGAAGTATAAAATATTTTAGGTAAATTTTAATTTGAAAATTAAATCATACATATATATTAAAAAAAAATGGAAATCATGTTTTATTTATAATATTATTTGAAATTACTTCTAAAAATGTTAGATATAGATTTCGGTTTAAAATTTAAATATTTATTAAGAAAAAATATGATTATTTATATCAATTAAATAAGTTTGAACACACAAATTTAACAAATCAATAGGTATTAACTTAAATTTTAAATATAGAACAATGTTAAAATAATCTGTATCTTAATAGACATATATAAATATATGTTCAACCAGCATGATATAGTTAAAGAATATATAATGCAATAGAAATAATTGTATCAGTTTCTTAAACAAGCATGGAATATGTAGTTGATTAATGAATAATGAAAAGGAAATAATTTCTTTACCAAAATTGCATTGCTCTGTCGATCAGTGGTATTTTTAACTACTGAAAACGACATGATATAGACTTTAAACTGAAATTATTGTTACACCGAGTTTTATACACTATTTTCTAGGTATTTTCCTTTAAATTTTAGAATATACAGGGTGTCCGGACTCAAGTACGCGCACTACACTCAGTTATTTGGGGCATTAAAACAAACAAAAAATTGTACTGGAGGGGGGGGGGTCTTTTGGGGACCTTTTTCGAGATATGAGGGGTTAAAGATTTAAGGAGACTTTTCAAAAAACACTTTCAAGCTAAATATATTAATTTATCGTAACGAAACCGAGGTAAAGTCCCCCGGGCCCAAATAAATATAAAAGAAATAAATACTAATTTAAAATAAAATATAATACTAAAAATATCCCCACCTAAAAAAATTATTGCAAATAGTATTCTTATAAATAAAATTCTAGCATATTCAGCTAAAAAAATTAATGCAAATCCTCCTCTACTATATTCTACATTAAACCCAGAAACTAATTCTGATTCCCCTTCCGCAAAATCAAAAGGAGTACGATTAGTTTCTGCTAAACAAGATGCAAATCACACTAAAGCTAAAGGTAATAACAAAAATAAAAACCAAATATTTTTTTGGTAATAATAAAAATCCAATAAATTATAGCCTCCAATCAAAAGAACAAAAGATAATATAATTAAAGCTAAACTAACTTCATAAGAAATTGTTTGAGCCACAGCACGTAATCCCCCTAATAAAGCATAATTAGAATTTGAAGATCAGCCCGCTACCATAACAGTGTAAACCCCTAGACTAGTGCAAGATAAAAAAAATAATAAACCTAAATTAAATGAGTATAACTTTACCAATAAAGGTATACATATTCAAACTAATAAAGACAAAAAAAGAGAAAAAATTGGAGAAAAATAATAACAAATATAATTAGACATCAAAGGATAAGTTTGTTCCTTTGTAAACAACTTAATAGCATCACAAAAAGGTTGAGGAATTCCCATTAACCCCACTTTATTTGGGCCTTTACGAATCTGAATATAGCCTAAAACTTTACGCTCAAGTAATGTCAAAAACGCAACTCCTACTAATACACACACAATCAAAATTAAACTTCCAACAAATCTTAATAATAACTCAATATAATACAAGTACTATTTGTAATATAAATTACATATATAAGTTCTAAATTTATTGCATCTGCCAAAATAGTTTAAATTAATAATATTCAATTCATTAAAAATTAATATTTCTAATACTTGGTCCTTTCGTACTAAAGTATTATAATTGTTTAAAGATAGAAACCAACCTGGCTCACGCCGGTTTGAACTCAGATCATGTAAGAAATTAAAAGTCGAACAGACTTAATAAACTGAACTGCTACACCCAGAATTAATCTTAATCCAACATCGAGGTCGCAAACTATTTTATCGATAGGAACTTTCCAAAATAATTACGCTGTTATCCCTAAGGTAACTTAAATTTTTAATCACTAATAGTGGATCAATAAATCATAAATTAATGTTTCAAAATAATGAAAGTTTATTAAATTTCATTGTCACCCCAACAAAATAATTTAACTTATAAATTTAAAAAATAACCTAAAAAAATTTAAAAGTAAATTATAAAGATCTATAGGGTCTTCTCGTCTTTTAAATTTATTTTAGCTTTTTGACTAAAAAATAAAATTCTACTTAAATTTTTATGAGACAGCTTATATCTCGTCCAATCATTCATACAAGCCCTCAATTAAAAGACTAATGATTATGCTACCTTTGCACACTCAGAATACTGCGGCCCTTAAATATTTATCAGTGGGCAGATTAGACTTTAAATTAAACTCAAAAAGACATGTTTTTGTTAAACAGGCGAACATAAAGTTTTGCCGAATTCCTTATAAAAACCTATCAATTTAACTTAAATTTACAAAAAAAATTATACTAATTTTATCATTATTAATTAAATTTTTATATTAAATTTAAAATTTTAATAAAATAATTAAAATAAAATAAATAATATATAAAGATATATAATTTATAACAAAATCTTTAATGATTGCTAATTCTAAGCATACAAATACCTCTATATTAATTAAATTTTTAATAATTTATTTAACAGCTCATCCCATTAAATATTAGGATTAATTAATAACAAATTTATTAAATAAACTATTACATAATTAACCCCTAAATTAAATTTATTTCTTAAAAAACTAGATATCAGGAAATACGAATAACATTTCATTTCTAATTAAATATTTATAATAATTTTGTCACATTAACTATTATATTTAATTAAATCATTTCCTTTCGAGAAAATTTTTATTAAAAATTTTTATTTAATAAACCCTGATACACAAGGTACAAAAAATTAATTTTTCTTTTTAATTATATATTATTCAATTATTTCAAAATTCTTTCACAATACATAATAAACTATCACTAAAATTATTAGTTTTATAAACAATACTAAAACAAAATAAAATAATTATTTTTAATAACAATAATATAAAAAAAAATATAAGTAATTATATATTATCAATTTATATTGATTTGCACAATAATCTTTTCAGTGTAAATGAAATGCTTTGCTAAAAAAGCTTTAAATTGTCATTCTAGATACACTTTCCAGTACATCTACTATGTTACGACTTATCTTATATTAATAACAAGAGCGACGGGCGATGTGTGCATATTTTAGAGCTAAAATCAATTCTTTTATCTTTAAAAATTTACTATTAAATCCACCTTCAAAAAATAATTTCATATTTTTATCCGTATAAATAATTTTATTGTAACCCATAAATTCTTAATCATAAGCTGCACCTTGACCTGATATATTTTTAGCACATTTTCAAAAAATTTTATAAAAATGTGCCTATATAGCTTCACTCTGTCCGTCCGTCCGTCCGTCCGTCCGTCCGTCCGTCCCTTTTTATCTAGGGCTGACTAAAAAATATTATAAATGGGTAGGTATTGCAATAAAAATAATTTAATGTTAAAACTTTTTTTTGTAGCCCCCCTCCGTTACGGAGCTACAGCCCCATAAAATTGAAAAAAGCCCCCATATTTAAACAGTTATAATTAGAGTTCTAAAAGGTATATCTCCAACCTGAAAACGGTAACAGACAGCTGCTTTTATAAGGTTTACAAGTTTTTAAAAGCCAATTGTATAGGGTTACCATGCGGTACTAAAATTTACCGTTATTCAAAACTAAGTTTTACAAAATGTTTGGTCCCTCATAACTTCGGAACGGCTAAATCTAGAAACTTGAAATTTTGGGAGAGTTAGATCCTTAGAAATAAGTAAGAGTCAGTTAACAAAATTTTTTTGTCACGCCCCCCTCTTTAGGAGCTGTTGTAAGGGGGTCGAAAATTTGAAATTTTGCTAAAAATTTAGCTTTTAAACACCTATAACTTGAATACCTGTCAAAATTTTTTTTTTTATTTGTATACAAAATTGAAAGCTCAAAAACGAAAGTTTCAATTAGTGTCAAAGGTTTTTCTTAATTTTGACTTTGTCCGTCCGTCCGTCCGTCCGTATGTTTACAAAAACTTTTACACCGTTTGAAATAGAGTAAAGAAATTTTAACCACGGGTAGATATTACAAAAAAATTAATTTCGTAGAAGAATCTTTTTCTGTAGCTCTACCCGTTACGGAGCCACAGCCCCCCAAAGTTGGAAAAAGCCCTATTTTTAAATTATTATAACAAGAGTTTTGTTAATTGTATTTTCAATCTGAACGGCAAAAGATAGCTGGTTTTATAAACTTCACAAAAAATATAAGGTTAAAAATGTTATAGGGTTGCCATACGGTACTAAAATTTACCATTAAGCTAAACTCAACTTTTGCAAAATTTTTGGCCCCCATATATCTTCTAAACGGTTCAACCTAGGCTCTTGATATTTTGGGAGAAGTTAGGTCCTGATATTTGGTGAATTTTTTTGTCACGTCCCCTGTTTAGGAGCTATAAGGGCTCGAAAATTGAAATTTTGCTATTTTCAACCACCTGTAACTTTAACACCTGTTCAAATTTTTTTTTACAAATATGCAAAATTTACAACTGCAGCATTATATTTCAACATACGTTAAAGGTTTTTCTTAAATTTGAAGAGGGTCTCTTTAAATTGAAGAAATTGTTTCTTAGTATTAACCATTTTTGGTTAGATAATAATATTCTAGGTAAAATTCCAAATTTTGTTGGAGTTCCGAATTGATTTCCTAGAACCGGAAAAAAATGGAAGGGGTGAACACAGGAGGGGGGTGAGCAGATCCATCATAAGTTTGCTAAGTAAAAATTTGGGAACCTTCCCCATTGAAGGGCTACTAGGTCTTCAAAATTAAAACTTTTATGTTCTTATAAAACAGTAACTTATTCACCAGTGTAAGTTTTTCCAAAATTAAACGTTAACATTGAAGCTCCAACATTATATTTTGCACTTATTAACAGGTTTTCTTGAATGCATTGGGGTTGTATTCTAAGTATTTTCACTATTAGTCATATAATTAATTATTAATGAAATAACAAAATTATAATATTATCATAATATATATTTTTATAAAAATAAATGATAAAATACTCAGTAAGAAACCGTATATAATTTTGAAAATGTGCTTTTTAAAAACCCTTGGTTTTTTTCCCTCACTTGTTTAATTAAAAATCATGAAAATTAATATTCTTATAAAATCTTCAAATAACAGCGGTATACAAAACTGAAAAACAAAATTAAGTGAGGTCCATCGTGGATTATCGATTATACTACAGGTTCCTCTAAATAGACTAAAATACCGCCAAATTTTTTGAGTTTCAAGACCTTAACTAATACTACTCTGGACTATTTATGATACCAATGTTTTATAATAGGGTTATCTAATCCTAGTTTATAACAAAAATTTTTAAGCTTCAATAACTTTTAATATATTAATTAAAGTAAATTAAAATTTCACCTAAAAAATTACTATTTATTAAATTAATAATCATTTAACTTATATCCAATATAATTTACTAGTATTCTTTGTATAACCGCAGCGGCTGGCACAAATTTAGCCAATACTCAATAATATTACCAATTCTAGATTTATCTAATAATTAATATCATATACTGCGAATAAAAATAATAAAATATTCTTTTAGAATAAAATAAATTCTCACAAAAAATTTACATATATAAACAAACTTATAATAAATTAACAAGCCAAAATAAAACTTTTATATTTTAAGAAAAATCTTAAATTTCAATTAAATTTTTATGAACATAAATTATATATATAAATAAATAAAATTAATCAGCATAATTTTATTAATAAATATTCATCAATTAACTAATTATAATTAAATCCTCCCAGGTCAATTGATCCCCTTAAATCAATATTTAATGGAATATTTAAAAATCAACAATAATTTTTATAATTATTATATAAATCAATTAGTTAACTAATTTAAATAATTTATAAATTACTTATATTTTTTTTTTTTTTTTTAATATTAAATATTTATATTAAATCATATAATTTATATATATATATATATATATATATTATATATATAATATTATAATATATTATAATATAAATATTTAATATTATTATAGATAATACATATATATTTTATTTCTTTTTAATTTATATAAATGCATATATTAATAGTTCTCTATAATATATATATTAATATATATTAATATAGATTCATTAAGTATATATATATAATAATATATTATAATATAAATATTTTAATATTATTATAGATAATACATATGTATTTTATTTCTTTCTAATTTATATAAATGCATATATTAATAGTTTCTCTATAATATATAATTAATATATATTAATATAGATTCATTAAGTATATATATATAATAATATATTATAATATAAGATATTTAATATTATTATAGATAATACATATATATTTTATTTCTTTCTAATTTATATAAATGCATATATTAATAGTTCTCTATAATATATAATTAATATATATTAATATAGATTCATTAAGTATATATATATATTATAATATCATTATAATATATAAATATTTAATATTATTATAGATAATACATATGTATTTTATTTCTTTCTAATTTATATATAAATGCATATATTAATAGTTCTCTATAATATATAATTAATATATATATTAATATAAGATTCATTAAGTATATATATATAATAATATATTATAATATAAATATTTAATATTATTATAGATAATACATATATATATTTTATTTCTTTCTAATTTATATAAATGCATATATTAATAGTTCTCTATAATATAATATAATTAATATATATATTAATATAGATTCATTAAGTATAATATATATATTATATAATATATTATAAATATAAATATTTAATATTATTATAGATAATACATATATATATTTTTATTTCTTTCTAATTTATATAAATGCATATATTAATAGTTCTCTATAATATATAATTAATATATATTAATATAGATTCATTAAGTATATATATATATAATATATTATAATATAAATATTTAATATTATTATAGATAATACATATATATTTTATTTCTTTCTAATTTATATAAATGCATATATTAATAGTTCTCTATAATATATAATTAAATATATATTAATATAGATTCATTAAGTATATATATATATATAATATATAATAATATTAATATTTAATATTATTATAGATAATACATATATATTTTATTTCTTTTTAATTTATATAAATGCATATATTAATAGTTCTCTATAATATATATAATTAATATATATTAATATAGATTCATTAAGTATATATATATATATATTATATATAATATAAATATTTAATATTATTATAGATAAATACATATATATTTTATTTCTTTCTAATTTATATAAATTCATATATTAATAGTTCTCTATAATATATAATTAATATATATATTAATATAGATTCATTAAGTACATATATATATAATATATTATTAATATAAATATTATAATATTATTATGATTATTGTTACTATTAATTATATAATAATAATATTTAACTATATATGATTATTTAAATTATTATATAATATTTTAAAATTTTTAATTATATAATTATTAACTAATTTAATTTTTTAATAAATTTGATTAAAATCAAAAATTATTAAAAATTTATATAAAATGAATTGCCTGAAAAAGGGTTACTTTGATAGAGTAAATCATATAATTTCTTAATTATATTCATTATATTTAATAGAATCAAACTATTCCTAAAAACATCAAAAGTTTCTGTGCATCTTACACTAAAATATATTTACTGCAATATATATATACGTATTATATATATATATGTTTTTAATAAATATTTTATAAAAAGATAAGCTAATTAAGCTACTGGGTTCATACCCCAATTATAAAGGTTATAATCCTTTTCTTTTTAATTTTAAAAAATTCTTCTAAAATTTTATTCTTAATTATTATTATATTAGGATCATTAATAGCAGTATCAGCTAATTCTTGACTAGGAGCTTGAATAGGCTTAGAAATTAATTTATTAGAATTTATTCCCTTAATAAATGATATTAATAATTTAAAATCTTCAGAAGCCTCACTAAAATACTTTTTAACTCAAGCTTTAGCCTCAAGAATCCTTTTTATTTGCCATTATTATATATAGTATATAATAAAATTTAATTTTATTTTTCAATCTAATATTGAAGAAAATTTTAACAAAATAATTATTTTATCCTCATTATTATTAAAAAGAGGAACTGCTCCATTTCATTTCTGATTCCCAGAAGCTATGGAAGGGCTATCATGAATTAATTCATTAATTTTAATAACATGACAAAAAATTGCCCCTTTAATATTAATTTCATATATTATATTAAATCAGTTTATCTTATGAATTATCTGCATCTCATTAATTACAGGGTCTCTAGGAGGGTTAAATCAAACTTCTCTTCGAAAAATTATGGCTTTCTCCTCGATTTATCACCTTGGATGAATATTAGGAGCTATATATATTAATGAAAATATTTGATTAATTTATTTTGTATTTTATTGCTTCTTATCTATTACAATTATTATGTCATTTAACATAATAAAGGTATTTCATTTTAACCAAATATTTTCATCAATCTTTTCTTAAAAAATTACTAAACTATTAATAATAATTAATTTATTATCTTTAGGGGGACTACCTCCTTTTTTAGGATTTTTAACCAAAATGAATTACTATTCAATACATAACTATTAACGAGCAAATATTCTTAGTAGTCATTATAATTGTAACTACATTAATTACCCTATATTTTTATTTACGAATAGCATTCTCAACATTTATAATAAACTATTATGAAAATAATTGAATAATTGAATCACCATATAATTCAATTTCAATGAATTTTTATATTACTTTTTCATTCATATCAACATTTGGGTTACCACTTTTATCAATTATATTTATAATATTGTAAGGCTTTAAGTTAAAAAAACTAATAGCCTTCAAAGCTATAAATATAAGTTTAAATCTTTTAAGCCTTAGTAAATTATTACTTCTTTAGAATTGCAGTCTAATATCATTTTTATGACTATAAAGCCTGATTAAAGAGATAAATTCCCATAAATAGATTTACAATCTAACGCCTAAACTTCAGCCATTTAATCGCGACAGTGATTATTTTCGACAAATCATAAAGATATTGGAACTTTATATTTCATTTTTGGAGCTTGAGCAGGTATAGTGGGGACATCTCTTAGTATTATTGTTCGAGCAGAATTAGGGCACCCAGGAGCTCTTATTGGAGATGACCAAATTTATAATGTAGTAGTAACAGCTCACGCATTTGTAATAATTTTCTTTATAGTAATACCAATTATAATTGGAGGATTTGGTAACTGACTTGTTCCCCTTATATTAGGTGCCCCAGATATAGCTTTCGTTTTGTAGAGTAAGTTGTCAGCTTTAATTTTTGTGTACAGTTACAAAGTTATGAAGGTTCAAAATGATTTAAAATTTCTTTTAAAATATTTATGAAAAAATAAATAGAAAAAAAAAGATTTCATAAGTTTTCTGTTTGAACCGATTGAAAATAACACACTTTTCTATTCTTCATATCAAAAATAGTTAGAGATAGAGCAAAAGTTATTATGTACTAATTATAGGGCTTTAAAAGCTGTCTTGAAATATGCTATAAAAAATACCCCAAATACAGTGTGCTTCAAAAGAAAATAGAGTTTGAAACATAATTTTTCATTTTATATCATTTTGAACCTTCATAACTTTGTAAATGTTGGGTATATGGGTATTATTAGTACACAAATATTAAAGCTGACAACTTACTCTACGAAATCTTTTTTTTATCTCTCTACAGGAAGCTGTTCAAAAGCTATTGATTTTTTTATGAAAAGTCTCCTTAAATCTTTAAGCCCCCACTCCAGTACAATTTCTTTTTTGTTTTAATGCCCCCAATCACTGAGTGTAGTGCGCGTACTTGAGTCCCTGACACCCTGTATAACAAAACTTTATATAAAAATAATTTTTGTTTTAAAAATTTTTAAGATTTTTTTGTTTTTATCGATACTAAAGAAAAATATTCATACGATAATAGACATTTTTGAAAAGTGTTCAGTTTTTGGACGTAGCATCGGAAATACAAGTTATATCCAAATAAAAAATAATGATAACTCGGTTATTCGAAAATTTTATCACATATGCCAGACACTCGGTATGAAAGGTGAGTTTTCATTAATTAGAACACACAAAAATAAATAACAAAAAAAACAAATTGCTTATTCAACAATCTGCTTAGAACTTCAAGGCTGAGTACATAATATTTTTATTTAGTATTGCTGTCTCTTTCCTAACTAGAAGTAAGCATAAAAAAAATAAATATGTACAAGCGGAAACAATATTATTACTACTTAAAGGCTGTAGTACATAATATTTTTATTACGAGACAACAATACTCTTTATGTTTTTCTGTATGATGAAACATTCATACCTACTTTGTTTTTTGTCTTATAAAAATAACTTTGAATTGAATTATGATTTTAATTTTTTTAAGAAAAATTTTAGAATTTAAAATTTGAGAAAGAAGTGAATCAAAAAATTTTTTTTTATACTCAGTTCTAAAAATGTTTGTTTTTTGTCTTATAAAAATAACCTTGAATTGAATTATGATTTTAGTTTTTTTAAATGAAAAATATATATTTATAAACACTCACCATCCTAATTACTATTCTTTAGTTTTTTATTAACATTAACAAGATATAATTTTTCGCGCTACATTTGAAAGTTAATTTAATTTAAAATTAAAATAGCAATATTTAAAAAAAAAAAAAATAAGAAATAAAAATTATAAGCATTTCGTTCTATTTCAAAAAAAAAAATTAAATAATTTCAAAAAAGTTAAATAATTTCAAAAATAGTTAAAAATAAACATATCAAAAACATAAAAAAAAAACAGAACTTAAAAAAAAAATTATCAAAAACAGTATAAAAAAATGGTTTCCCAATGTGTCTCTTGCAAAATAAATTTAGTAGCTAAATCTAAAGTTGTAAAGTGTTAAATATGTTGCATTGTTTCATGGTAGATGTGCTAAGCTATCAGATGATACCTTTGAGCTTCTTAAAACTGGTAACGTAAATTGGCAGTGCTCTCAATGTCCTAGGCAATTAAACGAATCATTTGTAAAGGTGCCTGAGATAATGATTCGAAATCTGAAGATGGTGTTTCTGAGATAATGACTCGTTATACTCACAAACGACTCAAAAAAAACTGCATGATTTGTCTTCATTTGACTCAACAAATTGTACCCTAGACGAAATGGCGCAGTATTTAAAAACATTGGCGTCAATAGTACGATCGGACATTCAATATTCACAGCTATTCCTAGCTGAGAAGCTTGATAAAGCACAGCAAGAAAATATGATTATCAAAAAAGACAACAAGTAAAGAAACAGTCAATCGATGCAACCGACTTAGAAATACCCTACATCTATTTGGTTCAAATTTAATGGGAAGTCCATAAGTCATTTTAAAACCATAAAAGCTGGTACTAGTTGGATCGTAAGACGTAGCTAACCAAATTAACTTTATAATACTAAAAACATTTTCTAATAACTTTTCTAATTTATTAACAAATTCTTACTAATTTATGTATTTAAAAATATTAAAAAACAAAAAACCTGATATAAATAAAAATATATTTATTTAAATTCAATTACTAAAGTGAAAAAATTTGAATTATTAAATTTTGTGATAAAAAGCTAATCCAAGCATAATATATTTAATAATTAAAATTTTTCAAAATTGCAATTATTTTAAATTGATAATGTTAATATGTATTATTAGAAAAGCTTATAAAAGCAAAACATGTAATAAATGTATTTCTAAAATATAATTACAAATTTAGAACTTTTCATATAGTTCACTTAAATATAACAATAAATTTTACATAAATGCAGCAAGTACCTTTATAGCTTAAGTATTGTACACGATGTCTTAATTATATATCACCTTTGGTAATAATTCAATAAAATATATGATATGATTAACATTAAAAAAAGGAATTTAACCGTTTATTAAAAAAATATTTTGTTTTTAATTTATAAAATATTATACAAAATATGTTTTATGGTAAAATTCTTAGCCTTTTAAAAATATAAAAGTTTTAAATTAAAACGGAAATAGGAAAGAACCCTCGGTATCAAATTTAAAGTTTTTATCTTCATGAATCTCGAAAATAAGCTTTTTAATTTTGGGATATCTTAGGAGCCACCTAAACCACCGCTACAATTAAGTCTAAATTTCGGGGACACATAGGTAATAGGAAATATATTCTTTGGCTTCGAAATTATGCTTGTTTGGCCTCAGATCGATCAGAAGCTTCTAGAATCTGAACTCATTGTCCGAACTTGACCAGAACCAATTCCCATGGTATTTTCATTATTAGTAACCTTGAGTTTAAATTACATCAAAATAGCGGCATTAGTTTTTAAGTTATACTGCTTTTAAGATATATGTTCGTTAGCCTCTGAACTTTCGAAGGTTCCAGAACCCAAAACCATGGTCTGATTTCGCCCATTGCAGTCCCCGTCATACTTTCAATACTAATTAACTCTTGTACACAATTGGAACATTCTATCTTAATTTTAAGTTACTATTTTTATTAATTTCGACGATAAGTTTTTAAGCCTTGGTGGGTCTAAGAGGGGTTCTGACCCACCACTCTGATTGATCCAAAATTAGGGGAACACGCAGGGGAACGCGAGTCACCGTATTGCTTTTAATTTTAAATTGTATTGTTTTAATTTTTGATGGTATGTCAATTTTTGCTCATTTTTACTCTATTTCTTTTTTTCCTTTTATTGTATGATAAAAGAAAGGGAAGTACTGAAATTTCAGTTCATTTCTTTTCAACTAACTTAAATTATTTAATTTAACTTTAATTATTTACATATACGTGAGTATTTTTACTTGCATGTAGATTTTGCTGTGTGTGAGTTTTTGGTTGTAACTAAGTTCAATAAGGTCTAGTTAAAAACTGTTGAATGGTGTTATAAACTGATTGCTCACTCATAGCAGAATAAAATAGGGGTATTGTTGATGGTATTTTGTAAATATTGTTAGCAATACTTTTGTTTTTATAAACGGTGATAACTTGTTCGGGTTGTATGAATCGTACACATACAATATTTAACCTAAATTATAATATAATTAAATCTTAAATTTTGTAAGTTTTATTATTATTTGTTTTTTTTTTTTTTTTTCAATTTACTAATTGTTATTAAAAATTGCCAATTTTCGAGTTAATTTTTGTAATATTCGGGGCCTACAAGCTAATTTTCATGCCGTAGAATGTCATCTTAACTCCACAAAACCAGCAATTTTAGCCCTTGGTGAAACACAAGTCAGTGGACAAAACGATAATTTTAATATTATTGGCTACTCACTTGTTTCACACTTCGTACCCAAAAGAGGAATCGCCATTTACATTAAAAATGACATTGCTTTCAACACCCTAGATAAATATACACCTTCCAGCCCAACCTTCCATTATATTTGGGTTAAAATTATCGTTGAAAAGCATGTAATACATTTCTGTTTTTTATACAGATCACCCAATTCAAATGAACAAGAAACTGCTGTGGAAATTGACAATCTTTCAAACCAGATCAATGAAATTTTGGAATCATGTCCACAAACCGAAATTGTTCTGGCAGGGGATTTCAACGTACACAACAAAGACTGGCTTCATTTTTCAAGTAACTCTTCTTTGAGTCAAAACTCAATTGGGAAACAAGTTGAATTATTTTCCACACTGTTCCATCTTTCTCAACTTGTCCAAAATCCCACTAGGGTCCCCGACCGAGCTGATCAAGAGGGTCACCTCTTGGAGCTGTTTTTAACCACTCACCCTGAAAAATATGTAGTTTCAGTTGGTTGTCCCCTGGGGGGCTCCGACCACTGCCTGGTAACCACAAGCTTCCCGGTAAGCACATTAGCCAGCCGAAGGATTCCTCCCAAAAAATTAGTATGGCAATATAGTCGTGCTAACTGGGAGGGATTAAACAATTTTTTCAAAGCATTCGACTGGTCATTGTGCTTCCGCGATAAAAATGTCAACTTCGCTGCAAATGCGATTAGTGAAACAATTTTACTTGGAATGAGGTTGTATATTCCTCACTCCATGAAAAGTATTAAACGAGAATCCAGAGCATGGTTTAATCGCACTTGCAAAGAAGCCCTTCGGTAAAAGGGAGGAGGCTTTTAAGCAATACCGGAACAGCGGTTTGGAGTCTGACAGGGCCAACTATATCGTGGTTCGAAACAGATGCAAGAGAGTTACTAATAAGCAAAAATTCTTATTCAACCGAGGGTTGAAACGTAAATTCCTACATATGCCTAAGAATAGCAAATCGTTTTGGACGTTTGCAAAAAATCTAAAGGAGGACACTAGTGGGTCCTCCATCCCTCCGCTTATTGGTAAAAACAACTCAATTGTGTCAGATTCAAAAGAAAAGGCGAACTTGTTTGGCAAACAATTTTTCTTTAACTCAACACTGCCACAGTCAACTCAAAGACCACCAAATATTCCAGAAGTTGGCTGCTCCTTTGGTAGAATTTACTTTAGGACGCGAGCAGTGATGAAAATCTTGAAGAATCTAGATACAAACAAATCAGCCGGTCCCGATGGAATCACAACGATGGTTCTTAAAAATACCTACTCTACCATTTCAAAACCTCTACGCAACTTCTTCTATTTATCCTTTACTTCGGGTATTCATCCTGCCCAATGGAAGATTGCGCACGTTTTTCCAATTCCAAAAAAAGGTAACAAAAGCGATCCCTCTAACTACCGCCCTATAGCTATAACTTCGGTCCTTTCCAAAGTAATGGAAAAAATTATAAACCAAAAGCTATTGAAATATCTGGATCATAAAGGTTTGCTTCATGATCGACAATACGGGTTCAGAGCCCGTCGTTCAACTGGTGATCTCATGACTTACCTTTGTGAAAAGCTCAATATCAGTCTTCACCACTCTGGTGAATCTGATGTGGTGGCACTGGATATTTCTAAAGCTTTCGACCGTGTATGGCATGCTGCTTTGTTAGCAAAATGCAGAGCTATAGGATTAGGTAGAGTCTTTCTCAAATGGATTGGAGATTTCCTTTCGAATCGTACGATTCGAGTTCTGGTCGATGGTTTATCATCTGACAAATTTAAACTAAACGCTGGTGTCCCTCAAGGTTCTGTTCTTTCTCCCACCCTCTTCTTAATATTCATTAATGATCTTCTATCTTTAACTTCCAATCAAATTCACAGTTTCGCAGATGACAGCACCCTTGTAGCTTCCTATGAATTCCATAGCCGCTGTAACATTAATCATCAGGTTAATACAACAGCAAAAAATTTCACTGTCAGTGAGCTAAATAACGATTTAGCAAAAATTCACAAATGGGGTGAAAATAATCGTGTTCAATTCAACACGAAGAAAACCCAATGCTGTCTCATCTCGCGAAAAATAGCAACTTCCATTCCCAACTTGATTTTTCAGGGAGAAGTTTTGCAGCACTCAACAGATTTAAATATTTTGGGCATCGGGTTAAACCAGAAATTGACTTGGTCAAATCACATTTTTGGTATAGCTAAAGATGCAGCTAAGTGTTTGGGTTTTTTGTATCGCTGTAAAACTTTCTTCTCTCCATTAGATCTCCTCAATATCTATAAAACATATATTAGACCAAAAATGGAGTATAATGCACATATCTGGCTGGTGCACCCCAATCAGCGCTGGGATATCTTGATAAAGTGCAAAACAGAGCTATTCGTCTTATAAATGATCCCAGTGTTACCTCAACGCTCACTCCACTTAGCCATCGGCGCACAGTCTGGTCACTTACCCTGTTTTATAGATACCTAGTGGGGACGAACACCTGTTCTAAAGAAATAAAACAATTAATGCCTCCACTCAAAGTTTTCCAACGTGAAACAAGGAGTGCAACAGATGTTCATCCCTACTGCGTCGAATTGTTAAGATGGCGAAACACGGCTTATGGAAATTCGTTTGTTATGCGCATGTCGAGATTATGGAACCACATTCCGTCCAATGTGTTCCCTAAAGTTGGTAATTCGTATGTGTACGACTTAAATAAATTTAAGAAGAATATTAACATCTTTCTCCTAAATATCCCTCCAAATTTTCCCCATCCACCATAATCCAAAATTCCCAAATATCCTCCGACAATACTAAAATCCTTTCATATCCCATCCCTGTAACCAAACTGTACATTTGTATCACAGGTTCCTTCCTAAAGTTTGGTTCAAAAAGAGTGTGGTTTTGGTGCGTTAAAATCGCACACTACCCAACGAAATACCGCAAAGTTTCAATGGGTGGCTTTCGAGCGTTCCATTCCCTCGTAAAAATAAAAAAAAAATAAAAAAAAAATAATAAAGAGCACCCATTTACCAAATTTAAAATTTTTTTGAAGTTACTATCTTTATTAATTTCGAAAATATGCTTTAATGTCTTCGGAACTGTGTGTGGTCTACTACTCCAATTAGTCCCAAATTTCAAGGACACTAAGGAAACAGAAAGAGACATCCTGATACCAAGTTTGGAGGTTCTATCTTCATTGGTTTCGGAATTATGCTCGTTTGGTCTAAATTCGATCAAAAAGTTTTAAGTTCCAAACTCTTCGTACATTACACACCGAACGCAATCCCCGCCGTAGTTTCATTACCAGTACCCTACACCACAAATTTTATGAAGATAGCGTTATTAATTATTGAGTTATCGTAATTTTTTATACATGTTCGTTAGCCCTTAAACCGATTAAAAGGTCCAGATTTCGAACCCTTGGGGGGATTTCGCCCATATGCAGTCCACGCTGTACTTTAAATACGAGTCAACCCATGTACACAAGTGGAACGTTATATATTAATTTTAAGTTACTATTCTTAGTAATTCCATTTATAAGCTTTTAAACCTTGGGAGGTCTAAGAGGAGTACTGAACCACCACTCCAATGATCCCAAATTAGGGGGACACACAAGAAATAGTAAAGAACAAACTTGTGCCAAATTTAAAAATTCTACATTTTCTCAAGCTGCTATCATTATTATTTTAAATATACGCTTTAAGGTCTTCGAAAATGTTGGGCTGGTCCCCGACCCACAACTCCAATGGGGTCCAAATTTCAAGGACACAAAGGAAAAAGAAAGAGACACCCTGATACCAAATTTGGAGGTTCTATCTTCATTGGTTTCGAAACTATGCTCGTTTGGCCTAAATTCGATCAAAAAGTTCTAAGTTCCGAATCCATTGTACATTACCCACCGTACGCAATCACCGCCGTAATTTCATTACCAGTACCCTACAACACAAATTTTAGGGAGATAGCGTCATTAGTTGTTGAGTTATCGTGATTTTTTATATATGTTCGTTAGCCCTTAGCCCGATTAAAAGGTCCAGAATCCTAACCCATGGGCCGATTTCGCCCATTTGCAATCCCCGTCGTACTTTCAGTCCTAGTAACCTACAGTTAAAATTTCATCAAGATAACTTCATTATTTTTTGAGTTATTGTGCCTACGGGCGGACATGGCTATATCGACTCAGGAGGTCACGCTGATCACAAATATATATACTTTTCCATATCTAGCTCGCTTCCTTTAGGTGGTTACAAACACCATACCAAAGTTAATATACTCCTTTACCTATTCTATAGGTGTAGGGTATAAAAAAGAATCGAATGTAAAGAAAGTTATACAAAGGCCATGGAAGCTAAATTCAAAAAAATCGAGGAAGTTGTGGATAAATCAGAGCAACTGGAAAGAAGAAATAATATAGTGGTAGCTGGATTACCGGTAGGAGTGCAAAATAATCAACTTCATGAAATATTCACTAAATTTAATATTGATAAGCCTAGTAATATCATTAAAAATGTAACACCGATAATTAAGAGACCTGATGGTAAGCCGGATGAATGCTTATATATAGTCAAATTTAATTCTGAGCAAATAAAAAATGACATACTACCAAAGAAAAAACTTTTGGATTCTTATGTTCTGCTGAATTCAACTTGGGCTCTGGCGGTAAAAATAATGCTATCCTCTTTCGCCACCATTTGTCATCTCTTCAAATTCGGATTTATTAGGAAGCTAAATCAATTAAAACAATAAAAAATTTTGAATTCTTATGGTCCAAAAATAATGCAATCTTTTTGCGGGAAAGCGCTACAAGTAAAACTTTTAAAATTTCTAATTTTAATGATATTAAAAAAAATTAAGCAAATTTTTAAAATCTAAACTGTATAATTTTATTATCCACAAAATTTTCTTTATTTTATTAAAAACTAGCTAATACCCGGTGCGCGTTGCTGCGCCTCTCAATGGAGGTTTAATTGAAGTTGATGTTACTGCCAAAAGTTAACACAAAAATTACACACGGTTTACATTTGTAAATTTTAAAATATATGAAAGCAATTTTTTTAAAACGATTTTTCTAGGATTATTCTAGGAATTTTTTAAACTTTCTGTAATTTAAAGCAGTACAAACTACTTTCCAAAATTTGACATAATTCACTTCCAAAAAAATTTTTTTGAACAATCGTAGGACCGACTGTTAACAGACTCAACTCCATTTTCAAGTTGCTTCGCACATATAAAATTTGAGGTCAACCGGTCAAATCGTTTCTAATTTAGAGTTAAGTAACGGAAAAATTTGTTAAAAGCCACTGTGCCCCATTGGGTTAACGGAACTACACTTTCTCTTTGGGCAAAGCAGTATTGCGATAAATTGGCCATAATTTGCTTCCAAATCTTTTTTTTGTCAATCGTCGGGCCGGCATGGGTTAGCCAATTGCAAGTTGTTAAAACAGTTAATTTCATTCTCAAAACGGAACACATATACAAAATTTAAACCGTTTTTAATTTAGAGTAAAGTATTGAAAAAACCTATAAAAAGCTGTTGGGCCGCAATGAGTTAATGGAACTCAACAAAATTTTTTTTGGGGCTTTCTTTTAAGCCAAAGCAGAATTTCGTAAAATCAGACATAATTTGGACCCAAAATTTTTTTTGACCACCCGTCGGCCCGACATGGGTTAACAAATTTTAAAACTGTTAACAGTGTCTACTCAATTCTCACGGAGCATCACGTGTACAAAATTTGAAATCAATGGTCAAACCGTTTTCATTTTAGAACAAAGAAGTTTAAATACTTGCACCACTGCACCAACTTGGCGGTCCGTTAGAGCAAAATTTTTGGGCCACGATTTCTTTCCGTACCCAAAAATCTTTATATACAAATAAAGATACTTACAAATATATAATAAAGATACTACAAATAAAGATCTTTATAAACAAACAAACAAATAAACAAACTTTCGCTTTTATATATATAGATTAACACATTTATTTTTACGTTCATATACCTAATCTATAAATTAATATTGGAACTAAACTTCTTTCATTATTTTTTTTTGTCCCAATATTTGATTTTTCCGTCATAAGATTTCTTCATAATTGTTTAAAACAATTTAACATAATTTTGCTAGGATTATTCTATTATTTTTTTTTACTGCGCAAAATTAAACAATATTTGCTCCCAACATTTTTTTTGGCTAACTGTCGGCCGGCATGGGTTTACAAATTCTAAATCTTTTAATAGTGTCAACTCAATTCTCAAGGAGCATCACGTGTACAAAATTTGAAGTCGATTGGTCAAACCGTTTCTAATTTAGAGTAAATTATTGAAAAAACCTATAAAAAGCTGTTGGGCCGCAATGGGTTAATGGAACTCAACAAAATAATTTTGAGGCTTTCTTTTTAGCCAAAGCAGTATTTCGTAAAATCGGGCAAAATTTCGACCCAAAATTTTTTTTAACCAACCGTCGGGCCGACATGGGTTAACAAATTCCAAAACTGTTAATAGTGTCAACTAAATTCTCAAGGAGCATCACGTATACAAACTTTGAAGTCAATTGGTCAAACCGTTTTCATTTTAGGACGAAAAAGTTTAAATACTTACACCAAAGCCCCAACTTGGCGGTCCGTTAGAGCAAAACTTTTAGTCCACTATTTCCTTCCGTACCTTATACAATATAGCTTACGAATATTGTTTACATATTGAAAAATTATGTCTTTACTAATCAAAAATCAATTACGAGATCAGAAAGCTTGCTCAAGATCTCTACAAATACCAATTTTCTTATATTTAGTTTTAAGGAAATTAAAACAATAATTTTATTATATACCTATGTATAACATTTTAAATAGGAATAAAAAAAAACAATAAAACGAACAATCGTAATATTCAAGCGATGACTTTTACGCATCTTTGCTCGCAAGCGTAACGTCAAGTTTGTCATTCTTTGCAATTGTTAATTTGGGAGGCACATATTAAAATAGGTGGTTTTTTTTACTCTGAGCAGAGCATAAACTGTCAAAAAAAATCGTGTTTCTTTTTTAGCTCTGAGCGCTGAGAGTGTTTGGTACGTGTTATTTTTACGTTTGTTTAAGATTTTACTTGTGAAATAAAAGTCAAAATGTTTTGTTTATTTTAATTTATCTTATTTTAATTTAATTTTAATAATTTAATTTAATTTCTTGACAATTTAAAACGTAACTGAAATAAAAATTACAGCTTTTTCAAATCGTGTTTTTTTATTAAATCTTAACGCTCTGAGCTAACTCTGTTCATGCTCTGCTCATAGCGTGCTTCGATCTCTGCTCTGATTTAAAAAAAAACCTTAATTTAGTTTAATTTAAAAGAAAATAAAACTTAGAATTATAATTAAATAAAAAAAAATGAAATGTTGAATATAAAAACTAAAATTACTGATTTGAAATGATGAAATGAAAAAAATTATGTTTTAAAACATTTTTAAATTATAAAAAAACTGGTTATTTTAAACTTAGCGCGAAATTAACACAATTGTTAAGGTTAGTTTGAAATAATTTCTTTTTCATTGGTGGGTTGCTTTTTGCCGTTTAAGTTTTATGAACCATTGAATGCGTTGAAAAAATTTTAATTTTTGAATAAACTGAAGTATAAATTACATGTTATAAGTTCTGTAGAATTAGATCAAAAGTAAATTCTATTCTTCTTTTTAAGGTGAATATTTTATATTTTTAAGTTTCACATTATTAATATAAATTTTTATTTGAATTTTAAAGTACACTGCTTCGAGTTAGAATAAACTTTCTTTGTTTTCTTTATGTTAAATCTTTTTTGAGGAAAATTTAATTCAAAAGCTATATTTTGCAACTTAGTATAGTATACATTTTCAGTTCATTCGTCATTATTAAATTATAAAATGTCACCAGCAAAGCAATTGAACTAAAGAAAGGAAAAAGCTTTAGTAAAAACTTAAGTTGCATAAGTGACGACAGAATTGATAAGTGCAAACAAAAATATTTTAGCTATCTCAAATTTTTCAAAAATTATAGTTGTTTTCAATCAGTCAAGGAAAAATTTTTAATTTTAACTATTGAAATTCCGTTAATTCTGTAGTACTTTTTTCTGAAACAAATTTAAGAAATGAATTTATAAATGAACGAAATATTTTGGCTGAAAGAATGTATGCAAATATAAATGAACAACAAAAATTGGTTGTAGATCAAGTTTTATTATCTGTAAAAAGGGTATCTATTAATAAAATTTTTTTCTTTGAAGCTCCAGAAGGATGTGCAAAAACATATGTATATTCATATTTAAAAAATAAATTACGAGGAAGTAATAAAATTATTCTTGCCGCTGCGTGGACGGGAATTGCAACGTTACTGTTAGACGAGGGGAAGACTTTACATAAAACTTTTGGTTTACCAGTTCCAATACCAGATACTTCAGTATCTTCTATAAAAGCGAGTTCTGACAAAGCTAATGTACTTCGTCAAGCAAATCTTATTTTAATTGATAAGGCTTTAATGATTCCTGCTTAAGCTATTAATTGTATCGTTCGTTTGTTGAAAAATATAACTCAATGTAATGAACCAATGGGTGGAAAAGTAATTTTGTTTGTGATTTTCGACAAAACCTTTCAATTGTGTTCCATGGAGACAGAGTTAGAATAGTTGAAGCATGTATACAAAATAGTGTAATCCGGCCTAAAGAAGCTTTAATTCACTTGAAAAAAAATATGAGATCAAATCCAATTAAATAAACTTTTCACAATAGCTTTTGCTATTAGGTAATAATTGAATTAAGAGATTATTAAAATAGCCGATACATTTATTTGTACTGGTCGAATAATAAATCATACTTGTGGGGAAAAGATTGATGATTTTCAGAATGTTGCTTCAAAATTTTTAATGCACCCTTTAAATAAGAGTTGTTATAAAATGAACGAAAAGATTTTAAAACTAATTGACGGAACTGGAAAATGTTATTATAGTGCGGATTCAGTCATATCAGATTTAAAAGATAATATAATTTTGCCAACAGAATGCATTAATTCTTTAACACCCCCAGGATTACCCCTCCATTGCTTAAAATTATAAAAAGGGTTTGTAGTCATTCCAATTAGGAATATGAATATAATTTTGGTTTAGTAAATGGAACTCCATTAATTGTTAGAGATATATTAGAAAATTCTTTAAAATTAGAAATTGTCACAGGGAATTCCCTTGGTAAAGTAGATTTGCTTCCTCGAACAGAGTTAATTTGTAAATATTAGAGTTAATTTTACGTAAATAAACCATTTACTTCAAAAATCTTAACGCTCTGAGCTAACTCTGTTCATGCTCTGCTCATAGCGTGCTTAGATCTCTGCTCTGATTTAAAAAAAAACCTTAATTTAATTTAAAAGAAAATAAAACTTAGAATTATAATTAAATAAAAAAAAATGAAATGTTGAATATAAAAACTAAAATGACTGATTTGAAATGATGAAATGAAAAAAATTATGTTTTAAAACATTTTTAAATTATAAAAAAACTGGTTATTTTAAACTTAGCGCGAAATTAACACAATTGTTAAGGTTAGTTTGAAATAATTTCTTTTTCATTGGTGGGTTGCTTTTTGCCGTTTAAGTTTTATGAACCATTGAATGCGTTGAAAAAATTTTAATTTTTGAATAAACTGAAGTATAAATTACATGTTATAAGTTCTGTAGAATTAGATCAAAAGTAAATTCTATTCTTCTTTTTAAGGTGAATATTTTATATTTTTAAGTTTCACATTATTAATATAAATTTTTATTTGAATTTTAAAGTACACTGCTTCGAGTTAGAATAAACTTTCTTTGTTTTCTTTATGTTAAATCTTTTTTGAGGAAAATTTAATTCAAAAGCTATATTTTGCAACTTAGTATAGTATACATTTTCAGTTCATTCGTCATTATTAAATTATAAAATGTCACCAGCAAAGCAATTGAACTAAAGAAAGGAAAAAGCTTTAGTAAAAACTTAAGTTGCATAAGTGACGACAGAATTGATAAGTGCAAACAAAAATATTTTAGCTATCTCAAATTTTTCAAAAATTATAGTTGTTTTCAATCAGTCAAGGAAAAATTTTTAATTTTAACTATTGAAATTCCGTTAATTCTGTAGTACTTTTTTCTGAAATAAATTTAAGAAATGAATTTATAAATGAACGAAATATTTTGGCTGAAAGAATGTATGCAAATATAAATGAACAACAAAAATTGGTTGTAGATCAATTTTTATTATCTGTAAAAAGGGTATCTATTAATAAAATTTTTTTCTTTGAAGCTCCAGAAGGATGTGCAAAAACATATGTATATTCATATTTAAAAAATAAATTACGAGGAAGTAATAAAATTATTCTTGCCGCTGCGTGGACGGGAATTGCAACGTTACTGTTAGACGAGGGGAAGACTGTACATAAAACGTTTGGTTTACCAGTTCCAATACCAGATACTTCAGTTTCTTCTATAAAAGCGAGTTCTGACAAAGCTAATGTACTTCGTCAAGCAAATCTTATTTTAATTGATAAGGCTAATGATTCCTGCTTAAGCTATTAATTGTATCGTTCGTTTGTTGAAAAATATAACTCAATGTAATGAACCAATGGGTGGAAAAGTAATTTTGTTTGTGATTTTCGACAAAACCTTTCAATTGTGTTCCATGGAGACAGAGTTAGAATAGTTGAAGCATGTATACAAAATAGTGTAATCCGGCCTAAAGAAGCTTTAATTCACTTGAAAAAAAAATATGAGATCAAATCCAAATTAAATAAACTTTTCACAATAGCTTTTGCTATTAGATAATAATTGAATTAAGAGATTATTAAAATAGCCGATACATTTATTTGTACTGGTCGAATAATAAATCATACTTGTGGGGAAAAGATTGATGATTTTCAGAATGTTGCTTCAAAATTTTTAATGCACCCTTTAAATAAGAGTTGTTATAAAATAAACGAAAAGATTTTAAAACTAATTGACGGAACTGGAAAATGTTATTATAGTGCGGATTCAGTCATATCAGATTTAAAAGATAATATAATTTTGCCAACAGAATGCATTAATTCTTTAACACCCCCAGGATTACTCCTTCATTGCTTAAAATTATAAAAAGGGTTTGTAGTCATTCCAATTAGGAATATGAATATAATTTTGGTTTAGTAAATGGAACTCGATTAATTGTTAGAGATATATTAGAAAATTCTTTAAAACTAGAAATTGTCACAGGGTAATATCTAATTCCCTTGGTAAAGTAGATTTTCTTCCTCGAACAGAGTTAATTTGTAAATATTAGTGTTAATTTTACGTAAATAAACCATTTACTTTAAAAGGAAAGCAGTTTCCTATTAGATTAGCTTATTACAATAAATAAATCACAAGGATAAACTTTTGACAAAATCGGTATTTATTTATCTCAATCTGAATTCACCCATGGAAAACTATACGTAGCATTTAGTAGAGACAAATCTGCAAATGATGTGAGAGTTCAAAATGACCAAACCAATTTACAAGGTCATTTCGAACACCATGTAGGATATTATACAAAAATTATAGTCTATCGCGAAGTTGTATGTTAACGATTTTGTACATTTCAAAGGAAAGAGTAATTCCTGTTTGCGCAATGATTACATAGTTTATTACGCGTTTACGCGTACAGATCAATCTAGTATTTAATATAATTATATTACTCTTTACACCCGTACGACTGTGTCAAAAGAGTATACTAAATTTGCCATTACGTTTGTGACGCAGGGAGGGGAAGATATAGACTCAAGTGTATGGACCGGATCAGGATCGAAAAATAAATCGATTTAGCTATGCGTGTCCGCCCGAACAACCGTCTGCACGATAACTCAAAAAACTAATAAGCTACGATTTTGAAATATTCACAAATTCGTTTGTATGCAATAGCCGTTATCGCTATTTAAATCCAGCCATTTTGGTTTACAAGTTCGCGTACCTGACATACAACTTCCCTTTTTATATGAGTATTACTCTGTACTTATTACAGCTGGGTTTCTAAATTTTTCCAAAAACAGTTTAGTGTAATGGCCAGAGTTACTGCAAAATTTGGTTGGTCTACTGCAGAGGGTTCGAGTAGCTGCCATACAATTCCTTCTTTTATATGAGTATTACAATACACCTAATAAAGCTGTATGTTTGAAATTTTGCTAAAAGTAATTAACCGGATGATATAATGTTTATAATAAGGTCATACGGGCATCCCAGGGTTGACACAGTCTACTCTACTACACTCTGCCTTGTTTTGTTATATTAAGAGTTTTGTTACGTATATTTTCAATCTGAAAACGGTAAAAGACAGCAGATTGTATAGGTTTTATAAATATTTGAAAGTCAAATGTATAAGGTTGCCATACGGTACTCATATTTACCATTATGTAAGACTTAATATTTGGAAAATTTTGCCACTATTTTTGCTTTTATAATAAAGTTTTAAGTAAAATTCCAAATTTTGGTAGAATTCCCAATTTAATTTCTAGAATCTTAAAAAAATTTAGGGGAAGCGGGCAGGTGGGTGTGGACAGATTTTCAAGAATCATCATAATTTTACTTAGAAAAATTTTGGAATCTTCCACATTGAAGAGTTATTAGGACTTCACAATTTTTTATTAGGACTTCACAAATCAGTAACTCGTTCTTACTTACAGGATCCTAGAACGCCTGGTGAGGCTTAGTGTGTCAACAAATCCTCTCCACCTTTCACGATCCTTAGCAATTCCTTTTAGCTGTTACCACGTTTTGCGTTGCGCTTCTGTCTCTTTCAAAACAGTACTTCTCCATGTTTTCCTTGGTCTACCTACTCGTTGTCTGCCTTGTGGATTCCACTCAAAACATTCCCTTGCAATGTTTTCTTCTGGCTTCCTCAAGGTATGTCCAATCCATCGCCATTTTCTCTCTCGGGTCTCGAACTCAATCATCTTTTGGTTCGTTTTTTGCCACATATGTGTGTTGGTAATGATTTGGGCCAACGAACTCTTATGATATACTCGCGGTTTACACGATCAAAAGGTTTCTCGAAGTCTACAAACATCAGATGTAGCGGCGACCCGAACTCTGTTGATTGCTCGAGTAGTATTCATAGCGGGTTGATATGGTCCACACAAGAATGACCACTGCGAAAGCCAGTGAAAGACATCAATTTTTAATGCAATTTCAATTCTGGTTTTGATCCTTTCGAGTATAATATTTGCCATTATTCAGGTTACCTTTTTTTGCCAGCTTAACAATAACTCCTTCTTTCCACTCACTCGGGTACTTTTCTTCTTCCCATATAGCCTGAATCAATGGGAGAAGTTGCGGGGAAGACTGCTTTTAGAAGTTCGGCGGGTATTTGGTCAATTCCTGCAGCTTTGTTATCTTTCAAGAGTGAAATGGCACTTTCGATTTCAGGTTTCGTGGGTGGGTCCCTTTCTCAGAATTTTTGTACAAAATTTCCACGTGTTGCGGAATTTTTTAACGCTTCAACATCGAAGAGTGCTCTTCTGACAGGCACTTGATTTCGTCTTTAGACAGCTGCTGTTCTTAACTGCATTCGCGCAACAACTAAATGGTGATCGCTTCCAACGTCATCGCTTCCTCTTATTTCGAACGTCGCAAAGAGATTTCCTCCACTTTTGCTGGACAATGAAATGGTCTATTTGGTTTTCAGTCTGACCATTTGAGGAAACCCATGTTACCTTATGACATGACTTATGTGGAAACAACGTACCGCCAATGACTAGCTGGCGGGAATTGCAAAAATCCACGAGCCTTTCGCCATTGTTGTTTCTTACCCCCATGCCATGCTGTCCCATGACTCGTTCTAAACCAGAGATTTCCGTTTCGACTTTCGCGTTTAGATCACCCAATATAATCTTTATGTCGGCTTTAAGAGCGTTATCATATGTTGTCCTAAGTAGAGTGTAAAAATTCTGCTTTTCTTCCTCTTCTGCTTCTTCGGTAGGAGTATAACATTGTATTATGGTTATATTTCGGACCCTGGATTTGAATCTGGAAGTCATCAATTTGCGCGATATTGGTTTCCAAGAGATAAGACTGCGTCTTGCTTCAGCATTTAGGATAATTCCTACTCCACCGCGCCCATTCCTGTTTCTGCTTCATCATCTCCTGAGTACAACATGTGAATTAAATTACTGTCTAAAATAATTTCACCACAACCTCTTTATTTAGTTTCACTGACGTTAAGTATGTTAATATTGAATCGTAAAATTTCACGCTCGGCTTGCTCGTATCGCCCGACACCATATAGTGTTCTCACGTTCCTAGCTCCGATTAGCGTCCGCTCTTGTAGCCAAAAGTGTTCACTATTTCACGTGAACGGTTTCTTAAACTTGCGTTCGATTCTCTTATCCTGTTTGTATTTCAACATGAATTTATCTGCACCCCCAAATCTGATGTGCAGTTTACATTGACTGGAAAAGTCAAAGGAGGATTCACCATATTACTATGATTACGCCTTGGGAAAATATATCCATTCGCATTTTTGTTCATGTTTGCATAATTTATGAGATATAATTGATAACCCCATAAGCTCTTGTCTCTAGGCACCCTTGCCTTCTGGATGAACAGACACATCTCACACACGTTTATATAGCGAGCCACTTGTTTCAAAACAGACACCCGCTTGGAGCTACCAATTCTTGGTGCAGACGCTCCTAAATCAAGCTCCTAAACCATGTTTTGAGACCCGCCAAAATCTCGTTAATAACGTGAAGGCGAAATTTGACTTGGTGTAGTAGAGGCTAGGCCAACGTACCAAAATACCCGTCAGCTGTAGTCGCATATTACATCCATTGATCCTATAGAGCTGCCCAAAAGAGACACTCCATTGAACATGATGAGTTCATGAATTTGTTGTTGTTAATTAAATTGTTGAATGCATAAGTGCATTGAACAACTTATTATTTTTTTCTCAAAAGTGGTTTATTTAGAATTAGGTAATAAAATTGATTGTGACATACTAAGAATTGCGAGATAAGCTAATTATGATTTTAAAGTGAATTTGAATTTAAAAAGAGAAGTAAATGTAGATTTAATTTTAGAGTTTAATGAAAATGCAATTTAGTTATTTGCGGGCAATCTTGTTGTATGATTTGTGGTGAGGAAGAATATGATGACGTAACTCCTCCCTCCTTAAAATTCGACTCCGTGCGCATTTCTTTTAATTCGATATTTATTTTCGAACTTTTTGCTTTAAATTGTTTTAGGCAATAAAAGCCAATAAATAGTGATAATACAAGAATGACGCCAATAAATGAGTTTGCTAAAATGGTTGCGTGTCACTTCCAAGAACTGTTATATTTAATTTCCTCTATTATATTTGTATTGTTAATAATGGAGGCATGTTATTCTGTCAAATTTATAGCATTGACCACTTGCTCAATGCTTATATTATGTTCGAAGTATGGCAAGATATTATTGTGATATTACTTCTCATAATTTTCTTGTTGAAATGAATCAAGTGAAATTTTACAACATTACTGCCTTTTATGTTGATCATATCCGGTTGACCACAATTATTATAAAGGATTGTTTTGTTTAAGTTAATTGTAACAACTACAGTGTCCGATATTTTTATTATATTAGCAGAAAGATTAATTCGGAAATTACATTTTATGTGATTGTTATTTAATAAATTTTTTATACAATTATCATCAAAAGGTATTAGATATTTTTCCATAACATTTTTCTTATCAATAAATTTCAAAATACTTTGTTTACATGTAATAATTTTTTTTGTATTAGTATCTAGTTCTAAGTTTACATTTTAATTTGGAATTTTTTCTAAAATAGTTACAAAACATTTTTCATTTTTGAAAATTGGTTTATCTATACCATGGTTTATCTATACAAATATTATAGAATTGTTACGGAACAGAACGTAATTTTTAATGAAAGGTAGTATTTCTACAGTGATATTATAATCTTTAATTTCTGTTTGTGTTAAAATATCCTTTGACAGTATTTCTAACTTACTAGCTAAGATTATTTCCTTAATATTTAAAATTTGTCTTGTTAATAAATCAATGTTTTCAATTATTTCTGTTTTAATCATAAGGTACTCTAATTTTTTATTTATTTTATCAATATTATTTTGGGAATTATTAATTACATTTTTTATTTAATTTTGAGCTAGGTTAATATGATCGGTAATGTTTTTTATTTCATTAGATATTTTTTGGTTTATTAATACTTGATCGTTAACATTATTAATTAATTTACCGTTATTTTGTTCTATTACCTTTAAGTGTTTACCAACAGCAAAGCGAAGAATATTTCCACCAAGATTAAACAATGATCTTTTACTTACGTGGTGTGGAATAATACTATTGTAATCTTCTTTTAGGCATTTTAATTTATGTAACAAAACCGAAGGAATATCAGTTTCATTTTGAAGTTGTAATACGTTTGATTCTATTTTGTCAATAATTGTTTCGTATTGAGTTAGTTCGACAACATGCAATATTCTTCTGTAACTTTGTATTATTTTAAGCTCAGATTCCTCGAAAAGAATGTAACCATTTCCAGGTCGTATTTGGCTAACATCTATGGATGAGCGAGACAGGACAATTGGAAAAACCAGTAAGAGGACAAGGAGAATTAATCCTAGAATAAGATAGAAGTGGTTAGTTTTGGTACGTGAATTTTCTTTTAAATTGATTAATGTCACGTGGAATTTTTTCTTTGTTAATTTTGAAATGATCGTTATTTGAATCGGTTATTTGAATTTTTTTGTGATAAGGTTGTAGTTTCGTAATTATATTTAGTTTAAGATAATTGGAAGGCTTACCATTGCTTTTACCTTTATTACGTTTCTCAATCGTTTTTTCTTTAATTTTTGTATTCAATTCCTTGATGGAAGGATATTGATCGGAAGAGATAGTACCGTTTAGAAAATCAATTGGCTTTTTGCCAGTTGAAGTGTGAATAGTTTCGTTGTAAACTATTAAGCTTTTGATAATGGGATCTTCGTCCGTAATTTGACCTTCTTCCTTTTCGATCGTATTCAAAATTCGCAAGTGTTTATTTAATGTATTATGGAATCTTTCGATATCCGCATTACTACTATGGTTATTTGGAGTAGTAAAATGAACATTATTTCCATCTGTTTCTAAATAATTTTTGAAATTGCGGCTGTTAAAGCCCTTCTCTTGATCGGTTACAACTTTAACAGGTTTACCGAGAGATGCTATATATTGCATAAATCTATTTTTAAAATCCACCCAATTCCTAGATTTTAAGGGGATAATTTGGGCGTGCCTTGAAAACTTGTCAATAATTGTCAAGTACGGATTTCCTTTTGTGTGAAATCATATGGCCATATGGACTATTTGTAATGGTTTTTCGGGAGTTTACGTAATTTTTAAGGGTAGATTTAAAGGACGTCTTTCATACTTCGAAATGTTGCAAATGTGACAATTATTTATAACATTTTGAATTTCATTTTTCAATTTAGGAAAATAGTAGCTTTTCTTTAAATTTAAGTAGACATCATTGATACCTCTATGATTAGTTTTTATGTGTTGGTCAAGAATAAGTTCCTTTATTCGAGACGATATAAAATGTCAGTAAGTAAAAGTGAGCATTTGTTTAATGTTATTAGTTTATTTTTTTTAAAAATATTTTAAGTACGTATTTTGAAAAGAACTGTAAATATCAATATCTTCAATCATAATTCCTATTATTCCTTTACTAGCACTATGATTATTAAAAACTTCGATAAAAAAATCTTCGTTAGGATTAGGATGTATGAAAATTTTCCTTGTTCTACGATGGATTTTAAATCATTTCAATTGTTCCTGTGGATCCTTTTCTATGATGATTTGTAGAAATTAATTGGTGATTCTGATATAGGAATATATTCGGAATTGTCTTTATCAGCTGAATGCATTGTAGCATCAGGTGATTTTATTTCGTCAATTTCCATGTCATTTGAATTATTCTCGTTTGAGTTAAATCTATATAGAATCTGAACACGTGAGAGAAAGTCGGCAACTTTGTTTTCTCATCCACTTAAATATTCTATGCCGAAATTAAATTCTTCTGTTCATTCAAGGTACGAGAAGCGTAACATATAGGATGGTTATCTTGTGATAACACAGCACCTATAGCGAAATAGTTTGCATCCGTAGTCAAGACGAAAGTTTTTGAGAAATTAGGATACACAAGAATAGGGTCCGTTGTAATAAGCAGTTTTAGTTTACTAAAAGCTTCCTTATAATCACTGTTACTAACATCAATACGCTTTCCCTTTTTTAAACAAAGTGTAATTGGTTTAGCAATTTTTGTGAAATCTTTAATAAATTTCAAAAGTGCTAGTACTAAATATGATGATATCGTCCATATACACGTAGCAATATTTGCCTATAAACTCTTTTAGTACGGAGTTCATTAAGCGTTGAAAGGTTGCCGGGGCATTTTTCAGTCTGAATGGCATTCGCAAGAACTCCAAATGACCATTGTTTGTGCTAAAAGCTGTTTTTTTTTATATCATTTTTTGCTATCTCGATTTGGTGGAAGCCTTTAGCCAAATCGAGAGTAGTGTAATACATTGCACGACCAAGTTTGTCAAGGATTTCATCGATATTCGGGATTGGGTACTTGTCATCTATAGTGGCGTTATTCAGTTTTCTGTAATCAATGACAATACGCCATTTTTGTTCCTTTGATGCATCGATTTTTTTGGAACAACCCATAAAGGAGCCGAATAGGGTGAATCGCTGTGTCTTATTATTCCCTGGTTTAGCATTTCGTCGATTTGTTTGTCGACTTATATTTTATGTACTTCGGGGTACCTATAAATCTTAGTATAGATTGGTATTTCGTTAGTGGTATTAATTGCGTGTTTGATTTCATGGGTGAAAGTTAGATTATCACCTTCATAAAATAAGGCTTTGTTGAACTTTTTTAAAATTTTTAAAAGTTCACTTTTAATTGCATGATCTAAATAATCACATCTAATATTGTTTTCACCTACGAAAATTTCGTTTTGAATGATTTTTAATTCTTTCATTGGTACTGTGATATTATATTCGTTTTCATCTTTTTCATTAAAATAGAGAGGAATACTATTGCCAGTGTTTATTTTTAAACAATTGTTTTCATAGTCAATTATAGATTGTAAGGGTTTGAGAATGTTGTTACCTATGAAACCGTCAAATATATCATAGAAGTTTATTTCTAAAAATTCGAGTTTTTGCGAGTCAAATTCGAGAAAAGGATCAATTGTGATTTTCGTATCACATGTAAATGTATTGCGTAATGTTCTTAAATTAATAGATTCAATTTTGGATTTGTAAATTGGATTACAAATTCCACTATTTATTATGCTCATAGCAGCACCGGAATCTATAATAAATTTTAAAGGTCTTCCTTTTGATTGTACCTTTATATAAGGAAGTTCCTGTTTTTCTACGAGACTATTGAGTGAAAATTTTTGATTTCGCGATTTGAATTTTCATAGTTACCCTGAGTTTGTGTTTCGAGAGTATTAATTCTACGATTTATGGTAGTTGGATCAACTTCCATTGTTTCGTAGTTTCTTTGGTTTTCTAAAATTGTTAGAATTTTGTTGGGAATATCGCGTATTAAAATTTTGTTGGGTTTTATGAGGGTGGTTATGACTATTATATGCGTAATTATTATTATTAAAATTACGCAGTTGGAAATCTGACCTAAAATTGTTATTGTTACTGTGATTATTGTTACCACTTTTGTTACCGTGATGGTTGTTTGAAAAATTATTATTACTTTTATTGTTATAATTTTTATTTTTATAAGAACCATTTTTATTTCTATTGAGATTTTTACTAAAAATATCATTTTTAATTTGATATTTGGATTGATTGTATTCAGCGTAATTACCTTCATACAAAATATCCATTGCATTTTCTAGAGATGTTGGATTTCTACTGAATAAAATGGAACGTATTGGTTCCGGAAGTTTATCTTTGAAAATTCGCAGCGCGGTTAAAATATTGGATTCAATTAATAATGAAGAATTAGCTTCGTTTTTAATTTTATTGTTTAGTTTTCTAAGAATTGCTTTGATTTGATTATATAGGTAACACTTTGTAATTCTTCAAATATTTCAAAAGCGGACCTTCTTTCACCAAAATTATTTATTAAGAGATTTTTAATTTCCGACCAAGTATTAATGTGATTATTAATTTCTGTTATTTCCCTAGCTTTACCGATTAACTTAAATTTAATTTTATTTAATAATATGATTTAACTATTTGAATTATATTTTAAAACTAGAGGTATGATACATTCTACTAATTCAAGAAATTTATATAATTCCTCACCTTTTCTACTAAATTCTGGAAGATCACTTATATATCTCAGTGGGTCCAATGTTAAACATAATTCTGCTGATGTGGCTGTTGTTGTTTCCTGGTTGTTGTACACAACTTGTGGTTGACCGTTTAGTTTTGTTTGTTGTTGACTGTTAAATGCTGCTTGTAGCACGCTTGGAGAAATTATCTCGTTAGATTCCATTTTTTTTTTTGATAAAAAATTTGTTTTTATTAATTAATTAATTTATTTATTCTATTAATTAATTTTGTTATTTGTTGTTAAGTTTGTTTTTGGTGTTATTTAACTTTTATTTTGCTGTAAAACTGTTTTATTTTATTTTGCCTGTAAAACTGTTTTATTTTATTTAAACTGTAAAACTGTTTATTTTATTTTAACTGTAAAACTGTTAGATTTCAATTTTTTGATTTAAAATAAACGTTATTTTAAAAAATTTATTTTAAAACTTATTATTATTATTCTTTTTATTTAGTTTTTAACTTTTCAAACTTAAAATAAAGTTTTTTTTTTTTTTTGATTATTATTTGTTGATAATATTTTCAAAAGAACTTTTTTTTTTTTAATGTAACAGTATTGTCTTAAAAAATCCGATCCGACTGCGCCACTTACTAATTCGACAAAAACTTGTTACCAAAAATCTTAAAAAATAAAACTCAGAAATTTGTTTTAGAGTTCTTCTTTATTTCACACCAAATTAATAATAATAACTTAATTTTCTTACACTCGTATTTAACTTAAAATTATTCTAAAACTTATTCCTAAAATTTCTTATCGTTATAAAAAATTTTCAAAGTTGGTTTTGAATTCAAAGCTAATAAAACTCGTCCGTTATGTTTGAAAATTAAGCTGCAACTGAAATTTTAAAGCTGAAAAGCCACCTAACCAAAACTTGATTTCCTTTTTTTCTTATTATTTTTTCTACAAGGTAAACATTAGGAAATTTAACAGATGTAAGTTCAGGTTCATAAAAACGTTAAACTGCATCTAATATTTATTTGAATAATTAACTTTCATTTCATTTTTAAATGGACCGAAAACTTTATTTTTTAGCTGAGTTATATGGGTTATATTTTGCATAATCTAATGTATTAAATATTGAATCAGATCTGGTTTTATGTCTTGTAAAACTATCATATCTTACAAGGGTTAAATTATTTTGAAACTTTGGTTTCATATAATTATAGTGAAAAATATACAATAAAATTTTAGATTACCGGCTAATAGTATCTTTATTGGAAGAATTAAGGATAGCTGACTGCTTAGATGAAACACTTGCAAAAAACAAAACTCAGATATCAGACCCCATTATGGTTCCATCGTTAATACCCGTTGAAAAAAATGATCAAGCACCAGATGCAGTTCTCAACCGAATTTTAATTTAAGAATTTCAAATTTGAGCACTAACACTACAGAACAGCTTTTGGTTGATTTTATAAAGACAACATTCAATTGTGAAGATATTTGCTGTAAATCAATTACTCCACGAGGGTTAAAATTTCAGCCGAAATATTTTACTTATAAAATCAGCGTTCCATCATCAACGGTGAAGGCTATCAAAAAATCTAAGGCATGGAAACCAGGTACGATAGTGACGGATTTTAAGGATTCAAGAAAGAAAATTGTAAGTAAAAATATACAAGTAGAACAGAATAGTAATTCAAATCTAAAAAATAAAAATGAAAAAAATAAAAATAAAAACAAAAATTTAAATTCTAGAAATGTAATAACAAACCAAAATAAAAATAAAAAAAAATTAGTAAATACATACAAGTAATAAATTAAATAAAAATACTAAAATTAGTCCAAATAAGAAACAGGTTAGTTTTAATAGCCACAATGAAACAAACACTAATACAGAATTATTTACAACAAACAACAAAACAACAGCAATTTGAATACTTCTATTCTATCTGATAACAATTTTACTTTCCGCACCTCACCACACTATGAAAAACACCGTTTACTACCTTCTTTCAACAAATACACATTTTTTAGTACTAATTTAATGTTACCGATTAACAATAATATTAGTAATGTTATTAATGATAGTGTTGATACTATTAGAATAAATAATGATAATAGTACTGATAATAGTACTGATAATAGCAATACAGACAATAGTAATAATAATACTAGCTCCTATTACTTTAACTTATTCGACTTCGAATAATAATAGTTCTTTAACTTCAGTAACTTATTCAACTTCTTCTATTGATAAAAATAAAAATAAGTACTCTAATTTTGTACATGGTTGTATCCACAATATTAAAATTGACAATGGTAATAATATTACCAGCTATGCAAATGTAGCCATTAATTCGGTTTCACCTACAGATGTACTTGAAAAAAGTCATTCTAATACTGTAAATGGTGGTAAAATAAAAAAGTCGTTTTTTAAACCTCTTATACCACCCATTACTAGAATGACTCATGAATCACTACTCGGAGAGGGCGCCAATGCTCTTTCAAGATTTCGGGAGCGAGTTTATAATAACGTTAGGTTATTTTTAGCTTACCTTCACAATGATTCGTATAATCGTGTTCTAGAAGGTAAAACTCGTACTAACATCATAGTTTTAATTAATAACTCCCAACTAAATATAAAGATTTATATAAGTTATATAATAAATTTCACAATTCTATAGATGTTTCGAAAAAAGATATAAAAGATGATCTTAAATATTATCGAAGTCACTGTGAGAGTAATTATTATAAACATTTAAACTCAGCTCGTGAAAGTTATAATAAGTTTTTTCTTCCCAGTCTGCCACGAAATAATCTTCTCAAGGTATCATCTATCAATCGTAACTTAAATAAATATAATATGTCTTTTTATTATCAAAATGTTAGAGGCTTGAGAACAAGACTAGGGATGTTTTTTTAAATTCATCTATTTTAAATTTTGACGTATTTGCATTAGCTGAAACGTGGTTAAATCCAACCATATTGGACTTAGAACTTTTTAATAACTGTTATACAGTTTTTAGGAAGGATAGCTATTCTGATCCATCGGATTACCCAAATGGTGTAATCCCTAAAGGGGGAGGAGTTTTAATTGCGGTAAAAAATAGCTTGAATGCAAATCAAGTCAATGTCACTGGATTAGAAGACCTTGAAGTTATTATTGTGAAAATTGAACTTCCTTCTAAAAATTTATATCTTGTTAACTGTTATATTACTCCTTCGTCTGATTCTGAATTCTGATATTTATACTTCTATGGCTAAAACGATAGATTTTATTTGCAATGACTTCAGTCCTAAAGATGATGTGATTTTATGTGGTGATTTTAATCTACCCAATCTTAAATGGGTAAAGCAAGGCGAGGAACATTTTATGATTCCGAAACATATTAGGACGGAATGTGAATATGTATTTATTGATAAATTAAATACTAATTATTTGCAACAGGTCTCAGAAATTTGTAACTTTCAGGGTAAACAACTTGATTTAGTGTTTACTTCTGAATGGACCCATTTAATTTTCTGCGAAAATACCTTCCCTTTAATAGGCATTGATAATTTTCATCCACCATTAAGTTTTACTCTTTGTGTTAATTCACCAATCAATTCTGATTATTCTAATTCTTATAGTTTTAATTTTAACAAAGTTAACTTTACTGCTTTAAATGAATTCATTAGATCCTTTGATTTTTATTCTGTATTTAATAATAAAGATGTTAATGTAATGACAAAAATGTTTTAAGAAGTTATTTTTGAAGGCTTTCGGCAATTTGTACCAAAATCTAAGAACCGAAACCCTTTATTAAGTCCACCATGGTTCAATTTGGATTTGAGAAAACTCAGAAATAAAAAGAATAGAGCTTGCGTTTTTATCTTAAATCGAATAATACGCAGGACTATAATAGATTTCAAAATTCTTTTTGATGAATTTAAATTATTGCCTGAATTACTCTATAATGAATTTATTTCTAGTACATCTTCAAAATTAATGTAAAAACAATAATCTCCTTCTAAATGTAAATAAATGTGCACTTATGTGTTTCACACGTCGTCTTAATCCGATTTGTTTTTATTACTGCTTCATTTTAAACTTCATTTCATTGTTATATTATAAATAAAGCTAATTCTATGCTTGGTTTTATAAAACGTTAGTCTAAAGAATTTAATGATCCTTATGTTCTTAAATCTTTATATTCTTGTCTTTTTAGACCTAATTTAGAATATGCTAGCCAAGTTTGGTCACCACATTACGAGGTACATATTAAAAGGATAGAGGCGGTGCAAAGAAATTTTTTAAGATTTACTTTGAGATCCCGCTGATCCTACCTCCTTGTGAAAATAGGTTGAATTTAATTCACTTGAAAACTTTAAAATTAAGACGAGAAGTTGCTGATGTTATTTTTATTACTGAAGTTGTAAAAGGTAACATTTCTTCTCCTCAAATCCTCAAAAAATAAAACCAAGCATAGAATTAGTTTTATTTATAATATAACAGAAATGAAGTTTAAAATGAAGCAGTAATTAAAACAAATCGGATTAAGACGACGTGTGAAACACATAAGTGCACATTTATTTACATTTAGAAGAAGTAAATTAAAATTAATTCAAATAATCGTTTACGTAATACTAATTGATTTACGTTAAGTTTTCATAGAACTAATTATGGCAATTATGAAGCAATTCATAGGATGTTAATAATGGGTAATAAACACAAGAACAACATCGATTTCACACTTTCAAAACAAACACAAAAACTTAAATTGTATAAATAGAAATATAAATTCTTTTTTTTTTTATATATATTTAGTTGTTTTTATTGTTCATTTAAATTTTAATTTAAGAAATATGAAATTGTAACTTAATTCATAAGCTTTTTTTTTATATGTTGTATAAAACTAATTGTTAAAATTTTGTAAAGTTTGAGTTAAACTAATAAATAAATATCACAAAATTTAATAATTCAAATTTTGTTCTCTTTTGTAATTGAATTGAAATAAATTTATTTTCATTTATTTCAAGTTTTATGTTTTTTAATATTTTTAAATAGATAATTTAGTAAAAATTTGTAATATTTTTGAATAGATAAAGTAATAAAAAAATGGTTTTAGTATTATAAAGTTAATTTGGTTAGCTATGTCTTACGATCAAACTAATAACAGCCTTTATGGTTTTAAAATGACTTATGGATATCTCATTAAATTTGAACTAAATAGGTGTAGGGTATTTCTAAGTCGGTTGCACTGGCTGTTTCTTTTCTTATTTAAATAAATTTAAAAATGAAAGCTTTAGGAAGTTGACTTAGTGACATTAGAAGATAGTTCATAGAATCTAAAAACCTTATATTTTTAATCTGTATCTGAATAATTTTTGTGCCTCTCATGATTAATTTTGCTCTATGTGACTTTTATGCATCAATTCATTTAAAATAAGCTGGTGATCAAAACCTTGTCCATTATGAGCTATTAAAACAACTTGCTTAAATTTTTTAGCCATTTTAAAAATGTAATCAACCAAATTTGAAATTACATTTGTATCAAAAACTGTTGTTCTAAAATCACATTTAGAATAAAAATTTAACTTCTCTTCTTTTATGTAATGATGACATCTTGAGCTAAGTACATATAAATTAGGTTCAGGTATTTTAATATCATCTTTATCGTTTTTAACTAGCCTTCTTTTTTGCATTGTTTCTAAATCGTAAAAGATAAACACAAAATCATTGACTGATAGTTTTACAAGACATAAAACCAGATCTGATTCAATATTTTAATACATTAGATTATGCAAGATATAACCCATATAACTTGCCTCAGCTAAAAAATAAAGTATTCGGTCTATTTAAAGATGAAATGAAAGTTAATTACTGAATTTATAAGCTTAAGGTCAAAAATGTATTTTCTTCAGATTTTAGAAAATGAAAATATTAAAAAAAACAAAAGAGGTTAAAAAATATGTTGTAAATGACTTAAATATAAGCCCTAATTTGATTATTTATAAAAATATGAAAGTTTTTAGATCGATATTACACACGCTTTAAACGCAGAATCTTAATAAAATAGCTTTAAGTAGTTCAAACAAAAAACTTCCATCGGTTTTTTAAACTTTTCAACTTTAAAATGACAATTAGCACCATAATTTTCAAACATAATATACGAGCTTTATTAGCTTTGAATTCAAAACTAACTTTAAATTTTTCAAATATATTTTAAATTCAGTTTAACGTTTTTATGAACCTGAACTTACATCTGTTAAATTCTCTAATGCTTACCTTGTAGAAAAAATAATGAGAAAAATAGGAAATACAGTTTTGGTTAGGTGGCTTTTCAGCTTTAAAATTTCAGTTGACAGCTTAATTTTCAAACATAACGGACAAGTTTTATTAGCTTTGAATTCAAAACCAACTTTAAAAATTTTTTATAACTTTACAAAAAAATATCGAATTAAGTTTAAGCTTTAATAATTTTATCTTTAAACCAAACCAGGTTAAGTTTGTTATTATTTGTTTCGAAACTTTTTAGTTAAATTCACAATTAAATAAAAATTTCCATGGCTTTTTTAAACCTTTCAGCTTATTTTTAAAACGTAACGGACGAGCTTTATAAGCTTTGAATTTAAACCCAAACTTTAAAAATTTTATATAACTTTTCAAAAAAATATCGAATTAAGTTTAAGCTTTTCAACTTAACTTCCAAATGTAACGGACAAGCTTTATTAGTTTTTCATTCAAAACCAAACTTTAAAATTTTCAAATAAATATTAAATTAAGTTTAAAACTTTCAGGGTAATTTTCAAACATAACGGATGAGCTTTATTATCTTTGAATTTAAACCCAAACTTTAAAAATTTTTTATAACTTTTCAAAAACATATCGAATTAAATTTAAGCTTTTCAGTTTAACTTTTAAATGTAACGAACGAGCTTTATTAGTTTTGAATTCAAAACAAACTTTAAATTTTTCAAATAAATTTTAAATCATAATATTTAATCGGCTTATTTTTTCCCATACAAATATAAACACCCTTTTTTAGAACAAACTATTTGACCAATTTTAATGAAACAACAACCGAAAGAAAGGTTTTTTTTGTTTTCATAGGACAATGATATTTTTTTTTAGAATATTGCGTTTTTTCAGGTGAAAATCCGTCTTTAATTTAACGTAAATTTGAATTTAACGGTCACGCTTTTAAAAGTTGAAGCTTATGACTCTAATATTATGCGCCGACTTTCTGTGTAAATGTAATTCATTTTCGGTATTAACTCGCAGCTAAATCAAAATCAAAAGATTATAGGCGCCGACTTATGTATATCTTTCTTTTTTTTGTTTAGTTCAAATATTCAATGAACAAGGAGATTTAAATTTTTTTAAAATTTTTTTTTTGTTTTTGTTTTTTCTTTATCTTACAAAGTGAACGAAAAAAATGAGTTCTTTTCGAAATGAAAGCAATACATTTGGTTTATACAGTAGTTTTCATTTATAACGAACTCGGTTCAATTTTAATTATAATAAACATAACACTTTTTGCCAATGAATTAAATTTTACCTAAAAATGTAAGTTGTTTATTACATTTATATTTCTTTTATTTAAACTTATTATATCTAATAATGTTGCTTGGTGATTATTTTAGTATTTTTATATATATTTTTGAATATAAAAAATAATCATAATAACGCATCAAAAATACAAAAAAAATTTCATTACAAGAAAAAGCATATATACATCTATAAATATAGAGGTGAGGCTGACACATCAAATAAAAATCTAGCAAATGAGTTCAAAGTGCCCATTCTAGAATTAGCACAATCTACAATGTTCAATTCTTATACTAATTTTTCAAAATTCACAGCATTCTTTTAAAACCACATTTGTTTATTACGACGAATATTTTCTGTCTCTTCATGGTCGTTATAAGCGAGCTTTACTGTATTTTTTCTTTTTTTGCTATATGTTTGCAGAAACAAAAAAATTACATTTCTTAGGAAAAATTATGTGTTCATTAGGAATCAACCAGAATAAATGCATACGGCGTGCAGTTTCTGTCAAAAAATTTTGAAATAAGTAGGTATGTTATGTGTACTGTACTTCGGAATTTAAAATTTTAAAATTTGACAAAGCGTATAAAAATATTGTAATTGTTTTTTCTGATGTTGCTAAGATTAAGTTTTCAAAATAAAATATTTTAAAATAATATTTATTTTTTAAAAAAACATACATTCCAAATAATTGAAAATACCTATAATATGTTCGCAAAAAAAACTAAAAAAAAATCTTCAACTGAAATAAAAGTTGACGTATAATTTCAGTCAAAAAATTTGCAAATAAATAGGTACATGAATTTACATGAGAGCTGTTCGAAATGAAAGCAATACATTTGGTTTATACAGTAGTTTTCATTTATAACGAACTCGGTTCAATTTTAATTATAATAAACTTTAAACTTTGTGATAAAGATTAAATTTTACCTAAAAATGTAAGTTTTTTATTACATTGATATTTCTTTTTCTTTATTTATTTTATTAAACTTATTATATCTAATAATATTGCTTGGCGATTAATTAAGTGTTTTTTATTTAGTTTTGTATATAAAATCAATCGTAATAACGCATCAAAAATACAAAAAACAAGTAAAGAAACAGTCAGTCGGTGCAACCGACTTAGAAATACCCTACACCTATTTGGTTCAAATTTAAGGACATATCCATAAGTCATTTTAACACCATAGAAGCTGTTATTAATTTGATCGTAAGACATAGCTAACCAAATTAACTGTATAATACTAAAAACATTTTCTAATTACCCTATCTATTAAAAAATATTACAAATTCTTACTATTTATCTATTTAAAAATATTAAAAAACAAACAAACTTGAAATTAATGAAAATATATTTATTCCAATTCAATTACAAAATGAAAAAATTCTAATTACTAAATTTTGTGATAAAAAGATAATCAAAGCATAATATATTTAATAATCCAAATTTTTAAAAATTTGCAATTATTTTAAATGGTTAGTTTATATACCTAATAGAAAAGCTTATAAACGCAAAATATGCAATAAATGTATTTCTAAAATACAATTAAAAATTTACACCTTTTCATATAATTCATTTAAATATAAAAATAAATTTTACATAAATGCAGCAAGTACCTTTGAACATAGCTGAACCACTACAATTAAGTCTAGATTTCGGAGACACATAGGACATAGGAAATATATTCTTTGGCTTCGAAATTAAACTCGACCACAACCAATTCCCATGGTACTTTCATTACTAGTAACCTACTGTTAAATTTCATCAAAATACCGGCATTATTTTTTGAGTTATGGTGTTTGTAAGATATATGTTTGTTAGTCCTTGAACTTTTCAAGGGTTCCAGGACCCGAAATTATGGTACGATTTCGCCCATATGCAGTCCCGTCATACTTTCAATACTAGTTAACCCTTGTACACAATTGGAACGCTCTATCTTAATTTTAAGTTACTAGTTTTATTAATTTGGATGATAAGCTTTTACACATTGGGGGGTCTAAGAAAGGTTCTGAACCACCACTCCAATTGATCCCAAATTAGGGGGGCACGCAAGAAATAGTAAAGAACACCCTTGTGGCAAATTGGATGCTTCTACATTTGTTTCAAGTTACTATCTTTATTAATTTCGAAAATATGCTTTAAGGGCCTAAGAACTGAGTTGCTGGTCCCCGATCCACTACTCCAATGGGGCCCAAATTTCAAAGACACTTACGAAATAGGAAGGGACACCCTGATACCAAATTTGGAGGTTCTGTCTTCATTGGTTTGGGAATTATGCTCGTTTGGCCTAAATTCGATCAAAAAGTTCTAAGTTCCGAACCCATTGTCCAATCCTCACCGTACGTAATCACCGCCGTAGTTTCATTACCAATAACCTACAGCACAAATTTCATGAAGATAGCCTCATTAGTTGTTGAGTTATCGTGATTTTTTATATATGTTCCTTAGCCCTGACATCGATTAAAAGGACCGAAATCCGAACCGTTGGGCTGATTTCGCCCTTATATAGTCCGCGCTGTACTTATAGTACTAGTTAACCCTTGTACACAATTTGAACGGTCTATCCTAATTTTAAGTAACTATTTTTAGTAATTTCGATTATAAGCATTTAAAACTTGGGAGGTCTGAGAGGGGTACAGAACCACCACTAAAATTGATCCCAAATTAGGGGAACACGCAAGAGATAGTAAAGAACACCCTTGTGGCAAATTGGAAGCTTCTACATTTTTTCAAGTTGTTATCTTTATTAATTTTAAAGATATGCTTTAAGGTCTTCGGAAATGTGTGGCTGGTCCCCGACCCACTATTCCAATGGGACCCAAATTCACAAGACACTTAGGAAATAGGAAGGGACACCCTGATACTAAATTTGAAGGTTCTATCTTCATTGGTTTCGGAATTATGCTCGTTTGGCCTAAATTCGATAAAAAAGTTCTAGGTTCCGAACCCATGGTCCAATCCCGACCTTACGCAATTCCCGAAGTAGTTTCATTACTAGTAACCTACAGCACAAATTTGATGAAGATAGCGTCATTAGTTGTTGAGTTATCGTGATTTTTTATATTTGTTCGTTAGCCCTGAAATCGATTAAAAGGTCCAGAATCCGAACCCATGGGCTGATTTCGCACATATGCAATCCCCGCCGTACTTTCAGTCCTAGTAACCTACACTTAAAATTTCATCAAGATAGCTCCATTATTTTTTGAGTTATCGTGCCTACGGACGGACGGACGGACGGACATGGCTATATCGACTAAGGCGGTCACGCTGATCACAAATATATATACTTTTCCATATCTAGCTCGCTTCCTTTAGGTGGTTACAAACACCATACCAAAGTTAATATACCCCTTTACCTATTCTATAGGTGTAGGGTATAAAAATTCAATAGAAGAAAAAGCACTATACATAGGCTTAACATTTTATTTGAGACACATCAAATAAAATGTTAGCAAATGAGTTCAAAGTGTCCATTCTAGAATCAAAATTCACAGCGTTTATTACGACGAATATTTTCAGTCTCATAATGGTCGTTATAACCGAAAAGTACTGTATTTTGTTTTTGTTTGCAATTTATTGTAATACAGTAGGTACTAAAAAAAAAATTTTTTGTAAATCGTAAATTGTGGTTGCTTTTTGTTAAGTTTTTTGTAAAATTAAAAACCGAATTCTGAAATATGCAGAAACTTAAAAAAAAAATAATATTTCTAAGAAAAATGATTTGTTTCTTATGGATCAGCCAAAATCAGCATGTACGGCATTCAGTTTCTGTCAAAAAATTTTGAAATAATTAGTTATGTAAAAAAATTTACAAGAAAGCATACGCGACGTTTTAAATTTTAAATTTTAAAATTTAAAAATTGACAAAGTGTATAAAAATACATATTGTAATTGTTTTTTCTTATGCTGCTGCGATTAAATTTTAAAAATAAAATATTTTAAAATAACATTTTTTTTTAAATGATTTAGTTTAAAACATACAAATATTCAAATAAATTAAAAATACTTACAGTAAATATGTTTGCAAAACTAAAAAAATTATCTTTCTCAAAAAAAGTTATTTGTTCCTTAGGTCCTAATAAAAGCGCCAGCGTATAATTTCTGTCAAAAAATTGAGAAATAAATAGGTTCATAAATTTACATTAGAGCAGCGAAAATACGCGTAACGCAATGTACTGTATCTCGGATTTTTAAAATATACAAATATTGACAAAATGTATAAAAATATTATTATTGGTTTTTCTTATATTTCTAATATTATGTTTTAAAAATAATATTTTTTTACAATAATTTTTATTAAAAAATATCTTATACTCAAAATACCTATAATATGAAATTAAAAATATTTTTTGTAGGTACTAAATTAAAACATTCAAATAAATATTTTTGATAAATTAAATATTGTACGCGTGTATCGATTTACCGATAATGGATATGCAGACAGACGTATTGACGTACTGCCGTAATATAACATAAAAATTGTACGTCGTATGTTTGATTTCATTCTAATAATTGAAAAGTTTATTTCACACTTTCAACATCGAATAATGTTTTTTTATAATTAAAAAAACTATTTTTAGTTTTACTTTGACAAAACGAACGAATTTTATATATCAAAAAGTGTACATGAAGATTAGATAGGCGTAGTTTGTAAATGGAACGCATATTTTTGTTTCAGGAGTACATAATTGTCAGATTATCATCATATATATGTTTGACATTTTAAAACTACCTGTCATTTGAGAAGTTAATTATATTTAATAGTATTTAAATATTAATAAAGTGAAAAAATTAAGGTTTATTGCTGATATAAATATAAAGAATATTTTTTAAAATGGAAGGGGGTAAGTGCTTATTGGTTATCAAATAAAAAATATGATTTAACATAACATATTCAAGAGAATTTTAATTAAAGCCATCTGCCGGAAATTATTTATCTACCCTGTCATATACTCTTTTACAAGGGCTGAAGTAGCTGGCAATAGTTGAGAGTAGAAAAGAGTTTACTCCCCTTAAAGGAATAAAAGCCATAATATTTATTTGTTTTAAGAAACTTATGAGTCATGACCAGGCCATAACAGAGGGTGGGCCATGAGGGCCATTTGGCTCAGGCCCCGAGTTGTGAAAGGGCCTCTATTTATTTCCTAATTTGATCACAGTAGGTGCGGAAAAATTAAGTTGAAGTATTATTTTGAGTATTAATTTATTTTATTTTAACCAAAGATTTATAAAATATAACGAAACAAAAGTTATAGTAAAAATTTCAAGTTATTGTTATATGTATGTACAAAACTTTTTTACGGAGTAGGCCAATTGCATAAAAAAGAATATGTTGAACTCTGAAAAATTCAAAAAAATTTTAACGTAGTAAGCCAATTGCATAAAAAAGAATATTTAATTTTCAATTATTAAAAATTTAACTATATTTCCTATTCAGTACAGTTTTAATTTTCCTATTGAGTATAGCTTTTGGTTCCGTACATAAATTTTAGTGATTTTAGCCAGACTTTTGGATTCCTTTGAACTTTTCAAACTTCATCAGATGAGGAAATAAAATCGAGAGCAAAAAATATGCACTTAAAACATCCAAAGGAAATTTCAAATGAAAAATGTGATGAAATGATATTTTTAAAAAATATTTTTGAAGTAAACTTTGATATAGAATCATCTCCAGCTAAGTTGCTGCTAAACATTTTAGAAAAAAATCTAATTGGATTGTTTCCAAATATATCAACAGCTTTAAGAATATTTTTAAGTTTACCTTCCTCCGTTGCTTCAGCGGAACGAAGTTTCAGTGTGTTGAAAAGGGTTAAAAATTTTTACAGATCTGCAATGAGCCAAGAACGGTTGAATGGGCTATCAATTTTACATATAAATTCAGATATTGCACAAAATATTGATTTTTCAACTATTATAAAAGATTTTGCTACAACTAAAGCTCGAAAAGCTTATTTGTAATTTAATTATTAATTTCATACTTTTTAAATAAATTAAAAATAATTAAAGAACTATGTAAATTTGTTTTTTTTACTTAAACAAGAGGCCCCATATTTTTTATTGGCCTGGGCCCCCTTTCGGCTATGCAAGGCCCTGGTCATGACCGTGTATAGAAATATATTTTTGTCAATAAAAAACTTAGGAAATATTAAATAAATAAACTAGACAAAAAGGTATAAAGTAAACTAAGAAATTCAGAATCATTTTTCCCATGTTTTCAGAACTTTAAATAGGCACACATTTGTAGTAAAAATTTACCTATGTAGCTATTAAATTTAAAAATGAAAAAAAGGTAGGAAAAATTTATTCTTTGATTTATTGAAAAACTTTTTTTTTTGCTATAAATCTTAAGATTGAAATTTAAAAAAAAACTTCGGTCAACTTGACTATTATTTGTACTTCTGGCAGCTTCAATATAATATAATACTAATTACTAAACTTATGAATTATGATATGTTATACTTTGTTGTACATATTGTGTATTCATAGAGTTTTTTAATTAGGATACAGAATACGTACAACATAGTTCATATCGTACTAAAATGTTTAGAAAAAAGTACAGTTTGCTATATGAAGGACAGCATTAACTCGAATTTTGGGTTCTTGACTTCAATAAATATATGTTTATGTTTAGAAATATGTATTTATTAGAATAATATTTATATGTATTTAGAATTTTAATTTAATTTAACTGTACCAATTTATTCTCTCTTTAAAGCGGCTTAAGCTATAGAAATAAAACTCAAAAATCGGTACTTAACAACGTTTTAATAATTAAGAAAAATTATAAATTTTTTTTAAGCAAATTTCAAGCGCAAGAATTGTTGACAACACTGTTGGCATACTTTTTATTATGTATAGTCTAATATAATTTACACAAAACGAATTTTATATTTTAAAGCAAAAATAGCTCGAATTTCGAGCACAGGGCGATACTAGTTAAGTTTAAAACTTTCAGTGTAATTTTCAAACGTAGCTTTATTAGTTTTGAATTCAAAACTAATAAAGCTTATTACATTGAGTTATATCTTTCAACAAACGATCGATACAATTAAATGAATCATAAAAGCCTCATCAATTAAAATAAGATTAGCTTTATTTATTGTTATTAGTTTATATTGTTACATATTAAAACATTAGCTTTGTGAAAACTAACTGTTATAGAAGAAATCGAAGTATCTGTTGTTGGTACTGGTAAACCAAACTTTTCATGTACAGTTCCCTAGTACTCGTAAATGTAAATAATATTTTAAAACTTATGATTAACAAAAAAATTGTTTTGCATCTAGATTTACCTAATACTGGTAACGCCCTGTGCTCGAAATTCAAGCTTTTTGTGTTTTAAATTTACATAAAAAATCCGTTTTGTATAATTTATATTAGACTAATATTATACGAAACTTATTTTTTTTTTCCTATGCATACTAAAATTTATGGCAACAGTTTTTGCGTTTGAAATTTCCTTATTAAAAAAATATTTATAATTTTTTCAATTATAAAAACGTTTTTAAGTATTTTTGAATTTTATTACTGTAGCTTAACGCGCTATAAAGAGAGTATAATTTTGTACAGTTATTACACAAAAAAGCGATTTACATTCTAAATATAAATAGTGTTCTAATATATAATGTTCTGAAAATTTGATGATGATGTATTCTGTATCCTAATTAAAAAGCTTATTCATAGAGCATAATATGTACAACTAAATTTAACATACATCATAATTCATAAGTAAATAAGTTAAGTACTTAGTATTATATTATACTAGCTAATACCCGGTGCGCGTTGCTGCGCCTCTCAATGGAGGTTTAATTGAAGTTGATGTTACTGCAAAAAGTTAACACAAAAATTACACTCGGTTTACACATGTAAATTTTAAAATGAATGAAAGCAATCTTTTTAAAACCATTTTTCTAGGTTTTAAAAAGAATAATGTTCTAGTAATTTTTGAAACTTTCTGTAATTCAAAGCAGTACAAACTACTTTCCAAATTTTGACGTAATTTACTTCCAAAAAATTTTTTTTGAACAATCGTAGGACCGACTGTTAGCAGATTCAACTCTATTTTCAAGTTGTTTCACACATATAAAATTTGAGGAAAACCGGTCAAATCGTTTCTAGTTTAGAGTTAAATAACGCAAAAATCTATTAAAAGCCACTGTGCCCACTGGGTTAACGGAACTACACTTTCTCTTTGGGCAAAGCAGTATTACGCAAAAATGGACGTAATTTGCTTCCAAATCACTCAACAAAATTTTTTGAAGCTTTCTTTTTAGTCAAAGCAGTACTTCGCAAAATTTTGACAATATTATCTTCCAAAATTATTTTGACCAACCGTCGGGCCGACATGGGTTAATAAATTCCAAAACTGTTAATAGTGTCTTCTCAATTCTCAAGGAGCATCACGTATACAAAATTTGAAATCAATTGGTCAAACCGTTTCGAATTTAGAGTAAAGTATTGAAAAAACCTATAAAAAGCTGTTGGGCCGCAATGGGTTAATGGAACTCAACAAATTTTTTTTTGGGGCTTTCTTTAAAGCCAAAGCAGAATTCCGTAAAATCGGACAAAATTTGGACCCAAAATTTTTTTTGACCACCCGTCGGCCCGACATGGGTTAACAAATTCCAAAACTGTTAATAGCGTCTACTCAATTCTCAAAGAGCATCACGTATACAAAATTTGAAGTCAATCGATCAAACCGTTTCGAATTTAGAGTAAAGTATTGAAAAAACCTATAAAAAGCTGTTGGGCCGCAATGGGTTAATGGAACTCACCAAAATTTTTTTTTGGGTTTGCTTTTAAGCCAAAGCTGAATTTCATAAAATCGGACAAAATTTGGACCCAAAATTTTTTTTGACCACCCGTCGGCCCGACATGGGTTAACAAATTCCAAAACTGTTAATAGCGTCTACTCAATTCTCAAAGAGCATCACGTATACAAAATTTGAAGTCAATCGGTCAAACCGTTTTCATTTTAGAACAAAGAAGTTTAAATACTTGCACCACAGCCCCAACTTGGCGGTCCGTTAGAGCAAAATTTTTGGGCCACGATTTCCTTCCGTACCCAAAAACCCCTATATACAAATTTTCATGAAAATCGGCTGGGCAGTTTAGGAGTCTATTCGCTACAAACAAACATACAAACAAACAAACAAACAAATAAGCAAACTTTCATTTTTATATTTTTATATATATTTTATATAGATTGAAGCTGCCAAAATACAAAATAATAGTTAAGTTGACAGAAGTCGAGATTTTTTTTAAAATCACAATTTTAAGATTTATAATATATTGATGATTTTTTCCTCCCCTTATTCCATTTTTAAATTTAGTAGCTACATAGGCAAATAAGCACTACATTTCAATAATAAAATCTGAAATTTTTACTACAAATGTATGTATGCAACAAATGGTTCTGAATTCTTCACTTTACTTTATATTATACCTATTTGTATAGGAGTGAACTACTCTTTTTACAGCTACACCACACCGCCTCTTGAAAAATAGTAGATGAAAGGAGTAGATAATTAAATATTTATTTTATCTAAATTAAAGCATACGACGTACAATTTTTATACGGCAGTACGTCAATATGTCTATCTATATATCCGTAAATTGATACGCGCGTACACACAAAAATATTTATTTGAATGTTCTAATTTGGTACAAAAAATTTTATTAATTTCATATAATAGGTATATTTTGAATTTTTTCAATATAAGATATTTTTTAAAACATAATCTTAGAAATATAAGAAAAACCAAAAACCATTTGTCAATTGTTAATTTTAAAAATCCGATTACATTACATCGCGTTACGCGTATTTTGGTTGCTCTCATGTAAATGCATGCACCTATTTATTTGTAAATTTTTTGACAGAAATGATACGTCAACTTTTATTTAAGTTTAAGATTATTTTTTAGTTTTTTTTTGCGAACATATTATAGGTATTTTCAATTATTTTGAATGTATGTTTTTTTAAAAAAAAAATATTATTTTAAAATATTTTATTTTAAAAACTTAATCGTAGCAACGTCAGAAAAAACAATTACAATATTTTTATACGCTTTGTCAAATTTTAAAATTTTAAATTCCGAAGTACAGTACACAACATACCTACTTATTTCAAAATTTTTTGGCAGAAACTGAACGCCGTGCATGCTGAATTTGGTTGATCCATAAGTAACAAATCATTTTTCTTAAGAAATATTATTCATCAGAAGTCGGTTTTTAGCACATTTTCAAAAAATTTTGTAAAAATGTGCCTATATAGTTTCACTCTGTCCGTCCGTCTGTCCGTCTGTCCGTCTGTCTGTCTGTCTGTCTGTCTGTCTGTCTGTCCGTATGTTTACAAAAACTTTTACATCGTTTGAAATAGAGAAAAGAAATCCACGAGTAGGTATTACAAAAAAAATAATTTCGTAGAAGAATTTTTTTCTGTAGCCCCACCCACTACGGAGCTGCAGCCCCTCAAAGTTGGGAAAAGCCCTATATTCAAATTGTTATAACAAGAGTTCTATTAGGTGTATTTTCAATCTGAAAACGGCAAAAGAGAACTGGTTTTATATACTTTATAAATTTTAATAAATAAATGTTTAGGGTTGCCATAGGGTACTAAAATTTAACATTACACAAAACTCAATTTTTGCAAAATTTTTGGTCCCACATATCTCTTAAACGGTTTAAGATAGGGTCTTGAAATTTTAGGAGAAGTTAGATCCTAAAAAAGTAGTAGGAGTCGGTTAACAAAATTTTTTTGTCAAGCCCCCTATTTAGGAGCTCTAAGGGCTCGAAAATTGAAATTTTGCTATTTTTAAACACCTGTAACTTGAATACATGTCCAAATATTTTCTTAATGACATACAAAATTTAAAGATACAGCATTATATTTTGATATATGTAATAGGTTTTTATACCCTACACCTATAGAATAGCTAAAAGGGTATATTAACTTTGGTATGGTGTTTGTAACCACCTAAAGGAAGCGAGCTAGATATGGAAAAGTATATATATTTGTGATCAGCGTGACCGCCTTAGTCGATAAAGCCATGTCCGTCCGTCCGTCCGTCCGTAGGCACGATAACTCAAAAAATAATGGAGCTATCTTGATGAAATTTTAACTGAAGGTTACTAGGACTGAAAAAACGGCGGGGATTGCATGTGGGCAAAATCGGCCCATGGGTTCGGATTCTGGACCTTTTAATCGATCGAAGGGCTAACGAACATATATAAAAAATCACGATAACTCAACAACTAATGACGCTATCTTCATCAAATTTGTGCCGTAAGTTACTAGTAATGAAACTACTTCGAGGACTGCGTAAGTTCGGGATTGGACCATGGGTTCGGAACCTAGAGCTTTTTGATCGAATTTAGGCCAAACAAGCATAATTCCGAAACCAATGAAGATAGAACCTCCAAATTTGGTACCGGGGTGTCCCTTCCTATTTCCTTAGTGTCCTTGAAATTTGGTCCCCATTGGAGTAGTGGGTCGGGGACCAGCCACACATTTCTGAAGACCTTAAATCATATCTTTAAAATTAATAAAGATGGCAATTTGAAAAAATATAGAAGCTTCAAATTTGGCACAAGGACGTTCTTTACTATTTCTTGTATGCCCGCCTAATTTGGGATCAATTGGAGTGGTGGTTCAGTCCCCTCTTAGACCACACAAGGTTTAAATGTTTATAATAGAAATTACTAAAAATAATAACTTAAAATTAATATATAACGTTCCACTTGTGTACAAGGGTTAACTAGTATTGAAAGTATGACGGAACTGCATATCGGCGAAATCGTACCATGGTTTCGGGTTCTGGAACCCTTGACAAGTTCAAGGACTAAAAAACACATATCTTAAAAACACCATAACTCAAAAAATAATGCCGGTATTTTGATGAAGTTTAAACTCCAGGTTACTAGTAATGAAAGTACCATGGGAATTGGTTCTGGTCGAGTTTAATTTCAAAGCCAAAGAATATATTTCCTATGTCCTATGTGTCTCCGAAATCTAGACTTAATTGTAGTGGTTCAGCTATGTTCAAAGGTACTTGCTGCATTTATGTAAAATTTATTTGAATATTTAAATGAATTATATGAAAAGGTCTAAATTTGTAATTGTATTTTAGAAATACATTTATTGAAATTTTTGCGTTTATAAGCTTTTCTATTAGGTATATAAACTAACCATTTAAAATAATTGCAATTTTGAAAAATTTGGATTATTAAATATTTTATGCTTTGATTATCTTTTTATCACAAAATTTAATAATTAGAATTTTTTCATTTTGTAATTGAATTGGAATAAATATATTTTCATTTATTTCAAGTTTGTTTGTTATAACCTTATGACTATATAGTCCAAGGGAATAATAAATTTGCCATTACGTTTGTGACGCAGAGAAGGAGGGGTGGGTAGATATAGACTCAAGTGTATGTATCGGATCAGAATCGAAAAATAAATCGATTTAGCTATGTATGTCCTTCCGTCCGTCCGTCACCACGATAACTCAAAAAGTAAAGGAGCTAGGATTATGAAATTTTCACAAATTAGTTTTTATGCAAAAAACGGAATCGAGTTTTAAATTCAGCCATTTTGTCGACGGGTTCGAGTACCTGCCATACAACTTCTAATTTTATATGAGCATTACTCTATACCTATGGAAGCTGCGTGTCTGAAATTTTGTCAAAAGTAGTTTAGTATAATGGCCAAAGTTACTGCAAAATTTGGTTGGTCTTCTGCAGAGGGTTCGAGTAGCTGCCATACAACTCCTTCTTTTATATGAGCTTTACACTACACCTGATGAAGCTGGGTGTCTGAAATTTTGCAAAAAATAGTTTCGTGTAATGGCCAAAGTTACTGCAAAATTTGGTTGGTCTACTGCAAAGGGTTCGAGTAGCTGCCATACAACTCCTTCTTTTATATGAGCATTACTCTACACCTAATAAAGCTGAATGTTTGAAATTTTGTCAAAAGTAATTAACCGGATGATATAATGTATATGTTACGGTCATTCGGGTATCCCAAAGTTGACACAGTCTACTCTACTACACTCTTCCTCGTTTTTTAATATTTTTAAATAGATAAATTGTTAATATTTTGTAATATTTTTTAATAGATAGTGTAATTAGAAAATGTTTTTAGTATTATAAAGTTAATTTGGTTAGCTATGTATTACGATCAAATTAATAACAGATTTTATGGTGTTAAAATGACTTATGGATATGTCCTTAAATTTTAACCAAATAGGTGTAGGGTATTTCTAAGTCGGTTGCATAAAATTCTAGGTAAAATTCCAAATTTTGGTGGAGTTCGCAATTGATTTCCTAGAACCTAAATAAAACAAGTGATGAAAAAAACCAAGGGTTTTTAAAAAAGCACATTTTCAAAATAATACCGTTTTTCATACAGAGTATTTTATCGGAACCAAATATATACGTTGGTGATTAAGTTACTACTTACTTATAAAAACAGTAAATTTTTTAATTTTTAGGTCCTAATAGAGGATTGCCCAATTACTCAAGGATCTAATCCTCACTACTCCCCTTCCCACAACTTTTTTAGGTTCTAGTAATTAAATTGTGAATTCCACAAAAAAATTGGCATTTTACTTAGAATTTTACTATTTAAGCAAAAATGGTTAAAACTGAGAGACACTTTTCTTCAATTTAAAGAACCCCTTTTAAATTTAAGAAAATCTTTTAACATATGTTAAAATATAATGTTGGACCTTTAAATTTTGTATATTAAGGAAAAAATATTTGAACAGGTACTCAAGTTACAGGTGTTTAAAAATAACAAAATTTCAATTTTCGAGTCCTTATAGCTCCTAAATAGCTCTAACTTCTCCCAAAATTTCAAGACCCTAGCTTTAACCGTTTAGAAGATATGTGGGGCCAAAAATTTCGCAAAAATTGAGCTTTGCACAATGGTAAATTTTAGTACCGTATGGCAACCCTAAACATTTTAGTGAAGTATTTTTGTAAAGTCTATAAAAGCAGCCTCTTCTACCGTTTTTCGATTGAAAATAAATCTAACAGAACTCTTGTTATATCAATTTAAATATAGGGCTTTTTTGGAATTTGCAGGGGCTGTAGCTTCGCCATCCTTTAAAATTAAGAAAAACCTTTGACACATGTTGAAACATAATTATAGAGCTTTAAATTTTGTATATCACCAAAAAAAAATTTGGACATGTATTCAAGTTACAGGTGTTTAAAAATAGCTAAATTTCAATTTTCGAGCCCTTAGAGCTCCTAAATAGGGTGCTTGACAAAAAAATTTTGTTAACCGACTCCTACTACTTTTTTAGGATCTAACTTCTCCCAAAATTTCAAGACCCTATCTTAAACCGTTTAAGAGATATGTGGGACCAAAAATTTTGCAAAAATTGAGTTTTGTGTAATGTTAAATTTTAACACCCTATGGCAACCCTAAACATTTATTTTTTAAAAATTTATAAAGTTTATAAAACCAGTTATCTTTTGCCGTTTTCAGATTGAAAATACACCTAATAGAACTCTTGTTATAACAATTTGAATATAGGGCTTTTCCCAACTTTGAGGGGCAGCAGCTCCGTAGTGGGTGGGGCTACAGAAAAAAATTCTTCTACGAAATTATTTTTTTTGTAATACCTACTCGTGGTTAAAATTTCTTTTCTCTATTTCAAACGATGTAAAAGTTTTTGTAAACATACGGACAGACAGACAGACAGAGTGAAACTATATAGGCACATTTTTACAAAATTTTTTGAAAATGTGCTAAAAAGGGTAGGGACAGCTGACCCCCCTGGCAGATTCATCAAAAGCTTGCTAAGCAAAAATTTGGGAAGCTTCCCCATTGAAAGGCTACTAGGTCTTAAAAATTAAAATTTTTATGTTTTTATAAAACAGTAACTTATTCACCAGTATATGTTTTTCCAAAATTAAACGTTAACATTGAAGCTCCAACATTATATTTCGCACTTGTTAACAGATTCTTGAGTGCATTGGGATTATATTCTAAGTATTGATTTCACTATTAGTCATAATTAATTAATTGATGAAATAACTAAATTATAATATTATCATTTACTTTTATATATATTTTTATAAAAATAAATGATAAAATACTCAGTAAGAAACCCTAATAATTTTGAAAATTCTGCTTTTTAAAAACCCTTGGTTTTTTTCATCACTTGTTTATGAATTATGATAGATTAAATTGTATGGTATTGTAAATATTTTTATAAAGGTTATGATAGTGATGTGGTATGGTAGAAGCACCAGACTCTTTTCCAAAAAATATTCTATAAATAGTGTTTAGCGGATTTTATAAATATGAAACCTTATTCGAAAAGGTTAACATGTTAAACATGTCTTCTGTCAAATAGTAAAATGTAAAATCATACATTCTTATCAATAATATTTAAAGAAAATGGAATTTGTATAAACGGTATCAATATAGTGAATGTTATTCGTTGATCTTAATAAATGTAAGTGTTGGAAATAGTAGAAAAATATCAAAATAACTTGGTAAATTAATTAAGTTTATGTTTTTTCTCATAAAGGCATACAAAAATTATAAACAAACTTTCTCATATCCAACCTCTGCTTTTAACACGTTTGGTAATTTAATTTAAAATAAAAATATATAAAAATTACAAATAGTTTTTCAATTAAATTAAAATATAAAACTATATTTTTTTTTATATATTTTCTTAAGTTACACTAAATTAAAATTGAATTAATAAATGGCTGGCTGTCCTTAAAAACCTGGAGTTAGACACCACGTCGCTGGAAATAGGTTAAATTGGCATTTTTGCTAAAATCACTTTTATAGTAAAATTTAAAGTAGTTTTTCAAATCTTCACACTTTTAAATAGTTATTTGCTTTTATATTTTCTTTTGTGATAAGTTACTTATAAGGATTTAAATCTTTAAAAATGGTTAAAAGGCTGGTCACATGACGCTCTACCCTACATTTTTCTAAAGAGAATGAGACTGTAGAAAATATTGATTAGGTATAATCAAATTTATCCTTTTGTGAATGGTATAGATATATTATTTCAACAAATGCTACTTCCATATGTTGAAATAGAATGCCTTAACACATAAAATAATTCGACTTCTCTTACATTTAACTAATCATTATTTGGTTTCATTTAGAGAAGTATATGAAGAGTAAATCATAAATAATCATTTTTATTTATTTATTTCATTTATTTTGCTTCAAAACTTCGAATACAATTAATTATAAATTTTTCAAGATTATCAAAGATATGTTATATATCTTTACTACAGTTAATTCAACATTTTTGTGTAAATAAAGGAATATTACATGTATGGTAATGTTATTTTAAAGGAAAATGGCAAAAACCTTTTTTTAAAGCTTGTTTTTTTCTTAAATTACTTAAAGCTAACCTAATAATAACTTAAAACTAAACTAACCTATTATTATTAATTAATATAAATTCCTTATCAAGGAGTTATTTGAATTGATTAATTCTGAGTTGAACTTTTCGGTTAAATATAAAATATTTTCTATAATAGTATTAATCTTGGTTTTGTTATGCATCCTACTGGTTGAAAACCAGCTAGGTAGATTGAATTCAAGTTTCAGGACTTTATTTTGTGCAATTTGTAATTTTTTAGTGTGAGTGGCAGCGCAATCACCCCAGACTGGTGCTGCATACAGAATACTTGGCTGCTCAGCATGCGAGTACACTTATTAATTTTGTCAATAGTAACTGAGGTCTCTTTCTGAAAGGTTAGTCTTTTGTCAAAAGTAACTCCAAGATATTTAATGCTATCATACCATTTTATTTCAGTATTATCTAATTTTAATGACGCAGATAGAACGAGAGCGGCTTCCTTTTTTCGAGAAAGTAGATGGAAACAGTTATTGAAGTGTTGATTTTAATTTTCCATTTCGAAAAATATTCAAATAGAATATCGAGAGAATTTTGAAGAATTCTTAGTATAATATTAGGGCTAGTGACAGCGGAGTAAATAGCCGTGTCGTTTGCAAAAATTGATATTTTTGAGTCATCTAATCTGGGGATATCTGCGGTGTAAATATTGTACAGTATTGGCCCTAGTACTGAGCCTTGTGATACTCCTGCCTTAATTTTATACCTATCAGAAAACGTATTATTGAGCAGGACTCGAAATTCTCTTTTGTGGAGGAAATTTTGTATACTCTTTATTTAATAAATTGGAGAGTCATTGAGCATTGAGTTTATGGAGCAGACCATCAGTGTGCCAAACAGTATCAAAGGCAGAGTTAATGTTCAGAGCAAACAGGCCAATAGAGTTCCGTTCTTCTAAGTTAGATTTAGCAAATTTTTTGTCTCTTAGGAGAGGATAATAGTGCTTTTATATTGTCTGAATCCAAACTGCTTATTTGGAAGAATATTTTTAACCGAAACTATCTTGTCCAGTTTAATTTTAATAAGTTTTTCAAAAATTTTTGCAGCATAGAAAACTGATTGAGTGAAAGCTGTTTATTTCTTCTTTTGGCTTTCCCGGTTTAGGAATCGGAATAACACGAGCTTCTTTCCAGACATTAAGAAAATAGAATATAATATATATAAATATATATTGCTTAATAATTTTCCTAGGTGCGGTATTGTCTTTTTGGTAACAATAGTCAATAGAATCCTACTAATAAGGTAGTAGTAAATTCTTTTTTCAAAATCTTCTGATACAAGTATCAATTTGCATTATCAACGTCCAAATAGGTAGTTTAGTCGGGTAAGTGGTCGGGCAAGTGGTCGGGTGAAAGATCATTAAAAGTAATAGACTGAGGGCAAAATTGTGGTATGTTGGTTAAAAACATATTAAGAGTAGAAGGTAGCGATTTTCTACTGCTAGGAATAAAGGTAGGATCAAGAGTATGTACAAATGTGAATCTATCTGTTAAAAGCAACTGTTGTAAAATATTACCCCAAGTATTAGCTCGACAACATCCCCTTTTCACTTTCTTTGTCTACAGTTAATATCACCACCTACAATGAAGTTACCCCTGGTTCTTGAAATTTTTAGTAAGTCTTTTTTGAATAATTTGTTAATATTGTTTTTGTTATGTTTACTAATATTTAGGCTTTTTATGTAGTGTTTAGTACCAAAATAATAAGGTGAAAAGAGTTTGATTTTCTTTCCATCTTTTAATGTAATTAAAAAGCCAATATTTTCTGTTAAATCTAATTTTAAAGGCGCTAAAGGTTCGTGTTTAAGACCTTTTCTAAAAATTATTGCTACTGCCGGCAAAGCAATATTATCTGTTGAATTTGATATGACAGATTTCACACTATAATAACCTTTTTCAGGTATGTTAATTAATTTTACAATCTTTTAATCTATTTTAAAACAACTCTCATTTAAGAACACATAATAACTTTTGAACCAATATTCTGAAAATCATCGATCGTTTCCTCCAAAAACATGATTTATTATTGCACCAGTACAAATAAATTCATCGGGTATTTTAATAATCTTTTCACTAAATGTAATGAGAAGTTCGTGATTACCTAACAGCAAAAGCTTTTTTGAAAAGTTAATCTCATTCTGATTTTATCTCATATTCTTCTTCAAGTGAATTAAATTTACTTAAGGACAGATTACACTATTTTGTATGCATGCTTCAACTATTCTAACTCTGACTCCATGGAAAACCTCCAAATACAATTGCTTTTCCTTCCATCGGTTTATACATTAAGTTACATCTTTCAACAAACGGTCGATACAATTAATTGCTAAATCAGGAATCATTTAAGGCTCGTCAATTAAAAAAGATTTGCTTGACGAAATTCAAACTGAAGTGTCCATGCATATAACTTCGATAGCCTGATTTTTTATTTTGAGATAGCGCCAAAACTATAAGCCCAATTTTCATAAGTCATACCTTGATTTAAAAGTTGAGATGGTGCGGAGTCGGGATATTATAACCGTTTCTATATATAATTTTAGGACAAAATATTTTAGTGCATTATTAAATATATATTAAAAACAATCGTAAATCATTTTTTGCACATTTTCAAAAGATTTTGTAGAAATATGCCTATATAGTTTCGCTCTGTCCGTCCTATGATCTGTCCGCATGTCCGACCGTTTGTCTGTATGTTTATACAATCTTTTACACCATTTGAAATATAGAGAAGAAATTTTAAATTCGGGTAGGTATTCCAAAAAAACGTAATTTTATGAAAAACCTATTTTCTGTAGCCTCACAAGGGGAAATATATAATAATAATGGGGGAATATATCGCACAGTCGGTGAGGCACATTACCCTAAACAAACTTAGGATTTAATGGCTCACCTAAAATTGAAGGGCAATATATCCCACCAGCTGTGGGTTATATCACCACAAAATTCTTTAGAATCTTATGACCCACCAAAAAGTTAAGTTAATTTAATTATATTATAATTCAACCTTCAGCAGGTTAACACCGTTTTCTAATTTAAGCACAAAATAACATTAAATTTAAATAATTTTTTCATTTTTAATTTCTATCTTTTCTTTGTTAATTTAAAATAAAATATACATTAAATTACATGAAATGACACATTTTTTTCTTTTTTAAAATTTAATTTCATTTGTGATATCAAAAAAAAATAAAAAATTATGTGTTGTGACTGGGATAATATGGCCGCATCTCCAATGGCGGCAAGGTAAGTATCTTTCTTTTTTTTTATTTTTTTTAATGTATTTTTTGCAATTGGATTTAATTCATTTACTTAAATTTTTATTCCAATTTCACAGCACTAATTCTAATTTTATATTCCTATTTTCCTTTATGCTCTTTTTATTTTGTGTTAAAAATATTATATTAATTTAATTTTTTAACTTCATCAATTTTCTTTTTTTTTTTAATTTTTTAATTTTTAATTCTTAACATTCTTAACTTCATTTAACATCCACTAGTTGTAAACAATTCAAATAAAATATATCCATCTTATTCCCTCTCCCCCGGATTTTAATATTCTTGTTATTAAAATCGCTCATTAATTAATACCATCAATATAATGTCATCGCAATTCTAATTTATATTTTTAGCACATTTTCAAAAAATTTTGTAAAAGTGTGCCTATATAGCTTCACTTTGTCCGTTCGTCTGTCCGTCCGTCCGTATGTTTACAAAAACTTTTACACCGTTTGAAATAGAGTAAAGAAATTTTAACCATGGGTAGTTTTTGCAAAAAAAAATAAATTCGTAGAAGAATTTTTTTTGTCAAGCCCCTATTTAGGAGCTATTAGCGCTAGAAAATTGAAATTTAGCTATTTTTAAACACCTGTAACTTGAACACCTGTCCAAATTTTTTTTAGTGATAAAATTCAAAGCTCTATAATTATATTTCAACATGTGTCAAAGGTTTTTCTTAATTTTAAAGGATGGCGAAGCTACAGCCCCTGCAAATTCCAAAAAAGCCCAATATTTAAATTGATATAACAAAATCTGTTAGGTTTATTTTCAATCGAAAAACGGTAGAAGAGAGCTGCTTTTATAGGCTTTACAAAAATATGTCGTTGTAATGTATAGGGTTGCCATACGGTACTAAAATTTATCATTATATAAAACTCAATTTTTGCAAAATATTTGGTCCCATATATCTCCTAAACGGTTTAAGATAGGGTTTTGAAATTGGGAGAAGTTAGATCCTTAAAAATTAGTAGGAGTCGGTTAACAAAATTTTTTTGTCAAGCCCCCTGTTTAGAAGCTATAAGGGCTCGAAAATTGAAATTTTGCTATTTTTTAGCACCTGTAACTTGAATACCTGTCCAATTTTTATACCCGTGCATACATATATGACATCGGGTATATTAGATTTGCTCCTCCGTTTGTAACGCATCGATCTAGACGAGCTAGATATAGTGTCAAGGGTACGTATCGGCTCAGAATCGAAAAATTAGTCGATCTAGCTATGTGTGTCTGTCCGTCCGTCCGTCCGTCCGTCCGTGTGTCAGCACGATAACTCAAAAACTAAAAGGGCTAGAGTTTTGAAATTCACACAAAGTCATTTTTAGATAATTTCTAGGTTCCCTATTGTTTTTGGTTAAAATCGGACCAAGGCTTCGGGGAGCTGCCATACAACTTTTTTGCACCAATATGAATTTCTTTAAAACTAATTATACTACGGGGATAAAAATTACACACGGTTAGTTTTATAATGACTCCGGCACTTATATGAAGTTTCAAAATGTTAGGGCCCCATTTTCGGGGGGCTGCCATACAACTTCTTTGCACTAATATGAATTTCTTCAAAACTAATTATACTACGCGGATGAAAATTACACACGGATAGTTATATAATGAATCGAGCATTTATATGAAGTTTCAAAATGTTAGGGCCCCATTTTCGGGGGGCTGCCATACAACTTCTTTGCACCAATATGAATTTCTTCAAAACTATTTATACTACGAGGCTGAAAATTACACACGGTTAGTTATATAATGAATCGAGCACTTATATGAAGTTTCAAAATTTTAGGGCCCCATTTCCGGGGGGCTGCCATACAACTTATTTGCACCAATATGAATTTCTTCAAAACTAATTATACTACGACGATAAAAATTACACACGGTTATTTATATAATGAATCGAGCACTTATATGAAGTTTCAAAATGTTACGGCCCCATTTTGGGGGGCTGCCATACAAAGTTTTCGATTCAATAACTGCGAATCTAATGAAGCTACAAGGTTAAAATTAAAATTGGGCAGGTAAAGTAAAAGGGCAAGTTAGTTGGCAAAGTTGGACATCACTCGGACCATCGGAATTTTAGGGTGGGCCATTTTTTTTTTTTTTGTTTTTTTTTTTTTTTTTTTTTTTTTTTTTAAGCTAAAGTTATGGGACAATGAATGAAAATTTTGTTTTTTTTTTTTGTGATTTTTTTTTTTTTTTTGTTAATTTTTTTGTTTTTTTGTAAATTTTTTTTTTTTTTTTTTTTTTAAGCTAAAGTTATGGGACAATGAATGAAAATTTTGTTTTATGTTTTGTGATTTTTTTTTTTTTTTTGTTAATTTTTTTTTTTTTTTTTTTTACGTCTAAATTATGGAGTAATGAGTTAAATGTATAAGGGAAGTATATTACGGTTTATTTAATACACCATAGTGGGTATGCACGGGTATCTAAAAGTTGACAAGGGCAACTATAATCTTCCTCGTTTTTTTTTAATATACAAAATTTAAAAGTCCAACATTATATTTTAACATATGTTAAAGGTTTTTCTTAAATTTAAAAGCGGTTCCTTAAATTGAAAAAAGTGTCTCTCAGTTTTACCTATTTTTGCTTAGATTGTATAATTCTAAGTAAAATTCCAAATTTTGGTGGGATTCACAATTTAATTCTTAGAACCTAAAAAAGTTGTGGGAAGCGGAGTATTGAGGATTAGATCTTTGAGAAATGGGGCAACCTTCCCCATAGAGGGGTTATTAGGACTTAAAAATTAAAAAATTTTTTGTTTTTATAAATAAGTAGTCACTTAGTCACCAATGTATATATTTCCTAAATTAAACGTTAACATTGAAGCTTCAACATTATATTCTGAAAAAATACTCAGTATGAAACACTTTTATTTTCTGTAGCCTCACAAGGGGAAATATATAATAATAATGGGGGAATATATCGCACAGTCGGTGAGGCACATTACCCTAAACAAACTTAGGATTTAATGGCTCACCTAAAATTGAAGGGCAATATATCCCACCAGCTGTGGGTTATATCACCACAAAATTCTTTAGAATCTTATGACCCACCAAAAAGTTAAGTTAATTTAATTATATTATAATTCAACCTTCAGCAGGTTAACACCGTTTTCTAATTTAAGCACAAAATAACATTAAATTTAAATAATTTTTTCATTTTTAATTTCTATCTTTTCTTTGTTAATTTAAAATAAAATATACATTAAATTACATGAAATGACACATTTTTTTCTTTTTTAAAATTTAATTTCATTTGTGATATCAAAAAAAAATAAAAAATTATGTGTTGTGACTGGGATAATATGGCCGCATCTCCAATGGCGGCAAGGTAAGTATCTTTCTTTTTTTTTATTTTTTTTAATGTATTTTTTGCAATTGGATTTAATTCATTTACTTAAATTTTTATTCCAATTTCACAGCACTAATTCTAATTTTATATTCCTATTTTCCTTTATGCTCTTTTTATTTTGTGTTAAAAATATTATATTAATTTAATTTTTTAACTTCATCAATTTTCTTTTTTTTTTTAATTTTTTAATTTTTAATTCTTAACATTCTTAACTTCATTTAACATCCACTAGTTGTAAACAATTCAAATAAAATATATCCATCTTATTCCCTCTCCCCCGGATTTTAATATTCTTGTTATTAAAATCGCTCATTAATTAATACCATCAATATAATGTCATCGCAATTCTAATTTATATTTTTAGCACATTTTCAAAAAATTTTGTAAAAGTGTGCCTATATAGCTTCACTTTGTCCGTTCGTCTGTCCGTCCGTCCGTATGTTTACAAAAACTTTTACACCGTTTGAAATAGAGTAAAGAAATTTTAACCATGGGTAGTTTTTGCAAAAAAAAATAAATTCGTAGAAGAATTTTTTTTGTCAAGCCCCTATTTAGGAGCTATTAGCGCTAGAAAATTGAAATTTAGCTATTTTTAAACACCTGTAACTTGAACACCTGTCCAAATTTTTTTTAGTGATAAAATTCAAAGCTCTATAATTATATTTCAACATGTGTCAAAGGTTTTTCTTAATTTTAAAGGATGGCGAAGCTACAGCCCCTGCAAATTCCAAAAAAGCCCAATATTTAAATTGATATAACAAAATCTGTTAGGTTTATTTTCAATCGAAAAACGGTAGAAGAGAGCTGCTTTTATAGGCTTTACAAAAATATGTCGTTGTAATGTATAGGGTTGCCATACGGTACTAAAATTTATCATTATATAAAACTCAATTTTTGCAAAATATTTGGTCCCATATATCTCCTAAACGGTTTAAGATAGGGTTTTGAAATTGGGAGAAGTTAGATCCTTAAAAATTAGTAGGAGTCGGTTAACAAAATTTTTTTGTCAAGCCCCCTGTTTAGAAGCTATAAGGGCTCGAAAATTGAAATTTTGCTATTTTTTAGCACCTGTAACTTGAATACCTGTCCAATTTTTATACCCGTGCATACATATATGACATCGGGTATATTAGATTTGCTCCTCCGTTTGTAACGCATCGATCTAGACGAGCTAGATATAGTGTCAAGGGTACGTATCGGCTCAGAATCGAAAAATTAGTCGATCTAGCTATGTGTGTCTGTCCGTCCGTCCGTCCGTCCGTCCGTGTGTCAGCACGATAACTCAAAAACTAAAAGGGCTAGAGTTTTGAAATTCACACAAAGTCATTTTTAGATAATTTCTAGGTTCCCTATTGTTTTTGGTTAAAATCGGACCAAGGCTTCGGGGAGCTGCCATACAACTTTTTTGCACCAATATGAATTTCTTTAAAACTAATTATACTACGGGGATAAAAATTACACACGGTTAGTTTTATAATGACTCCGGCACTTATATGAAGTTTCAAAATGTTAGGGCCCCATTTTCGGGGGGCTGCCATACAACTTCTTTGCACTAATATGAATTTCTTCAAAACTAATTATACTACGCGGATGAAAATTACACACGGATAGTTATATAATGAATCGAGCATTTATATGAAGTTTCAAAATGTTAGGGCCCCATTTTCGGGGGGCTGCCATACAACTTCTTTGCACCAATATGAATTTCTTCAAAACTATTTATACTACGAGGCTGAAAATTACACACGGTTAGTTATATAATGAATCGAGCACTTATATGAAGTTTCAAAATTTTAGGGCCCCATTTCCGGGGGGCTGCCATACAACTTATTTGCACCAATATGAATTTCTTCAAAACTAATTATACTACGACGATAAAAATTACACACGGTTATTTATATAATGAATCGAGCACTTATATGAAGTTTCAAAATGTTACGGCCCCATTTTGGGGGGCTGCCATACAAAGTTTTCGATTCAATAACTGCGAATCTAATGAAGCTACAAGGTTAAAATTAAAATTGGGCAGGTAAAGTAAAAGGGCAAGTTAGTTGGCAAAGTTGGACATCACTCGGACCATCGGAATTTTAGGGTGGGCCATTTTTTTTTTTTTTGTTTTTTTTTTTTTTTTTTTTTTTTTTTTTAAGCTAAAGTTATGGGACAATGAATGAAAATTTTGTTTTTTTTTTTTGTGATTTTTTTTTTTTTTTTGTTAATTTTTTTGTTTTTTTGTAAATTTTTTTTTTTTTTTTTTTTTTAAGCTAAAGTTATGGGACAATGAATGAAAATTTTGTTTTATGTTTTGTGATTTTTTTTTTTTTTTTGTTAATTTTTTTTTTTTTTTTTTTTTACGTCTAAATTATGGAGTAATGAGTTAAATGTATAAGGGAAGTATATTACGGTTTATTTAATACACCATAGTGGGTATGCACGGGTATCTAAAAGTTGACAAGGGCAACTATAATCTTCCTCGTTTTTTTTTAATATACAAAATTTAAAAGTCCAACATTATATTTTAACATATGTTAAAGGTTTTTCTTAAATTTAAAAGCGGTTCCTTAAATTGAAAAAAGTGTCTCTCAGTTTTACCTATTTTTGCTTAGATTGTATAATTCTAAGTAAAATTCCAAATTTTGGTGGGATTCACAATTTAATTCTTAGAACCTAAAAAAGTTGTGGGAAGCGGAGTATTGAGGATTAGATCTTTGAGAAATGGGGCAACCTTCCCCATAGAGGGGTTATTAGGACTTAAAAATTAAAAAATTTTTTGTTTTTATAAATAAGTAGTCACTTAGTCACCAATGTATATATTTCCTAAATTAAACGTTAACATTGAAGCTTCAACATTATATTCTGAAAAAATACTCAGTATGAAACACTATATTATTTTGAAAATGTGCTTCTTTAAAAACCCTTGGTTTTTTTCATAACTTGTTTTTAAATTTGATGGTATACGTTAAATTTACTAATTTTTTTTTTATGCTTAAAAGAAAGGGAAGTTCTGAAATTTTCAGTTCATTTCTTTCCAATTAATTAATTAAAGCTATTCAAATAAATTCAAATATTTACATATACATGCATACTTTTACTTGTATTCGCCTTTGGGTTCAAATTAATGGCTTAATTAATAATTAATAATTATATATTTTTAATAAAAAATATATAAATATAACAATATAAACAAATACAAAATGTAAACAAATAATTCAATTAAATAATATAACTCACTGATATAGAATACCATATAAATCTAATACAAAATATTACAATATAAACAAAAATAGAACTGCATTTATTGAAAATCTAAGACATTTCAACATGTTATAAGGCGTAGTACTATCTCATGTTTAAATTGTATGTGGAATTCATTTGATCAGTTCTAATATATGAATATATCTCCCCTGTTCCGACATGCACATATATAGTCAGGCTGTTTAGCCTATCACAGCGAACAGTTAGCACGTAGAGGTGCGGGCAAAAAAAAAAAAAAAAAATGTAGATTTTGTTACTTGTGAGTATTTGGTTGTAACTAAGTTCATAAGGTCAAGTCAAAAACTGCTGAATGGTGTTATAAACCGATTGGTCACTCATAGCAGAATATATTTTAAAGGTATTGTTGGTAATATTTTGTAAATATTATTAGTAATATTTTGTAAATATTATTAGTAATATTTATATTTTTATAAACGGGGGTAACTTGTTCGGGTTGTATGAATGGTACATATATAATATTTAACTGTAGTTTTAATATAATTAATTTTTGTATAATTAATAATTCTTTAAAATCATCAAATTTTTTTAAATGACGTTTTTAACAAAACTTAATTTTTTTTTTATCTATTTTTATTAAGTATTATTAAAAATTGCCAATTTTAGTGTAAAATTTTGTAATTTTCGGGGCCTACAGCTAATTTTCATGCCGTAGAATATCATCTTAACTCTACAAAACCAGCTATCCTAGCCCTTGGTGAAACACAGGTCAGTCAACGAAATGATAATTTTTATATTACTGGCTATTTACTTGTTTAATAAGAGGAATCGCGGTCTACATTAAAAATTACATTGCTTTCAACACCCTAGATAAATATAAACCTTCTAGCCCAACTTTTCACTATATTTGGATTAAAATTCTCGTTGGAAAGCATATAATAAATTTCTGTTTTTTATACAAATCTCCAAATTCAAATGAACAGGAAACTGCTGTGGAAATTGACAATCTTTCAAACCAGAACAATGAAATTTTGGAATCTTATCCAAAAACCGAAATTGTTCTGGCAAGGGATTTCTACGTACACAACAAAGACTGGCTTCATTTTTCAAGTAACTCTCCTTTGATTTAAAACTCAATTGGGAAATAAATTGAATTATTTTGGATCACTGTTCATCTTTCTCAACTTGTCCAAAATCCCACTAGGGTCCCGACTGAGCTGATCAAGAGGGTCACCTCTTTCATCTATTTTTAACCAGTCACCATGAAAAATATGTAGTTTCAGTTGGTTGCCCCTTGGGAGGCTCTGACCACTGCCTGGTGACCACAAGCTTCCCGGTAAGCACGTTAACTAGCCTTAGGACTCCTTCCAAAAAATTAGAATGGCATTATAGTCGTGCTAACTAGGACCGTTTAAACAATTTTTTCAAAGCATTCGACAGGTCATTGTGCTTCCGTGGTAAAAATTTCGCTGCAACTTCGATTAGTGAAACGATTTTACTTGGAATGAGGTTGTATATTCCTCACTCCATGAAAAGTATCAAACGAGAATCCAGAACATGATTTTATCGCCAAAGAAGCCATTCGTAAAAAGGAGGAGGCTTTTAAGCAATGCAACTAGCAGACACTAGCTTGACCTCTTTCCCTCCGCTTATTGATAAAACAACTAAATTGTGTCAGATTCAAAAGAAAAGACGAACTTGTTTGGCAAACAATTTTCCTTTAACTCAACACTGCCACAGTCAGCTCAAAAATCACCAAATATTCCAGAAGTTGGCTGCTCCTTTGGTAGAATTTACTTTAGGACGCGAATAGTGATGAAAATCTTGGAAAATCTTGACACAATCAAATCAGCCGGTCCCAATGGAATCACAACGATGGTTCTTAAATCGTAACCAACTATATAAATCCCTCCGAATTTAGAGTGTGTTATTTAATAATTCATTGTGCATATAAGTATTATGTCTTCTCCGTAACTAGCAAATTTTCCGCTCGCGGTTTGCAAGCACTTCCAGCCTAGATTCCACCGGGGGTTCGTACCGGCCTCCGCTTTAGCGCAAAAGCGACAGGCTCACGTTATAGCGGGACTGGCTAAAATATAACGCAATTTTTGAGCATCGAATTTACTTTTGAAAGGAATTGAAAATTTTATCTCATTGATCTCATATTTATTTTCAATTGAATTAAAGTTACTTTAGGCCAGATTACACTATTTTGTGTACATGCTTCAACTATTCTAACTCTGTCTCAATGGAAAATAACTGGAAGGGTTTGTCGAAAAACACCACCAAATACAATTACTTTTCCACCCATTGGTTTATAGATTGAGTTATATCAGTACAATTAATTTCTGAAGCAGGAATCATTGAAGCCTCATCAATTAAAATAAGATTTGCTTGACGAAGTACATTAGATTTTTTGAGAGCTCGCTTTGAGAAGAAACTGATATATCTGTTATTGGAACTGGTAAACCAAAAGTTGTTTGTATAGCCTTTCCCTCTTAAGTGTAAATAATATTTTAAAACTTGTGATTTAAAAACAAGTAAAAAAACAGTCAGTCGTCAGAAATACCCTACACCTATTTGGTTCAAATTTAAGGACATATCCATAAGTCATTTTAACACCATAAAAGCTGTTATTAATTTGATCGTAAGACATAGCTAACCAAATTAACTTTATAATACCAAAAACATTTTCTAATTATACTATCTATTAAAAAATATTACAAATTCTTACTAATTTATCTATTTAAAAATATTAAAAAACAAAAAACTTGAAATAAATGAAAATATATTTATTCCAATTCAATTACAAAATGAAAAAATTCTAATTATTAAATTTTGTGATAAAAAGATAATCAAAGCATAATATATTGAATAATTCAAATTTTTCAAAATTGCAATTATTTTAAATGGTTAGTTTATATACCTAATAGAAAAGCTTATAAACGCAAAGTATGCAATAAATGTATTTCTAAAATACAATTACATATTTAGACCTTTTCATATAATTCATTTAAATATAAAAATAAATTTTACATAAATGCAGCAAGTACCTTTGAACATAGATGAACCACTACAATTAAGTCTAAATTTCGGGGACACATAGGAAATAGCAAATATATTCTTTGGCTTCGAAATTAAACCACAACCAATTCCCATGGTACTTTCATTACTAGTAACCTACAGTTTAAATTTCATCAAAATAGTGGCATTATCTTTTGAGTTATGGTGTTTTTAAGATATATGTTTATTAGCCCTTCAACTTTTCAAGGGTTCCAGAACCCGAAACCATGGTACGATTTCGCCCAAATGCAGTCCCCGTCATACTTTCAATACTAGTTATCCCTTGTACACAATTGGAACGTTCTATCTTAATTTTAAGTTACTAGTGTTATTAATTTCGATGATAAGCTTTTACACATTGGGGGGTCTAAGAGAGGTACTGAACCACCACTCCAATTGATCCAAAATTAAAGGAACACGCAGGAAATAGTAAAGATCACCCATGTGCCAAGTTTGAAGCTTCTACATTTGTTTCAAGTTACTATCTTTATTAATTTCGAAAATATGTTTTAAGGTCTTCGGAACTGAGTGACAAGTCCCCACCCAATACTCCAATTGGGCTCAAATTTCAAGGGGACTAAAGAAATCTAAAGCGACACCCAGATACCAAATTTGGAGGTTCTACCTTCATTGGTTTCAGAATTATGCTAGTTTGGTCTAAATTCGATCAAAAAGTTCTAAGTTCCGAACCCATTGTCCAATCCTCACCGTATGCAATCGCCACCGTAGTTTCATTACCAATAACCTAAAACACAAATTTCATGGAGATAGCGTCATTAGTTTTTGAGTTATCGTGATTTTTTATATATGTTCGTTAACCCTGAAACCGATTAAAAGGTCCAGAATCCGAACCCTTGGGCTGATTTCGCCCTTATACAGTCCGCGCTGGACTTATAGTACTAGTTAACCCTTGTGCGCAATTTGAACGTTCTGTCTTAATTTCAAGTTATTTTTTTTAGTAATTTCGATTATAAGCTTTTAAAACTAGGGAGGTCTAAGAGGGGTACTGAACCATTACTTCATTTGATCCCAAATTAACGGGACACACAAGAGATAGTAAAGAACACCCTTGTGCCAAATTTGAAGCTTCTACATTTTTTCAAGTTGCTATTTTTATTAATTTTAAAGACATGCTTTAAGGTCTTCGGAAATGTGTGGCTGGTCCCCGACCTACTACTCCAATGGTGCCCAAATTTCCAATACACTTAGGAAATAGGAAGGGACACCCTGATACCAAATTTGGAAGTTCTATCTTGATTTGTTTCGGAATTATGCTCGTTTGGCCTAAATTCGATCAAAAAGTTCTAGCTTCCGAACCCATGGTCCAATGCCGAACTTACGCAATCCCCGAAATAGCTTCATTGCTACTAACCTACAGCAAAAATTTGATGAAGATAGCGTTATTAGTTGTTGAGTTATCGTGATTTTTTATATATGTTCCGTAGCCCTTCGATCGATTAAAAGGTCCAGGATCCGAACCGATGGGCCGATTTACTCCATATGCAATCCACGCCGTACTTTCAGTCCTAATAACCTACAGTTCAAATTTCATCAAGATAGCTCCATTATTTTTTGTGTCATCGCGCCTACTGACGGACGAACGGACATGGCTATATCGACTCAGGAGGTCATGCTGATCACAAATATATATACTTTTCCATATCTAGCTCGCTTCCTTTAGGTGGTTACCAACACCATACCAAAGGTAATATACCTCTTTACCTATTCGATAGGTGTAGGATATAAAAAAATATAATTTTGCATTTAGATTTACTTAATAATTGTAACGCCCTGTGCTCGAAATTCGAGCTTTTTGTGCTTTTAAATTTACATAAAAAATCCATTTTGTATAATTTATATTAGACTAATATTATACGAAACTTATTTTTTTTTCCTATGCATACTAAAATTTATGGCAACAGTTCTTGCGTTTGAAATTTCCTTATTAAAAAAAAATTTATAATTTTTTCAATTATAAAAACGTTTTTAAGTATTTTTGAATTTTATTACTGTAGCTTAACGCGCTATAAAGAGAGTATAATTTTGTACAGTTATTACACAAAAAAGCGATTTACATTCTAAATATAAATAGTGTTCTAATATATAATGTTCTAAAAATTTGATGATGATGTTTTCTGTATCCTAATTAAAAAGCTTATTCATAGAGCATAGTATGTACAACAAAATTTAACATACATCATAATTCATAAGTAAATAAGTTAAGTACTTAGTATTATATTATATTGAAGCTGCCAAAATACAAAATAATAGTTAAGTTGACAGAAGTCGAGATTTTTTTTAAAATCACAATTTTAAGATTTATAATATATTGATGATTTTTTCCTCCCCTTATTCCATTTTTAAATTTAGTAGCTACATAGGCAAATAAGCACTACATTTCAATAATAAAATCTGAAATTTTTACTACAAATGTATGTACATATACAAAAAATGGCTCTGAATTCTTTACTTTACTTTATATTATACCTATTTGTATAGGAGTGAACTACTCTTTTTACAGCTACACCACACCGCCTCTTGAAAAATAGTAGATGAAAGGAGTAGAGAATTAAATATTTATTTTATCTAAATTAAAGCATACGACGTACAATTTTTATACGGCAGTACGTCAATATGTCTATCTATATATCCGTAAATTGATACGCGCGTACACACAAAAATATTTATTTGAATGTTTTAATTTAGTACAAAAAATTTTATTAATATCATATAATAGGTATATTTTGAATTTTTTTTCAATATAAGATATTTTTTAAAACATAATCTTAGAAATATAAGAAAAACCAAAAACCATTTGTCAATTTGTAAATTTTAAAAATCCGATTACAGTACATCGCGTTACGCGTATTTTAGTTGCTCTCATGTAAATTCATGTACCTATTTATTTGTAAATTTTTTGACAGAAATTATACGTCAACTTTTATTTTAGTTTAAGATTATTTTTTATTTTTTTTTCGCGAACATATTATAGGTATTTTCAATTATTTTGAATGTATGTTTTTTTTAAAAAAAAATATTATTTTAAAATATTTTATTTTGAAAATTTAATCCTAGCAACATCAGAAAAAACAATTACAATATTTTTATACGCTTTGTCAAATTTTAAAATTTTAAATTCCGAAGTACAGTACACAACATACCTACTTATTTCAAATTTTTTTGACAGAAACTGCACGCCGTACGCGTTTACTCTGGTTGATCTGTAAAGAACACATAATGTTTCTTAAGAAATGTTATTTTTTTGTTTTTGCAAACATACTATAGGTATTTCAATTATTTTGAATATATGTAAAGTATTTTTTAAAAAAATATAGGTACTTTTAAAAACAATATTATTTTAAAATATTTTATTTTAAGAACAATAACAACATAAGAAAAAACAATAACATTTTTATATGCTTTGTCAATGTTTAAATTTTAAAAATTCGAGGTACAGTAAGTTATTCTCATGTAATATCATGTACTTAACTACTAATTTAAAACATACAGTACTTTTCGCTTATAACGACCATGAATGGACAGAAAATATGCGTCGTAATAACTGAATGTCGTTTTAAAAGAATGCTGTGAATTTTGAAAAATTAGTATTAGAATTAAACATTGTAGAATATGCTAATTTTTGAGCGGACTCTTCGAACTCATTTACTAGAATTTTACATGATGTTCCAGCTTCAAGTTTATGTTGAATGTTGAAAAGTTTATGTATAGTGCTCTTTCTTCTAATGAAATTTTTTTTTGTATTTTTGATACGTTATGTTTTTTTTTTATATTAAAAAATAAATAAGAAAATACTAAATTCATCACGTGCCGTACGCTTTTATTTAGGTTGGGACGTAAGGTACAAAAAATTTTTTTTAAGAAAGATAATTTTTATAGTTTTCCAAACATATTGTTAGTATTTTTAATTATTTTGAATATATGCTTTAAAAAAAATTATTTTAAAAAAATATTATTTTAAAATTTAATCGTAGCAACATAAGAAAAAACAATTACAATATTTTTATACGCTTTGTCAATTTTTAAATTTTAAAACTCCGAGGTACAGTACGTCGCGTATGCTTTCATGTAAATTTATTTACATAACAACTTATTTCAAAATTTTTTGACAGAAACTGAACGCCGTACATGCTGAATTTTGTTGATCCATAAGTAACAAATCATTTTTCTTAAGAAATATTATTTATCAGAAGTCGGCTTTTTATTTTACAAAAAACTTAACAAAAAGCAACAACAATATACGATTTAAAAAAAAAAATTTTTTAAGCAAACGAAAACAAAGTACAGTACTTTTCGGTTATAACGACCATAATGGGACGGAAAATATTCCTCGTAATAAACGAATGTCGTTTTAAAAGAATGCTGTGAATTTTGAAAAATTAGTATAAGACTTGAACATTGTAGAATGTGCTGATTCTAGAATGGGCATTTCGAACTAATTTGCTAAAATTTTATTTGATGTGTCAGCCTCAAGCCTATGTATAGTGCTTTTTCTTCTAATGAAATTTTTTTTGTATTTTTGATGCGTTTTGATATTCAAAAATAAATCAAAAAATACTAAATTAATCACCAAGCAACAAAATAATTTCAATAAAATAATTTTAAATAAAAGAAATATCAATATAATAAAAAAACTTTCATTTTTAGGTAAAATTTAATTCTTTGGCAAAAAGTGTAAAGTTTATTATAATTAAAATTGCACCGAGTTCGTTATAAATGAAAACTACTGTATAAACCAAATGTATTGCTTTCATTTCAAACAGAACTCATTTTGTTCGTTCACTTTTTAAGATAAAGTAAAAACAAAAACAAAAAAAAATTTAAAAAAAATTTAAATCTCCTTGTTCATTGAATATTTGAACTAAACAAAAAAAAGAAAGATATACATAAGTCGGCGCGTATAATCTTTTGAATTAGATTTAGCTGCGAGTTACAACCGAAAATGAATTGAATTTACACAGAAAGTCGGCGCATAGTATTAGAGTCATAAGCCTCAACTTTTAAACGCGTAACCGTTAAATTCAAATTTACGTTAAATTAAAGACAGGTTTTCACCTAAAAAAACGCAATATTCTTAAAAAAAATATCATTGTCCTATGAAAACAAAAAAAACTTTATTTTGGTTGTTGTTTCATTAAAATTGGTCAAATAGTTTACCCAGAAAAAGGATGTTTATATTTGTATGGGAAAGATAAGCCGATTAAATATTATGATGTAGCAAATCTGCATGTATATTAAATTTACTTAATATGTAGCAAATCTGCATGTATATTAAATATTTTTGTAAATTTTAATAAATGTATATTTTGTGCGATAGTGATTTTAAGTTGGTTTTTTTTTACTCGAAAATTTTATATTTTATTCGAAAATCAATTTGCCATATACCGTCATTTAATTGGTGTCGATCATGGTATTTTCAATATTATTCAATTTACTGTTTTTGTTTATTATACCCTACACCTATAGAATAGGTAAAAGGGTATATTAACTTTGGAATGGTGTTTGTAACCACCTAAAGGAAGCGAGCTAGATATGGAAAAGTATATATATTTGTGATCAGCATTACCTCCTGAGTCAATATAGCCATGTCCGTCCGTCCGCTCGTAGGCACCATAGCTCAAAAAATAATGTAGTTATCTTAATGAAATTTTAACTGTAGATTACTAGGGCTGAAAGTACGGCGAGGATTGCATATGGGCAAAATCGGCTCATGGGTTCGGATTCTGGACCTTTTAATCGATCGAAGGGCTAACGAACATATATAAAAAATGACGATTACTCAACATCTAATGACGCTATCTTCATCAAATTTGTGCTGTAGGTTACCAGCAATGAAACTACTTCGAGGTTTGCGTAAGTTCGGGATTGGACCATGGGTTCGGAACCTAGAACTTTTTGATAGAATTTAAGCCAAACGAGCATAATTCCAAAACCAATGAAGATGGAACCTCCAAATTTGGTATCAGGGTGCCCCTTCCTATTTCCTTAGTATCTTTGAAATTTGGGCCCCATTGGAATAGTGGGTCGGGGACCAGCCACACATTTCCAAAGACCTTAAAGCATATCTTTAAAATTAATAAAGATTGAAAAAATATAGAAGCTTCCAATTTGCTACAAGGGTGTTCTTTACTATCTCTTGCATGTCCCCCTAATTTGGGATCAATTGGAGTGGTGATTCAGTACCCCTCTTAGACCTCCCAAGATTTAAAAGCTTATAATCGAAATTACTAAAAATAGTAACTTAAAATTAAGCTAGAACGTTCAAAGTGTGTACAAGGGTTAACTAGTACTTAAAGTACAGCGCGGACTGCATAAGGGTGAAATCAGTCCAAGGGTTCGGATTCTGGACCTTTTAATCGGTTTCAAGGCTAACGAACATATATAAAAAATCACGATAACTCAACAACTAATTACGCTCTCTTCATGAATTTTATGCTGTAGGTTATTGGTAATGAAACTACGGCGGCGATTGCGTACGGTGAGGATTGGACAATGCGTTCGAAACTTAGAACTTTCTGATCGAATTTAGTCCAAACTAGCATTATTCCGAAACCAATGAAGATAGAACCAAATTTGGTATCAGGGTGTTGCTTTCGATTTCCTTCGTCTCCTTGAAATTTGAGCCCAATTGGAGTAGAAGGTGGGGACCAGACACTCAATTCCGAGGACCTTAAATCATATTTTCGAAATTAATAATGATAGTAACTTAAAACAAATGTAGGAGCTTCAAATTTGGCACATGGGTGTTCTTTGCTATTTCCTGCGTGTCTCTCTAATTTTGGGTCAACTGGAGTGGTGGTTCAGTACCTCTCTTACACCCCCAAAGTGTAAAAGCTTATCATCGAAATTAATAAAACTAGTAACTTGAAATTAAGAAAGAACGTTCCAATTGTGGTAACTAGTGTTGAAAGTATGACGGGGACTGTATATGGGCTAAATCGTGCCATGGTTTCGGGTTCTGGAACCTTTGAAAATTTCGAGGGTTAACAAACATATATCTTAAAAACACCAATCTCGAACAAAATAACTACAAAATAGGTTTTATAAAGTTTATAAATTTTTAAAAGGCAAATCTTTAGAGTTGCCCTACGGTACTAAAATTGACTATTATGCAAACTCAAATTTTTCAAAATGGTTTGCCCCACATATTTTTTAAACGGTTCAAGCTAGGATCATGAAATTTTACGAAAATTAGATCTTCAGAAATTAGTAGGGGTTGTTTAACAAAATTTTTTTGTCATGTCCCCTGTTTAGAAGCTATAAGGGCTGAAGCTATAAAGTGAAATTTCGCAATTTTTAAACACCTTTAACTTGAATACCTGTTCAAATTTTTTTTTTACAAATATACGAGTGTCGGATATGTGATACAATTTTAAATTAATCGAATTATTATTTTTATATGGATACTTCTAACCTATATTTGTAGCTCCGGAACGGGTGGTGTTACAGAAAAAAGTTTTATCATGAAATTACTTTTTTTGGAATACCTACTAGACATCTGCACAATTGTATTCAAAAGCGCTTTCAAATCATTCTATAATAAGTAAAACTTTTCATATTCGGTTTTGAAAGCTTTCAAACCAAATGCATTCATTACAAATGATTATAAAATAGAGTAAATGAAATACAAAATTATTGTAGAATAGAATGAATATGTATTTGATTTATTATGTGTACCCGAAAATAGAATATTTATACTATTTGTATTTATATACCGAATACACCAAATATAATAAAAATATTTATAGTATTTGAATTTATATACCGAGTGCACCAAATATAATAAAAAAAATTTTAATATGTAGTACTTATAACCAGTATGTATTATATCGATGAGTAATATGTAGCTTTGTTTGTTTTGTCACTGCTTTGTTTGTTTTTTTATCTTCTTTTTGTTTTGTTTTTTTCTTTTTCTTTGTCATTATATTTAGAGTACTCGGTATACTTGGTGTATTTTAAAAGATTTGGAAGAATTGAAATTTGATTTTCAAGACATCAAAGTATTTATGAAAAAAAAAGCTTTTCAATTTGTTATTTGAAATAAAACGAATAGATTAAATATAGTTAAGTTTTAGTTTGAGTATATACCATATTTAAAGCTTTGAGAACGAATGTATTGAATTAGAGTACAGTATTTGAATATATTCGATAATTTTAATAAAGGAATATATTTGTGCAGATCTCTAATACCTACATGTAGTAGGAACTTAAGCTCATACAGAGTATGTACATCATAAAAAAATTTTATTATAAAATCAAATTCAACAAGTAATAAACTTATGCAAAAGAAAAAAAATCTTATGAACTAATTCAGAATTAAAATTAATATTTTTATTAAGATGAAAAATTAAATTAAGAATCGAGAAATTTAAAGCGAAAAGCCAATATATATATATTATGTACCTGCATTTAAAATAATATTATTACATACCTACTTAAAATTAGATTTTTTTTTTTATTTCATAATTTTTTTTTTCTTAATTTCAAATCTTATGGTAATTTATTATATGTATTGATGGCCGTAAAATAGATTCCGGCTAGACCATTTAATTTTATTTTTCTATACATGTTGCTAATTTGGCTTGCAAAGCCGGTGTTGTAATTATGTAATTCTTTATTGTGTGTGAATTGTGTATTTGAAATAATTGTTCTATGTTGCACATTATATATTTGTAGTGATTGTATCATTTTCCTATGTAGTTCTATTGGTAGTGTTTTTAGTTGTTTATGCAATTCAGTTGTAGGTGTTCTTTTTTGTAGGCCAAATACATTTTTAATTGACTTATTTAGTATCCTTTAGATTATGCTTAGATTTTTTGAATATGTTTTTCCCCACACCAGGATACCGTATGTGATAGTTGAATCGAAAAGTGAGTAATAAATAGACCTTTTTATATCTGGGGGAGTTCTCATTTGAATATGCTTTAGTATTTCAGCTATTCTCCTACCTTTTGTTGCTATGTCTCTCGTTTGTAGATTCCAATTTAGATCTGCATCCAGGGTTACTCCAAGATATTTGTAATATTTTACTTTTTAAATTTTTTTATTTTTAAACATAACATTTAGTGGTATATTTATTATGTTCCTGATGATCATATATTTTGTTTTTCCGATATTTGGGGTTAACTTCAATCTACCCATCCATGTGTTTATTAGTTGGATATCTTTATTAATTGTTTTTTCTAAGGCTATGTGTGTATCTTCTATGCACACTACAGCTAAGTCATCTGCGTAGAGAAAAGGTTTTCCAGAAAGATTTAATTTCGAGAAGCTACTTATGTAGCAAGAAAATAAAGTAGGGCGCAGAGAACTTCCTTGGATATCTCCACAGTCAATTTCTGTTACTTGGCTTTTAATTTGTCACACTCTCCACTCAGATAGTTTTTAAACCACATATTTCTTTTTAAAAATTAAAAATAGAAATTTTTTTTTTGTTGCTTATACCATTTTGTATATACGTGATCAAATCGAATAATGCAGCTTTCGTATTTGAACCATTTTTGAACCCATATTGCCAATTATCTACTACTTTATTGCTTTCTAAATATTGAGTTAGTTGGGTGTTCACGTAAGTTTCTATGATTTTGCTGAATATAAACGCAACTGATATCGGCCTGTTGTTGATGTTATTTTTATCTCCATTACCTTTGTAGATTAGAACAATCTTGCTTATTTTTAATACTTCTGGAAAGATGCATTCCTTTAATGAATCGTTAATTAGATCTGTTATATTTGGAGCCAGTTCATCCTTACATGTTTTGAAGACTTTTCTTTGGATACCGTCATTCCATGCTGCACTTGTGTTTGGTAGTTTATTTCTTTTTTTCTTTGTTTCATAGATTTCTATAATTTTGAAACTAAATTTATTTGTCGTTCTACTGCTTGCTAAGTACAGTGTATCAAAGTTTTGTGCAAGGTTAACACGTATTTTGGCAAAATAATCATTAAATTTATCTAATTTTACTATTTTTTCATCATTAGTAAGTTATCGCTCGGAAAAAAAAAATTGTTTTGATTTAATTATGTGTTTTATATAATTCCAAGTTATTTTCGGATTTCCTTCCGCGTTTTGAAATACATTTTCATCATATTTTTTTCTTTTTATTCTTTTAATTAAGGTATATTTGTTCAGCCATAGTTTGTTTTTACTACGAATAAATACGTTATTTTAGTTTTTTACAAGTTTTCTGCGCCAATATTGTTTGATTTTATTAATTTTTGAAGATTCTGAATCAAACCAACTTTAAAGGTTTTTATTATTATTAAAAGATATTTTCTGATATGTGGCAACTTTCATTTGTTCTTGCAGAATCATTATTAGTTGAGAGCATTTTGTGTTGACCTCAGTACGTCTTGTTATAATTTGATTATTTATCAGCTGTGTTTTTATTTTGTCATCTCAACTTTTAAATCAAAGTATGACTAATGAAAATAGGGCTTACGGTTTTGTCGCTATCTCAAAATAAAAAAGTGAAGAAAAAAACCTAGGGATTTTAAAAAGCACATTTTTAAAATTATATAGGGTTTCCTAATGAGTCTTTTATCATTCACTTTTATAGAAATATATATAAAAATAAATGATAATATTATAATTTAGTTATTTCATCAATTTATTAATTATGAATAATATTGAAATCAATACCTAGAATACAATCACAATACACCCAAGAAAACCTGTTAACAAGTGCAAAATATAATGTTGGAGCTACAAGGTTAGAGTTTAATTTTGCAAGAACATACACTGGTGAATAAGTTGCTGTTTTATAAAAGCATAAGAGTTTTAATTCTTCTGACCTAGTAGCCCTTCAATAGGGATGGTTCCCAAATTTTTGCTAAGCAAACTTGATGGATATGTCCAACTCCCTTCTGTCCACACCCTTCCTTTTTTTAGGGTCTAGGATTTTCTAGATGTGAACTCCACCAATTTTTGAATTTCACCCCTAATTTTATTATCTAAACCTTTAGAACCCCTTTAAACCCTAGAACCCTTTGACATATGTTAAAATAAAATGCTGCAGCTTTAAATTTTGTACATTTGTAAAAAAATTTGAACACGTACTCAAGTTACAGATATTTAAAAATAGCAAAATTTCAATTTTCGAGCCCTTATAGCTCATAAACAGGAGGCTTGACAAAACAATTTTGTTAACCGACTCCCACTATTTTTTGAGGATTTAAAGTCTCCCCAAATTCAAAACGAACCGTTTAGAAGATATTTGGGGCCAAAAATTTTGCAAAAGTTGAGTTTTGCATATTGGTAAATTTTAGTATCATATGGCAACCCTATACATTTTAAAAATGTATTTTTGTGAAGCCTAAGAAAGCATCTCTTTTACCGTTTTTATATTCAAAATACACTTAACATAACTTTTGTTATATCAATTTCAATATAGGGCTTTTTTGAAATTTTCGGGCGCTGTAGCTTCATCCCCCTTCAAAATTAAAAAAACCCTTTGACACATGTTGAAATTTAATTAAAGAGCTTTGAATTTTGTATATCACTAAAAAAAAATTTTGGACAGGTATTCAAGTTACAGGTGTTTAAAAATAGCAAAATTTCAATTTTCGAGCCCTTATAGCTCCTAAATAGGAGGTTTGACAAAAAAAAATTTTTTACGGACTCCTGCTATTTTTTTAGTATCTAACTTCTCCTAAAATTTCAAGACCCTAGCTTGAACCGTTCAGAAGATATGTGTGGCCAAAAATTTTGCAAAAATGGAGTTTTGCGTAATGTTATATTTTAGTATCGTATAGCTTAATATTTATTTTTAAAAATTTTATAAACTCTATAATACCAGCTATCTTTTGACGTTTTCAGATTGAAAATACACCTAACAGAACTCTTGTTAGAACAAGTTAAAAAAAGGGCTTTTTCCAAGTTTGGGGGGCTGTAGTTCCGAAACGAGTGAGGCTACAGAAAAAAGATCGTTTACGAAAATATTTTTTTTGGAATAACTAAAAAAAAATACCCCGTGGTTAATTTCTTAACTCTATTTCAAACGGTGTAAAGGTTTTGTCAACATACGGATCAAAATATCTTTTGAAAAAGTGCTAAAAATGTTTTACGATTGTTTTTAATATATCATAATATTTAATCGGCTTATTTTTTCCCATACAAATATAAAACTCCTTTTTCCGGGTAAACTATAAAACCAATTTTAATGCAACAGCAACGGTTTTTTTTGTTTTCATAGGAGAATGATATTTTTTTTTAAAATATTGCGTTTTTTCGGGTGAAAACCCGTCTTTAATTTAACGTAATTTTGAATTTAACGGTCACGCTGTTAAAAGTTAAGGCTTATGACTCTAATATTATGCGCCGACTTTCTGGGTAAAAGTAATTCATTTTCGGTTGTAACTCGCAGCTCAATCAAACTATTATAGGCGCCAACTTATGTCTTTCTTTTTAGCACATTTTCAAAAAATTTTGTAAAAATGTGCCTATATAGTTTCACTCTGTCCGTCCGTCCGTCTGTCTGTCTGTCTGTCCGTATGTTTACAAAAACTTTTACACCGTTTGAAATAGAGTTAAGAAATTTTAACCACGGGTAGACATTACGAAAAAAATAATTTCGTAGAAGAATTTTTTTCTGCAGCCCCACCCGTTACGGAGCTACAGCCCCCCAAAGTTGGAAATAGCCCTATTTTTAAATTGTTATAACAAGAGTTCTGTTGGGTATATTTTCAATCTGAAAACAAAAAAGGATAGCTGGTTTTATAAGCTTTATAAATAATTAAGAGTAAATGTTTAGGGTTGCCATACGGTACTAAAATTTACAATTATGCAAAACTCAATTTTTGCAAAATTTTTGGCCACACATATCTTCTAAACGGTACAAGCTAGGGACTTGTAATTTTGGGAGAAGTTAGGTCCTCCGAAATTATTAGGGGTCGCGTAACAAAATTTTTTTGTCAAGCCCCCTGTTTAGGAGCTATAAGGGCTCGAAAATTGAAATTTTGGTATTTTCAAACACCTGTGACTTGAATACCTGTTAAAATTTTTTTTTAGTAATATGGTAAATTGAAAGATCTATAATTATATTTCACCATGTGTCAAAGATTTTTCTTAATATTGAAAGGTGCCGAAGTTACAGCCCCCGAAAATTCCAAAAAAGCCCTATATTTAAATTAGTATAACAAGAATTCTGCTAAATGTATTTTCAACCTAAAAACGGAAGAAGAGAGCTGCTTTTATGGGCTTCACAAAAATATAAAGCTAAAATGTATAGGGTTGCCATACGGTACTAAAATTTACCATTATGCAAAACTCAATTTTAGAAAAATTTTTGGCCCCACATATCTTCTAAACGGTTCCAGCTAGGGTCTTGAAATTTTGGGAGAAGTTAGACCTTTAGAAATTAGTAGGAACCAGTTAACAAAATTTTTTTGTCACGTCCCCTGTTTAGGAGCTATAAGGGCTCGAAAATTTAAATTTTACTATTTTTAAACACCTGTAACTTGAAAACCTGTCCAAATTTCTTTTACAAATATACAAAATTTACAGCTGCAGCATTATGTGTCAACATATGTTAAAGGTTTTTCTTAAATTTGAAAGGGTTTCTTTAAATTGAAGAAATTGTCTCTTAGTTTTAACTATTTTTGCTTAGATAATAAAATTTTAGGTAAAATCCCAAATTTTGATGGAGTTCACAATTAATTTCCCCGAAAAAAATTGAAGGATGAGGACAGGAGAGGGGTGGGCAGATCCATCATAAGTTTGTTAAGCAAAAATTTGGCAACCTTCCCCATTGAAGGGCTACTAGGTCTTAAAAATTAAAACTTTTATGTTTATATAAAACAGTAACTTATTCACCAGTGTAAGTTATTTTGTAAAATTAAACGTTAACATTGAAGCTGCAACATTATTTTCCTCACTTATTAACAGGTGCATTGGGGTTATATTCTAAGTATTTCCCTATTAGTCATATAATTAATAAATTAATGAAATAACTAAATTAATATTATCATTTATTTTTATATATATTTTTATAAAAATAAATGATGAAATATTCAGTAAGAAACCGTATATAATGTTGAAAATGTGCTTTTTAAAAACCCTTGGTTTTTTTCCTTACTTGTTTTTGTTTAGTTCAAATGTTCAATGAACAAGGAGATTGAAACTTATTTAAAATTTTTTTTTTGTCTTTGTTTTTTTTTCTTTATCTTTCTAAAATTCCAGTGAAAAAAAAATGAGTTCTGTTTGAAATTAAAGCAATACATTTGGTTTATACAGTAGTTTTCATTTATAACGAACTCGGTTCAATTTTAATTATAATAAACTTTACACTTTTTTATAAAGAATTAAATTTTACCAAAAAATGTAAGTTTTTTATTACATTGATATTTCTTTTATTTAAACTTATTATATCTAATAATGCTGCTTGGCGATTAATTAAGTGTTCTTTATACAGTTTGGAATATAAAAAAAATCATAATAACGCATCAAAAATACAAAAAAAATTTCAATAGAAGAAAAAGCACTATACATAGGCTTGAGGCTGACACATCAAATAAAATTTTAACAAATGAGTTCGAAGTGTCCATTCTAGAATCAGCACATTATACAATGTTCAAGTCTTATACTAATTTTTCAAAATTCACAGCATTCTTTTAAAACGACATTCGTTTATTACGACGAATATATTCCGTCCCATCGTGGTCGTTATAACCGAAAAGTACTGTATTTTGTTTTTGTTTGCAATTTATTATAATACAGTAGATACTAAAAAAATTTTTTTGTAAATCGTAAATTGTTGTTGCTTTTTGTTAAGTTTTTTGTAAAATAAAAACGGACTTCTGAAATATGCAGAAACTTAAAAAAAAAAAATAATATTTCTTAAGAAAAATTATTTGTTTCTTGTGGATCAGCCAAAATCAGCATGTACGGCATTTATTTTCTGTCAAAAAATTTTAAAATAATTAGTTATGTAAAAAGCATACGCGACGTTTTAAATTTTAAATTTAAAAATTTAAAAATTGACAAAGTGTATAAAAATACATATTGTAATTGTTTTTTCTTATGCTGCTGCGATTAAATTTTAAAAATAAAATATTTTAAAATAACATTTTTTTTTAAATAATTTAGTTTAAAACATACAAATATTCAAATAAATTGAAAATACCTACAGTATAATAGTTTTGCAAAACTAAAAAAATTATCTTTCTCAAAAAAAGTTATTTGTTCCTTAGGTCCTAACCTAAACAAAAGCGTACAGCGTATAATTTCTATCAATAAATGGAGAAATAAATAGGTACATAAATTTACATTAGAGCAGCGAAAATACGCGTAACGCAATGTACTGTATCCCGGATTTTTAAAATTTACGAATATTGACAAAATGTATAAAAATATTATTATTGGTTTTCTTATATTTCTAACATAATGTTTAAAAAAATAATATTTTTTTACAATAATTTTTATTAAAAAATATCTTATATTCAAAATACCTATAATATGAAATTAAAAATATTTTTTGTAGGTACTAAATTAAAACATTCAAATAAATATTTTTGATAAATTAAATATTGTACGCGCGTATCGATTTACTGATAATGGATGCACAGACGTATTGACGTACTGCCGTATAAAAATTGTACGTCGTATGTTTTGATTTCATTCTAATAATTGAAAAGTTTATTTCACACTTTCAACATCGAATAATGTATTTTATAATAAAAAAACTATTTTTAGTTTTACTTTGACAAAACGAACGACTTTTATATATCATAAAGTGATATAGAGAAGATTAGATAGGCGTAGTTTGTAAATGGAACGCTAATTTTTGTTTCAGAAGTACATAATTGCCAGATTAATCGTCATATATATATTTGACATTTTAAAACTATCTGTCATTTGAGAAGTTAATTATATTTAATAGTATTTAAATATTAATAAAGTGAAAAAATTAAGGTTTATTGCTGATATAAATATAAAGAATATTTTTTAAAATGGAAGGGGGTAAGTGCTTATTGGTTATCAAATAAAAAATATGATTTAACATAACCTATTCAAGAGAATTTTAATTAAAGCCATCTGCCGGAAATTATTTATCTACTCTGTCATATACTCTTTTACAAAGGCTGAAGTAGCTGGCAATAGTTGAGAGTATAAAAGAGTTTACTTCTCATAAAGGAATAAAAGCAATAATATTTATTTGTTTTAAGAAACTTATGAGTCATGGCTCATGACCATGTATAGAAAAAAATTTTTTCAATAAAAAACTTAGGAAATATTAGATAAATAAACTAGACAAAAAGGTATTAGTAAACTAAAGAATTCAGAATTCAGAAAATACATTTGTAGTAAAAATTTAACTATGTAGCTATTAAATTTAAAAATGAAAAAAGGGTAGGAAAAATTTATTCTTTGATTTATTGAGAAACTTTTTTTTTGCTATAAATCTTAAGATTGATATTTAAAAAAAGACTTCGGTCAACTTCACTATTATTTGTACTTCTGGCAGCTTCAATATAATATAATACTAAATACTAAACTTATGAATTATGATATGTTAAATTTTGTTGTACATATTATGTATTCATAGAGTTTTTTAATTAGGATACAGAATACGTACAGCATATGTAGTTCAAATCGTACTAAAATGTTTAGAAAAAAGTACAGTTTGCTATATGAAGGACAGCATTAACTCGAATTTTGGGTTCTTGACTTTAATATGTATATGTTTAGAAATTATGTATTTATTAGAATAATATTTATATGTATTTAGAATTTTAATTTAATTTAACTGTACCAATTTATCCTCTCTTTAAAGCGGCTTAAGCTATAGAAATAAAACTCAAAAATCGGTACTTAACAACGTGTTAATAATTAAGAAAAATTATAAATTTTTTTTAAGCAAATTTCAAGCGCAAGAATTGTTGACAACACTGTTGGCATATTTTTTATTATGTATAGTCTAATATAATTTACACAAAACGAATTTTATATTTTAACTTATAAGCAAAAATAGCTCGAATTTCGAGCACAGGGCGATACTAGAATTTAATAGTTCACTAAAATATTTTCTACTTCCACCTACAATTTGGATAATGGTAATCCTAAAATTATATATAGAAACGGTTATAATATCCCGACTCCTCACCATCTCAACCTTTAAATCAAAGTATGACTTAGGAAAATTAGGCTTATAGTTTTTGGCTATCTCAAAATAAAAAATCGGGCTTTCGAAATTATATGCATGGACACTTGAGTTTCTTCTATAAAAGCGAGTTCACAAAAAGCTAATGAACTTCGTCAAGCATATCTTATTTTAATTGATGAGGCTTAAATGATTCCTGCTTTAGCAATTAATTGTATTGAACGTTTGTTAAAAGATGTAATTGAATGTATAATCTGATGGGACGAAAAGCAATTGTATTTGGTGGTTTTTTTTTCAATGGAGACAGAGTTAGAATAGTTGAAGAATGCATACAAAATAGTGTAATCTGTCCTAAAGTAAATTTAATTCACTTGAAAAAGAGTAAGAGATAAAATCAGAATGAGATTAACTTTTCAAAATGGCTTTAGCTATTAGGCAATCACGATCTTTCCATTACATTTAGTGAAGAGATTATTAAAATACCCGATGAATTTATTTGTACTGGTTCAATAATAAATCATGTTTTTAGGGGAAACGATTGATGACTTTCAGAATATTGGTTCAAAAATTATTATGTGCTCTTTAAATGAGAGTTGTTTCAAAATAAATTAAGAGATTGTAAAATTAATTAAAATACCTGGTTAATTAATTAAAATACCTGGATTGTAAAATGAAGGATAAAGGTTATTATAGTGTGAATTCCGTCATATCAATTTCAACAGAGAATATTATTTTGTCGACACAATACATTGATTCCTTGACACCCCCCGCTTTACTCCTTCTTTGCTTAAAATTAAAAAAAAAATCTGTAGTCATTCTAATAAGGAATATGAATATAAGATTTGGTATAGTAAATGGAACTCGATTAATTGTTGGAATTCCCTTTGTAAAACAGTTTTTCTTCCGGGAATAGCGTTAATTTTTATTGACATAAATATAGCTTTCACTTTAAAAAGAAAGCAGTTTCCTATTATATTAGCTTTTACGATGACAATGAATAAAGCACAAGGACAAAACTTTGTACAAAATCCGGATTTATATACCTCAATCTGTATTAACCTCTGGGGAACTATACGTAGTATTTGGTAGAGCCAAATCTGCAAATGATTTTATAGTTCAAATTGACCAAGCCAATTTACAAGGTCAGTTCGAACAGAACTTCAGATACTACACCAAAAATATAGTTTATAACGAAATTTTTTGTAAATGAATTTATATATTTCAATGAAAGAAGTAATTCCTGTTTGCGCAATGATTACACGGTTGATTATGCGATTACACGATCAGGCCTGTTTAGTTGAATAATAATTTAATTAATTTAACAGTGAAAAAGATAGCTGCACTCTGAATAATGTCCCTTTTTTAAAAGGATTGCTAAATATCAATCTGTAGAAAATGATCACGTTAAAAATACAAAAAATTTTTGAACTTCAATTAACTTAAAATTATGTGAGTTATTAAAAACTAAGAACAACACTCTTAAGCTTAATATAAAAAACACTCTCATAGCAAATAAAAAGTAAAAATAAAAGTATAAAATTAAAAACAAACTCTTACGAAAAATTAACGAGTTAGAATCGCTAATTTAAAAGTTCAACAGAGTAGCCGCAATATAAAAAAATTTTTGATACTCATATGAGCCAAAATTCCGCACGTGCTTCAAATAATCCTTTCAATTCCTTGATGGACCTTGAGGAGCTTGATAATAATACTAATGAGCCATGTAATCTGAATCAACACCAACCAGGAACGGGTTGAAGTCTAGAAGCAACCATAGAGGAATTAGCCAGATTAACTTAGTTAAAAAAAAAGAAAAAAATTCCGCAATGGATACTGAGCTTGATACTTTAACAGCACAAACTAAAAAAAATAATAATAACCCAAATAAAATTTCAAAAATGACAGACATGAACTACCAAAAAAATTAATAAAAATACAAAGATAAATGATTTCTTAATTAAAGAAATTAGTTTACATAAATTAATTCACCATCATACCAAAGGAAGAAAAAAAAGTTACAATGGAGCTTGAAGAGCTAAGTAGGTCTCACACGTAAGAAGAAACATTGGAACGTCTGAAAACATACGATATCAACACATTAAAATTTGGAAAAATTTCAGGACTATCCACGAGACTGTCTATTAATAATAACAAAATTCTGTCATTTTGCATTGTACAAGCTTCACCTTAAAGTTCAATTAAAGAAATACAATAAACTAGAACAATAGATCACCAAACTATTAGTTGGGAACGAATAAATAAACCAAACCTCCTCTAATGTACACGATGTGAGCGTTTTGGTCAATCTGCAGCAAGTTGCAAAATGGAATTCAGGTATGTCAAGTGCGGAGAAAACCATCCACCAAGCCAATGCAACCATCCACTTTATGCAAAAAAATATGGTCATCCATCGTCATTTAGGTCCAGAATATATTTTATTAATTTAAAAGTACGGAGAAGCAAAAGAACGATCAAAAAACAAAATCACCAATAAACCAATCATCTTAATTGTGATAAATTCAAATGTGGGAGTATCAAATAACAATAATGCTAGCAGTAGTAACATAAACAGTAATATTAATAGTAATTCTAACACTTCTAACTTTAACATTATATTAGAATTTAAAAGTTGCTTTTTAGGAATGCCAAAAGAAATGCATAAGGATTTTGCAAGTGTTAAAACACATATTAACACCAACAGTAAAAGAATTAATATTTTATTTGAATGTATGGCTATTTCCAATTAGCAATGAGTTACAACATCAACAATTACAGTCTAATTTCAATCCGTCAAGCCACACGATGAGTATGGGCAAGTTGCATTGACGTAATTTTCCATTATGAATAACGCAAGTGAATATTACTCAGTCCCACACGAGTGTAGTTTTAAGTGTTGTCACCAATTTATGAACTTTTGAATGTATGTGTAAAATTTAGTTCATTCGAAGATAGTTATTGTCGGAGAATGTTTAGTCAACTGATTTTTCAAAAGCGGAAAGTTTTTGTAATTTTTTATTCATATAAAAAAAAAAGGTTTGTAGCTACCTAAATAAAAAAATGGATTTGTAGATAATATAAGAAATTTAATTTTTTATTTACATTGAGTAAGTAGGTAATTTTATTTAACTTATATCATATCTAGGTCATTTAAAAATGGATTATTATTTTAATTAACATCTGTGGGACTGAGCAAACATTCATAATTATACAATTTTAAAATTAGGTTCTAAATCTGTTTCTTAAACTAATTGTCTTTTATATCATTAATTATTTTTTGTTATTATTTATATTAACTAAATGCTATATTTTATTAATCAAAATATATTTATATATTTAATATAATACAAATATATTTGTTCATTTTTGTTTTTTTTAGTATATAGTTTGAAAGATAAAAAATAACAAATAGAAATAAAACCTAATATGGTATTCTTATATTGATTTTTATCAATTCCAATACCAGAAATATTTTATATTTTGTCCGGTCTCAAATTTGCGCACAGTTTAAAAATTTTTAAATAATGAAAAAAAAAGAAAAACAAAATAATTTTTTTGTTTGTATTGGTTAGTGCATCGAGTCTTACTAGTAAAATTTGGTTGCAATGAAACCGGTTTTTTGTGAATACAAAAATTACGAAACCGATTTTGGTGTATACAAAATTTTAACCGATTACGTCAACATTACGTCAAAATACCTCGATGCAACAGATGGTACTACCCATTAGGCTTGACTGAATCAATGTAAATTCTCTTATCTCCCACGATAAAAAATTCTCTCTTATATGCTTTCTAGAGAATTATAATCTATAATGCTATCTGTTTTGCTTTCAGTATAAACAACAGTTACCAGCGGCGAAAAACAAATTTAACTTAAAGTCTGTCAATTGGTTAAATTTTCAATCGCAGTTGGATAAAAATTATTTTAAAGAATACTAATAGTAATTATAATAATAACAATGATAATAATAATAGCAATTATGATAATAATAATAGTAATAATAACATTAATTACAATAGTTATATAACAGCAATTCATTGCTAATGATATTAGCAATTCATTCCAAATCAAAATATAGACTACCACACAGAAAAAATCAATAAGGAAACAACTAAACCGTGCATAATTAGTAATCCCAAAAATTAATAATCAAAATAGAATTATTAAATTTTATTCTTCAAATTTTAAAAAACTCCTCAATCAAAATCCTAATCAAAATTAAAGATATACACAAATCCAATAAACAACGATAAAACTTTTCACTACAAAATTTGCAATGTCTTAAAATCTTTCGAATAATATCAACTCCTTAATAAAGCAGCAAATTAAAATAGAAATAAACAAATACTGGGTTAAACGTCTTCAAAATCTTAAACCTAGCAATAACACAAAAATGTTTCCGGAAATAAAAAAAATTGTTCGCAATAATAATTTTAATCATATTACTAAACTACACTTTGACTCCAGTTTTATTAGAAAATAACATTAATCTAAAACAAAAATAATCTCACAAAAATTACTAACAAATACACATTAAAAGATCAATATCAAATTAACAATATTATAGGTACATATTTTGAAAAAATACATCAAATAAATTTACCAATCAATAATAGATTACATTCAAAAGTTCCTAATATAGTTCAACAATTTGAAAGCTATATCGATTACGTAAAATTCAACAATATTGCTATTTGCAATATTCCTAATATAAACCAAGCTTCAAACCTGTATGGATTAGATTACCAGTAGGACTCCTGTGCAATTGCACAGGTTTTTTAAGGCATTTTTGTTAAGTATTTTATCTCTTCTAGCATTAGATACCTAAAACTGTCATTTTGAAGTAGTTTGTAATAACGAGTTACTTTAGTAAATTTTTTAATACTTCTACAAATATTTAAATTACGTTTTATATAAATATTGCTAAAAAAAATAAAAATTCAGGTTTTTAAAAATTTATTTTCGAACGCGTTACTAATTATTGAGAAACTAGAAACTTAACCTTTTTATTATTTTAAAAATTTTTCTGGATATCATACCTGCTTTCCTATTAAAATTTTAACAATAATAAAAAAAAAATTCAATTCATATTAATTTTTGTTTTATATCGTCTATATCAGTGCTTCTCAAACTTTTTTATACTGTGGCTCCCTAAAGCTAAAAAAAAAATTCAATCCTCCCCAAAAAATAACACTAATAAAACACCATTTATTATTACTTTTTTAAGCAATATTTTTAATATCTATATATTACTTCAAAAATAAAATTCTTTCAAATCAAGTTTTTAAAACCACATATCTTTCAAAATTATTACAATAATAATACATATTATATAAAATAAAAAAAAATTATAATTTCCCACCAAAATAATTACTTAATGAGAGGGATGTGATTGCATATTTTTACATAAATGATCATCCGGTGAAATTTCAGAAATACTAATTCGAAGGTTTTGATCCAAAGCGTTCGATGAAAGGCACGATCTATGTTTATTTTTAATTATTAGCAATGAAGAAAAAGCAGTTTCACAAATATACGTTGTAGCAAAAGGCATTAAATTTAGCAATGCTTCTTTAGCGATGGACGGATGTTCTCGCTGTCGCCTTATCCAATATTCTGTAAGACTTTTTCATTAAACTCCAATTCAACAGAATTATCTGATCTGATATCAATCAAGTCTTCTTTAGCCGCCAAAGTAATATGATCATATTTCAATGTTTTAGCAAATGGCATTCTTATCCAGTCGTATTTTCGGTCCTCATTTATGTTTGGAAAATATTTAGTAAAAAATCGTTTAGATTCGTCAATATGATTTAGTATAATTTTTTTGATTGAAGTTGAGATTAATATTTCATTGGTGGTAAGAAACTCATTTAGACATGGGAACATTTCCATATTTCCTTCGTTAAAATAATTTGACCATAAACAAAGCTTTTGTTGGAAAGCAATAAGTTTTGTATTCAATACTAAAATGTTGGTATCTTTTCCCTGCAGAGAAAGATTTAATTCATTTACTTTATCAAAAAAATCTGCTAAGTATGATACTAGACACATCCACTTTTCATCACTAAAGTACGAAGAGATTTGGATTTTTATCTAAAAGAAATATACGAAGCTCATGTCTAAGTTCTACAATTGTTTTTAAAACTTTACCATGTGAAAGCCAGCTTACTTCAGTATGATAAAATAAAACCACATGTTCTGATACCATCTCTTTACATAAAATATTAAATAATCTTGAGTTTACAGCACGGTTTCTTACAAAATTAACAATAGCTGTAACTCCACTCAAAATTTCACTGAGTTCGCAACACATTTGACGAAAAACTAAATGTTCTCTGTGTATAATACAGTGAATATGTTGGGCACTTGGCGATACTTTTTGTACTTCTGCTTTGAATCTCGAAATTCTCCCAGTCATTGCTGCTGCACCATCTGTGCAAACTCCTACACATTTTGACCATTCAAGTTTATTCTCTGAAAAGAACTCATCTACTTTTACGAAAATATCAATACCTCTTGTTGTAGTTAAAAGCTCTCGACAAAAAAGTAAATGGTCATGAACTTCGTTGTTATACTGATATATTACAAAAACCATTAATTGTGCGTAATTTGTTATATCAGTCGATTCATCAAGTTGTATTGCGAAAAAATTACTCTGTATAATACGAGATATTAATTGGGTTTTAATATTATCTCCCATGGTATCAATTCTTCTTTTCATGATATCGTTTGAGATAGGAATAGATTTTAAAGGATTAGGAATTTTTTCGTTGTGTATAATTTCACAAATTTTAATTGCTGCTGATAATATAAGATCTTCTCCAATGGTATAAGGTTTTTTTGTCTTTGCAATTAATAGCGCAACTTCATATTATGATGCTTTTAACAGGTCGTCTGTTAGTTTGGTATATTTTGAAAGCGAACTTGTTTGTCCCTTTTGTGCGGCTGCCTTTCTTTGAAAAAAATCAAGTGGCTTATTATACCCTACACCTATAGAATAGGTAAAGGGGTATATTAACTTTGGTATGGTGTTTGTAACCACCTAAAGGAAGCGAGCTAGATATGGAAAAGTATATATATTTGTGATCAGCGTGACCGCCTTAGTCGATATAGCCATGTCCGTCCGTCCGTCCGTCCGTCCTTCCGTCCGTCCGTCCGTCCGTCCTTCCGTCCGTCCGTCCGTCCGTCCGTCCGTCCGTCCGTCCGTCCGTCCGTCCGTCCGTAGGCACGATAACTCAAAAAATAATGGAGCTATCTTGATGAAATTTTAACTGTAGGTTACTAGGACTGAAAGTACGGCGGGGATTGCATATGGGCGAAATCGGCCCATGGGTTCGGATTCTGGACCTTTTTATCGATCGAAGGGCTAACGAACATATATAAGAAATCACGATAACTCAACAACTAATGACGCTTTCTTCATCAAATTGGTGCTGTAGGTAACTAGTAATGAAACTACTTCGGGGATTCCGTAAGGTCGGGATTGGACCATGCGTTCGGAACCTAGAACTTTTTGATCGAATTTAGGCCAAACGAGCATAATTCCGAAACCAATGAAGATAGAACCTCCAAATTTGGTATCAGGGTGTCCCCTCCTATCTCCTAAGTGTCTTGAGAATTTGGGTCCCATTGGACTACTGGGTCGGGGACCAGCCACACATTTCCGAAGACCTTAAAACATATCTTTAAAATTAATAAAGATAACAACTTGAAAAAATGTAGAAGCTTCCAATTTGCCACAAGGGTGTTCTTTACTATCTCTTGCGTGTTCCCTTAATTTGGGATCAATTGGAGAGGTGGTTCAGTACCCCTCTCAGACCTCCCAAGTTTTAAAAGCTTATAATCGAAATTACTAAAAATAGTTACTTAAAATTAAGATAGATCGTTTAAATTGTGTACAAGGATTAACTAGTACTATAAGTAAAGCGCGGGCTGTATAAGGGCGAAATCAGCCCATGGGTTCGGATTCTGGACCTTTTAGTCGGTGTCAGGGATAACGAACATATATTAAAAATCACGATAACTCAACAACTAATGAGGCTATCTTCATGAAATTTGTGCTGTAGGTTATTGGTAATGAAACTACGGCGGTGATTACGTACGGTGAGGATTGGACAATGGGTTCGGAACTGAGAACTTTTTTATCGAATTTAGGCCAAACTAGCGTAATTCCGAAACCAATGAAGATATAACCTCCAAATTTGGTATCAGGGTCTCCCTTCCTATTGCATAAGTGTCTTTGAAATTTGGACCCCATTGGACTAGTGGGTCGGGGACCAGGCACTCAGTTCCGAGGACCTTAAAGCATATTTTCGAAATTAATAAAAATAGTAACTTGAAACAAATGTAGAAGCTTCAAATTTGGCCCAGGGTGTTCTTTACTATTTCTTCCATGCCCCCCTAATTTGGGATCATTTGGAGTGGTGGTTTAGGACCTCTCTTAGACCCCCAAATGTGTAAAAGCTTATCATCGAAATTAATAAAACTAGTAACTTAAAATTAAGATAGAACGTTCCAATTGTATACAAGGGTTAACTAGTATTGAAAGTATGACGGGACTGCATATGGGCGAAATCGTACCATGGTTTGGGGTTCTGGAACCCTTGACAAGTTCAAGGACTAACAAACATATATCTTAAAACACCATAACTCAAAAAATAATGCCGGTATTTTGATGAAATTTAAACTCTAGGTTACTAGTAATGAAAGTACCATGGGAATTGGTTCTGGTTGAGTTTAATTTCAAAGCCAAAGAATATATTTCCTATGTCCTATGTGTCTCCGAAATCTAGACTTAATTGTAGTGGTTCAGCTATATTCAAAGGTACTTGCTGCATTTATGTAAAATTTATTTGAATATTTAAATGAATTATATGAAAAGGTCTAAATTTGTAATTGTATTTTAGAAATACATTTATTGCATATTTTGCGTTTGTAAGCTTTTCTATTAGGTATATAAACTAACCACTTAAAATAATTGCAATTTTTAAAAATTTGGATTATTAAATATATTATGCTTTGATTATCTTTTTATCACAAAATTTAATAATTAGAATTTTTTCATTTTGTAATTGAGTTGGAATAAATATATTTTCATTTATTTCAAGTTTGCTTGTTTTTGAATATTTTTAAATAGACAAATTAGTAAGAATTTGTAATATTTTTTAATAGATAATATAATTAGAAAATGTTTTTAGTATTATAAAGTTAATTTGGCTAGCTATGTCTTACGATCAAATTAATAACAGCTTTTATGGTGTTAAAATGACTTATGGATATGTCCTTAAATTTGAACCAAATAGGTGTAGGGTATTTCTAAGTCGGTTGCACCGACTGACTGTTTCTTTACTTGTTTTTATATTCAGGATGCAAAGTAGCTAAATGACGAATTAGTTTTCCTGGCCTCATGCTGTCGTTTGATAGTTGGGTGAAACAAATTACACACATAGGTCTTTCTTGATTAATGATTGTAGACGAAATAAATCCATATTTCAAATAATCAGAATCATATTTACGATTTTTTAATTGACGTGTATTATTATTATCTGGTGGGATTTTTCTTTTATTGCTAATTGTTAATGTTGATGTTAGTGGAGGAATTTCTGGTATAGTTGAGTTCGTCGCAGAGGTTGGTTCTGCCGATGCTTCTATCTCTTCATTATGTTCTTGCTGTTTATGTGTTTTTATTAACCACTTATCCATTTTTCAAGGTTCTAATGAATTGTTAAAATATTTAAGAAATTAAAGTTATTTGATAATTAAAGAAATAATAATTACCTCGAATATATATAAATTTTAGAATATTTTAAAAAATAAACTTTTTTTAATAAATTCACTTTTTTAACACTTTTAACTTTTAATATAATCCTACAAAACACTACAAATTCTGACAATGTTGAAACGACATACATCAATAAATGGTGATACTACGATTATTTTCTAAAAATCTCTTAAAATTTAAAAGTATATTTATGTGTTGCTATATATCTAAGCCTACTAAGAAATAAAATTTAAAAAAATAACGGTTTTGAAAAGTATAAATGTAGAAATAATTTTTCATATAAATTTATTTATATTTTTAAATACGAATTTAAAATATTTTAAAGAGTATATTACTTAAATATTTCGCGGCTCCCCTGTCAGAGCTCCTGTGAAATACTGCTCTATATTATATTTCAAATACATATCTGTTGCTGTTCTATCAATACAATTAATGATCGAATTACAATGGATGAAAATGAATTGTGATGTGAAATAGCTAAGTCTCGCTAACATATTTGTGTATTAGTAGTTTGATTGGTTAACAATTTTTTAAAAAAAAACATTGCAATTAAGATGTTGTACTTTATTAAAACTAGTAAAAAAGTCTGGCGGACGAAAGGTATAATTTTAATTTCTCTTTTTATATATATTCTTTTTTAATGCTATTGCGCTACTGAATTAATAAAAGGAAATTCGTTACCTAAAGAACATTAAGTTACCATTTTAATAGTTTTTTTAATTCTGTAAGTAAAGTATACATACTGAAGTGTAAAAAATTTTTTTATACGTTTTTAGCACATTTTGAAAAAATTTTGTAAAAATGTGCCTATATAGTTTCACTCTGTCCGTCCGTCTGTCTGTCTGTCCGTCTGTCCGTCCGTATGTTTACAAAAACTTTTACATCGTTTGAAATATAGAAAAGAAATTTTAACCACGAGTAGGTATTACAAAAAAAATAATTTCGTAGAAGAATTTTTTTCTGTAGCCCCACCTATTAGGGAGTTGCAGCCCCCCAAAGTTGGGAAAATCCCTACATTCAAATTGTTATAACAAGAGTTCTATTAGGTGTATTTTCAATCTGAAAACGGCAAAAGATAGCTGGTTTTATAAACTTTTTTAAAAAATAAATGTTTAGGGTTGCCATACGGTACTAAAATTTACCATTATGCTAAACTCAATTTTTTGCAAAATTTTTGGCCACACATATCTTCTAAACGTTTTAAGCTAGGGTCTTGAAATTTTCGGAGTAGTTAGATCCTCTGAAATAAGTAGAAGTCGGTTAACAAATTTTTTTTGTCACGTCCCCTGTTTTGCAGCTATAAGGGCTCGAAAATTGAAATTTTGCTATTTTTAAACACCTGTAACTTGAATACCTGTCCAAATTTTTTTTTAGTAATATACAAATTTCAAAGCACTATAATTATATTTCAACATGTGTCAAAGGTTTTTCTTAATTTTAAAGGGTGACGAAGCTACAGCCCCTGCAATTTCCGAAAAAGCCCTATATTTAAATTGATATAACAAGAGTTCTGATAGGTTTATTTTCAATTGAAAAACGGTTGAAGCGAGCTGCTTTTATAGACTTTACAAAAATACTTCGCTTAAATGTTTAGGGTTGCCATACGGTACTAAAATTTACCATTATGCAAAACTCAATTTTTGCAAAATTTTTGGCCCCACATATCTTTTAAACGGTTCAAGCTAGGGTCTTGAAATTTTGGGAGAAATTAGATCTTCAGAAATTAGTAGGAGTCAGTTAACAATATTTTTTTGTCAAGCCCCATGTTCAGGAGCTATAATGGCTCGAAAACTGAAATTTTGCTATTTTTAAACACCTGTAACTTGAATACCTGTTTAAATATTTTTTCCTTAATATACAAAATTGAAAGGTCTAACATTATATTTTAACATATGTTAAAGGTTTTTCTTAAATTTAAAAGGGGTTCTTAAATAGTAAAATTCTAAGTAAAATTCCAAATTTTGGTAGAGTTCACAATTTAATTCCTAGAACCTAAAAAAGTTTGAGGGAAGGGGAGTAGTGAGCATTATATCCTTGAGAAATTTGGCAACCTTCCCCATACAGGGGCTACTACGACTTAAAAATTTACTGTTATTATAGGTAAGCAGTAACTTAGTCACCAACGTATATATTTCCTAAATTAAACGTTAATATTGAAGCTTCAACATTATATTCCGATAAAATACTTAGTATGAAACACTGTATTATTTTGAAAATGTGCTTTTTTAAAAACCCTTGGTTTTTTTTCATCACTTCTTATTATAATTTTCTGTATCTACCTGTTTTTTTTGTTTTCTGTTCATAATTTACATTTTATCAGTTTCATTATACCCGTGCATACATATATGACATCGCGTTTATTAGATTTGCTCCTCCGTTTGTAACGCATCGATCTAGATGAGTTAGTATAGTGTCAAGGGTACGTATCGGCTCATAATCGAAAAATGAGTCGATCTAGCTATGTGTATCTGTCCGTCCGTCTGTGTGTCAGCACGATAACTCAAAAACTAAATGAGCTACAGTTTTGAAATTTTCACAAAATATTTTTCAATCAATTTCTAGGTTCCCTATTTTTTTTGGTTAAGATCGGATCAAAACTTCGGGTAGCTCTCGAACAACTAACTTTTTCAACTCCAACATTTTCATACAAAAATTTGAAATTTTTCTATGCATCTTGTATTTAACATGAAATTATATGAATTTTGTTTTTTTGTTTTTTTGTTTTTTGTTTTTTATGTAGATAACGATTTCGAGTTAGAATTTCATATGATTTAAATGATGCGTAGTTTAAAAAAAATGTAAGATAAGCAAAAAAGAACACAAACATTTTTTTTAAGTAAATGGCTTCATAAATAATTTATATATGTATATTCATATGTATATGTGTAATATTTTGAATGAATCATTTTATCAATATGATTATATGATGCTTACTTTGCTTAGGTTTAATATATTCGTGAATTAAAAATTAATTAAAAGAGATAGAATTGAAAAATTAGAGCTAGAGTTTTGAAATTTACACAAAACATTTTTTGGACATTTTTAAGGTTCCCTAATCTTTTTGGTTAAGACCAGACCAAGGTTTCGGGGAGGTGCCACACAACTTATTTAAACCAATATAAATTTCTTCAAAAGTAATTATACTAGAAAGACGAAATTACACACGGTTAGTTTTATAATGAATCAAGCACTTATATGAAGTTTCAAAATTTTACGGCTTCATTTGCGGGGGGCTGCCATACAGCTTCTTTGCACCAATATGAATTTCTTGGAAACTGAGTATATTACGAGGATGAAAATTACACACTGTAAGTTATATAATGAATCGAGCACTAATATGGAGTTTCAAAATGTTACGACCCCATTTTCGGGCAGCTGCCATACAAAGTTGTCAATTCGATAACTGTGAATCTAATGGAGCTACGAGGTTAAAATTAAAACTGGGCATGTAAAGTAATAGGGCAAGTTAGTTGGCAAAGTTGGACATCGCTCGGACCAACTTTTGGGGTGGGCTTTTTTTTTTTTTTTTATGGTATTTTTTTTTTTGTTTTTAAGCAAAAATTATGGTATAATGAATTAAAAATTTAATTGTTTTTTTTTTTTGGCAAAAATTATGGGATAATAATTTAAATTTTTTTTAACTATTTTACTTTTTTATATTTTCTTTTATAATAGCATTTATTATATTTATAATAGCATATGGAAAATAAATAACGGTTAGTGGGTATGCACGGGTATCTAAAAGTTGACAAGGCCAACTATAATCTTCCTTGTTTTTTCTTTCTCTTTTGTATGTAAGGATTTGTAATTGGAAGTATGTTACATGTGTGAATAACACTTAACATAACATTGGGTACGCTAGTCAGCAGCAGCAGTAGTAGTTTGTCTTTTATTATACCCGTGCATACATATATGACATCGGGTATATTAGATTTGCTCCTCCGTTTGTAACGCATCGATCTAGACGAGCTAGATATAGTGTCAAGGGTACGTATCGGCTCAGAATCGAAAAATTAGTCGATCTAGCTATGTGTGTCTGTCCGTCCGTCCGTCCGTCCGTGTGTCAGCACGATAACTCAAAAACTAAAAGGGCTAGAGTCTTGAAATTCACACAAAGTCATTTTTAGACAATTTCTAGGTTCCCTATTGTTTTTGGTTAAAATCGGACCAAGGCTTCGGGGAGCTGCCATACAACTTTTTTGCACCAATATGAATTTCTTCAAAACTATTTATACTACGGGGGTGAAAATTACACACGGTTAGTTTTATAATGACTCCGGCACTTATATGAAGTTTCAAAATGTTAGGGCCCCATTTTCGGGGGGCTGCCATACAACTTCCTTGCACCAATATGAATTTCTTCAAAACTAATTATACTACGCGGATGAAAATTACACACGGTTAGTTATATAATGAATCGAGCACTTATATGAAGTTTCAAAATGTTAGGGCCCCATTTACGGGGGGCTGCCGTACAACTTCTTTGCACCAATATGAATTTCTTCAAAACTAATTATACTACGAGGCTGAAAATTACACACGGTTAGTTATATAATGAATCGAGCACTTATATGAAGTTTCAAAGTGTTAGGGCCCCATTTTCGGGGGGCTGCCATACAAAGTTTTCGATTCAATAACTGTGAATCTAATAAAGCTACAAGGTTAAAATTAAAAGTGGGCAGGTAAATTAATAGGGCAAGTTACTTGGCAAAGTTGGACACCATCGGGCTTTAAGGGGGGGGGTCAATTTTTTTTTTTGTTTTTTTTTCTTTTTTGTTGTTTTTTTATTTTTTTAAGCTTAAGTTATCGGACAATGAATGAAAATTTTTTTTTTTTTGTTAATTTTTTTTTTTTTTTTTTTAAGCTAAAGTTATGGGACAATGAATGAAAATTTTGTTTTTTGTTTTGTGATTTTTTTTTTTTTTTTGTTAATTTGTTTTTTTTTTTACGTCAAAATTATGGGATAATGAGTTAAATGTATAAAGGAAGTAAATTACGGTTTATTTTATACACCATAGTGGGTATGCACGGGTATCTAAAAGTTGACAAGAGCAACTATAATCTTCCTCGTTATATTTAGATTTGATTTTTTCTTTCTCTTTTGTATGTAAGTATTTGTAATTAGAAGTTATGTTACATGTGTGAATAACACTTAACATAACATAAGGCACAGTGGTCAGCAGCAGCAGCAGCAGTTTGTCTTTTATTATATTTAATAATAAAACTTTAATTCAATTTATTTGAAAAATATCACACCACTGATAAAATTGTCTTTTTTAAGTTTTATTTTTTTTGCATATAACCTACTCCGATAATAATATATTTTTTTTGTACACTTTTTATACCCGTGCATAGTGATGGGGTGATATTTTAATCACAGTGATTCTGTCACTGTGATTTATAAGTAGCAATCACTGTCTGCTATCAATATCGCCAATCACCAGTGATTGTGATTTGTGGTGATTCTTCATACAAATTCATTTTTTTTCTTATCACCTCTTCACACACTGTTAAATTTATTACAATTTATAATATACAGTATGAAAAAATCAAAATAAAATCTTATAAAATAAACTACTGCCTACCTACACTGTTTAAAATTTACACAAATACTGCTTTATCCCATTTAAACTGCATGTAAATTTCTCAGCAAATATTAAATATTTTTACTCTCAGCAGTCTATAGTTAAATATATTTTGCTGAGAAATTTACATGCAGTTTAAATGGGATAAAGCAGTGTTAGTGTAAATTGTAAAAATGTAATAAAAAAAAATTTGGAACTTTGTTCTAGCAAAATATAAAATCTAAAACTTAAACTTATTTTAAATGAATTTTTTTTTTATTTTATTATTTGTTATATTATTTGTTTTCTCATTTTATTTTTCAATTTAAATTACTTATGATTAAATTATTTTTAAAATACTTTATTACTTATTTTTAAATTATTAAAAACGAAATAAATTCATATTTATAATTATAAATTATGACTAAAATAAATTATTCTTTGATTTCAATTTTAATTTTAATAAAAAAATTAATAAGTAAAAGATACTAAAAAATATTAAAAAATCATTAAAAGAACTGTGATTGCAATAACTGTGAAAATACTCTTTGATTTCAATTTTCAATATTCTTAAAAAAAATAACAGGTGAAAGATACTAAAAATAATTCGAAAACCAATGAAAGAACGGTGATTGAAAATCACTGTGATTTATCACAGTGATTCAAAAGTAGCAATCACTGTCGGTAACAGTGATTTGAAAATCACTCTTTTTTCCATCCCTACCCGTGCATACATATATGACATCATGTATATTAAAATTGCTCCTCCGTTTGTAACGCATCGATCTAGACAAGCTAGATATAGTGCCAAGGGTACGTATCGGATCAGCATCGAAAAGTAAATCGATCTAGCTATGTATGTCTGTCCGCCCGTCCGTCCGTCCGTGTGTCAGTACGATAACTCAAAAACTAAAAGGGCTAGAGTTTTGAAATTCACACAAAGTCATTTTTAGATAATTTCTAGGTTCCCTATTGTTTTTGGTTAAAATCGGACCAAGGCTTCGGGGAGCTGCCATACAACTTTTTTGCACCAATATGAATTTCTTCAAAAATAATTATACTACGAGGATGAAAATTACACACGGCTAGTTTTATAATGACTCCAGCACTTATATGAAGTTTCAAAATGTTACGGCTTCATTTTCGGGAGGCTGCCATACAACTTCTTTGCACCAATATGAATTTCTTTAAAACTAATTATACTACGAGGATGAAAATTACACACGGTTAGTTATATAATGAATCGAGCACTTATATGAAGTTTCAAAATGTTAGGACTCCATTTTCGGGGGGCTGCCATACAACTTATTTGCACCAATATGAACTTAATCAAAATTAATTATACTACGAGGATGAAAATTACACACGGTTAGTTATAAAATGAATCGAGCACTTATATGAAGTTTCAAAACGTTAGGGCCTCATTTTCGGGGGGCTGCCATACAACTTCTTTGAACCAATATCACTGGACATCACTCGAACCAACTTTTAAAGTGGGCGAATTTTTTTTTTTTTATGATTTTTTTTATTTTTTAAGAAAGAATTATGGGATAATGAATTAAATTTTTTTTTTGTTTTAATTTTTGTGATTTTTTTTTCATTTTTTTTTCTTTTATAATTTTTTTGTGTTTTTTTTTTCATTGTTTATTTTTTTTTCAAGCTAAAATTATGGGATGATGACTGAAATTTTTTTAACTATTTTACTTTTTTAAATTTTTTTTGTAATATATATAACTAGCTAGTACCGGGTGCGCGTTGCTGCGCCTCTCAATGGAGGTTTAATTGAAGTTGATGTTACTGCAAAAAGTTAACACAAAAATTACACACGGTTTACACATGTAAATTTTAAAATGTATGAAAGCAATCTTTTTAAAACGATTTTCTAGGATTATCCTAGGATTTTTTGAAACTTTCTGTAATTCCAAGCAGTACAAACTACTTTCCAAAAATTTGACGTAATTTACTTCCAAAAAAATTTTTTTGACCAATTGTAGGACCGACTGTTAACAGCCTCAACTCCATTTTCAAGTTGCTTCACTCATATAAAATTTGCGGTCAACCAGTTAAATCGTTTCTAATTCAGAGTTAAGTAACGCAAAAATTTATTAAAAGCCACTGTGCCACACTGGGTTAACGGAACTACACTTTCTCTTTGGACAAAGCAGTATTGCGCAAAATTGGACGTAATTTGCTTCCAAATCACTCAACAAAATTTTTTTGAGGCTTTCTTTTTAGCCAAAGCAGTTTGACAATATTAACTTCCAAAATTATTTTGACCAACCGTCGGGCCGACATGGGTTAACAAATTCCAAAACTGTTAATAGTGTCAACTCAATTCTCAAGGAGCTCAACGTATACAAAATTTGAAGAAAATCGGTCAAACCGTTTTTAATTTAGAGTTAAGTATTGAAAAAACCTATAAAAAGCTTTTGGGCCCCAATGGGTTAATGCAATACAATAAAATTTTTTTTGGGGCTTTCTTTAAAGCCAAAGCAGAATTTCGTAAAATCGGACAAAATTTGGACCCAAAATTTTTTTTTACCAACCGTCGGCTCAACATGGGTTAACAAATTCCAAAACTGTTTATATTGTCAACTCAATTCTCAAGGAGCATCACGTATACAAAATTTGAAGTCAATTGGTTAAACCGTTTCGAATTTAGAGTAAAGTATTGAAAAAACCTATAAAAAGCTGTTGGGCCGCAATGGGTTAATGGAACTCAACAAAATTTTTTTTGGGGCTTTCTTTTAACCCAAAGCAGAATTTCGTAAAATCGGACAAAATTTGGGCCCAAAATTTTTTCTAACCACCCATCGGCCCGACATGGGGTAACAAATTCCAAAACAATTAATAGTGTCTACAAAATTCTCAAAGAGCATCACGTATACAAAATTTGAAGTCAATCGGTCAAACCGTTTCGAATTTAGAGAAAAGTATTGAAAAAACCTATAAAAAGCTGTTGGGCCGCAATGGATTAATGGAACTCAACAAAAATTTTTTTGGGGCTTTCTTTTAAGCCAAAGCAGAATTTCGTAAAATCGGACAAAATTTGGACCCAAAATTTTTTTTGACCACCCGTCGGCCCGACATGGGTTAACAAATTCCAAAACTGTTAATAGTGTCTACTCAATTCTCAAAGAGCAACACGTATACAAAACTTGAAGTCAATCGGTCAAATCGTTTTCAGTTTGAAGTCAACTTGGCGGTCCGTTAGAGCAAAATTTTTGGACCTCGATTTCTTTCCGTACCCAAAAACTCCTATATACAAATTTTCATGAAAATCGGCTGGGCAGTTTAGGAGTCTATTCGCTACAAACAAACAAACAAACATACAAACCAACAAACAAACAAACAAACAAATAAACAAACTTTCGCTTTTATATATATAGATAGCTTAAGGGAAATAAATAACGGTTTATTTAACTGTATACATCATAGTTGGTATGCACGGGTATCTAAAAGTTGACAAGGGCAACTATAATCTTCCTCGTCTTCATGTAAAAAATCTTTGAAAAAATTTAAGCAATAGTCGCGTTCAGAATGAAGTAGCGCTACACTGAATTGCAGCGGTGTAGCATCTAGCGCTAAACGGTTATATTGAACAGTTTGCAGCAAAATTAAATGACATTTAATTTTGAGTGAAAAGTCACTATATTTTTATTTTATTTAAATTATGGACACAACGGAAAATTTCTATGATATTCAAAATCATTTCTATAATTCTATTTCTATCTTTATTATTCTTTTATTTAAAAGATTATTAAAATTCAAATTTTTAAAATTAATCAAATGCGTATGTTATTTTTATTCTTATATTTTTTATTTTTTAATCAATTTATATTACTTATAAATTACTTTACTTTACTTTTAAAAATTATCAGAAAATCTACAAACAAACACTTTTTATATTTAAATGTAAACACTTAGACGTCAATTGAAAAATCACTGCACAATGCAATTCATTCAGTAGAAAATTTTGTTATGCGTTGCACTTTTCTTGTACCGCTAGATGTTAATATGTTTTTCTGTATAACACAAAAGTACAATTTTATTTAAATTTACTCCCATTTGGTTCGATTTCAGTCTTAAAAAAAATTGCACTTTTATTTTGCACAAAAACAAAATAATTAACAACCTGTTATTAATCTTACACAACGAAAACCTATCACAGTATTGATTTGTAATTTTATAAAGCGGCAAAATTTGGAACTGCTTTATTTGCATTTCAAAACATTAAAACAATCAAAGCAATTGTTGACTTTATTTCAGTTAAAAAATAAAAAAAAAATCATTTTTAATTAGCAACTGTCAATTTTATGTATATGGAGCGGTTCCAAAATTTGATGTTTTATAAAATGAGTAAAAAATTATTAGATGATATGTTTTTATTGTATAAGATATAAAACGTACCAAATATGAGTAAATTTAAATATAATTATACTTTGTGTTACACAAAAAAAGACGTTGCCAGCCCGTGAAACTATTCTATACTACACTCATAATTCAAGTTAAACGTTTTGGTTCTTGCTGACGCACAGGATATTGTCTCCGATTATAATAAAAATATTACATTCAATTATATTAAGACAAATTTTTTTTTGTTTAAAGTTAATTTTTTCATCTTTAAAAATTTTATTAGTTGAAATAATTGTTACATTAAGTTCTATTCACATAATTATTATTGGCACTGTAAATCAAATAATTTTGGTATAGACTGTACTTAAATATTAATTATCGATTATAAAATTTAAAGTATTATTGTTGTTAATATGTTAGAATTATATGTGTGTACCTAAAAAATCTGAATAAGAATTTGCTGCAGTCTATAATATAATTATTTAAATTAACTGTAAAATTATCATATGATCTGATTTTTATCGTGTTTGAAGTAATAAAATTTGGAATAAAAGAGATTCCATTTCGTCCTTCGTGGAAAAAAGTAAAAATTTAAATTAATATTGTTGTCAGAAATTACTTACTGCTTGTTTGTTAAATTTTAATTAAATAAAAAAGTAATATAAAATACATTTCGGGATTTTTATTTAAATGTTTTAATTTAATTTTTTCTAAAGATAATTTAGGCATTTAGATTTATGTGGAAAGGTGTTCAAAATTAGGAGAATTCAAAGATATTTGTCGGATATGTAGAATTAAATTTTGTTGTTTCACAAAAGTGCAAAAAAAAAAAATAAAATATTGCGTTCTTGGCATAAGTAATTTCACTTAATCTTTTGGTTCGTAGGAACAATAAAATCAATAAAAGGTTGTTGTTATAAGTTCCTATAGAGCAATAAACACTTAAAATTAATTTTTCTTTGTTGATTCGGTTCGTGCCAGAAGAATTAATTTTGTTGTATTCATATTTTTACAAAATACAGTATAAAAAAAAAATAAAAACCAGCATATTTTGTGAAAGTTAATAAAAAGTAGTAAGTTTAAATAAAAGACAAAACCAGTGTTCGGGTTGAAAATATTTTAATTTAAAAGAAACTAAATCAATACCTATATTATTTCTCGAAAACTATAAAAATTTGTAGCTGGAGTTCCGCATTAATGTTATAATTAACAATTAAATTACAAATTACTATAAGGATATTAAAGATATTTGAAGGTGATAGTAAAGTAAATTGGAATTAGGGATTGCAAATAATCATGTCGGAGGATGATACACTTCCAATCTTGACCCAGAAGCAAAATAAATCCTTAATTGAGCAGAGAACACTTCGATCGAAAGCCAAATTAAATTTGACGCGAATAAGGAACACTATCAATTAAAAAGGAAACACACTTATATTAGCGGAACTGGAATGCAGGCTTGGGATATTGAATTCGTATTACTGACATGCTTTGAGTGACCAAGCTATAATTGATAAATTGTGTCCGGATGATGATGATGAAGAGGCTTTAAAATATTAAATGGAAGAGTTATATTGTACCACTGTATCATATTAAGTTGTAAAGAACCTTTAAAATCACCTCCCGGAGATGACTTGAATAGAACAAATGTGTCATTGGGAACTGCAATTAATTCCAACTTTAATAAGGTTGATATTTCAAAATTCTCCGGTAACTACGCAGAATATCCAAATTTTATAGGATTACTAGCAGATTTACCCGGCGTTGCCCGGGAGCGTGCAAATTGTAAAAAAGCAAGCTCCAGCCAATTTTTTGAAGTACTTCTTTGGTTAAAAAGAAAGCCTCAAAAAAATATTTGTGGAGTTCCGTTGACCTATTGTGGCCCAACAGCTTTTTATAAGTTTTTTCGTTACTTTGCTATAAATTATAAATGGTTTAACCGATTGACTTCAAATTGTGTATGTGTGTTTACTCTTTGAGAATGGAGTTCACGCTATTAACAGACATGGAATTTGTTGATTGTCTTTTGATTTGATTGATTGAAAAAGTTTGTAAGTAAAGTACGTCCAATTTTTGAAAGTAGGTAAAACTTTGAATTAGGGGAATGTTTAAAAAAATGTTCTGTCAAGTTTTTTTACCCGATTGCCAAACAAAAACTTTAAAAAACTGCTTGCAAAACAGTTTAAACGAGTATCTCTAATTTTTCTATACGTGGTGGTTCTTGACAAGTTGGTGACAACTCCTTGACGATAGAGTTGAGGATGGTGGGCTTCCGGCGAATAATGTTAACTGAATTAAAATTTTTATTTTTATTATTTTTTAATAATTATGAAGAGTTTCAAGTGAAATTTAATAAAGTTGTTGAAAAATTTCAAGAATAATTCTAAAAAAAGCGTTTTAAAAAAATCTCTTTATTACATTTTAAAATTAACATGTACACCATCTGTAATTTTTGTGTTAACTTTTTGCAATAACATCAACTTAAATTAAAACTCCATTGAGTGGTGGGGCAACGTGCGCCGGTAATAGGTAGTTTACATATTACCGGCGTAATATACTAGGATATACTAAATTTAGGATATACTAAATTGGCCATTATGTCATTATACTATGTCAATAGTAGATTTCTTGAATTGCCAACGTTTGAATAAAATAGAGTCGATCAACCTTTTCTAAAGGTTTAAAAATCTGCTTTTCAACTTGTATTTTGTTTTGTACTTACCTGAAAGTTCTACTAAGCTCTTTCTCGTTTTTTTATGTTTTTACGAGAGAAATGTGGGCTTCTTTTTTGGAAAAACTGCTTTAAAATACTATGTATTTAGCCATAAAATATATGAAATTTAATTTTTTGATTTTTAGATTTCATTTGCAAAAAACTGAAATTCAACACTGAAATCTATTTTTAAAAAACAACAAGTGTAAAGTAGACTTACGAAAAGATGTAGAGAAGAAAAATGTTATGTTATTTAAATTTAAAGATATTATTATTCGGATTCCTTTATTAGCTTTATTTTTATTATTATTAATATTATCTCATTCAGCTTTTGCACTATTTGAGGAGGGCAAAATAAAAATTGTCTTATAAATTAAGTGAGCTTTTGGAATAAAGGTTAACTTGCGTTAATACCAAAATTTTTAAAATTTCATTGAATCTTTGTTCAAAACGCGTAAACAGGTCAAAACCAAATTACCACAGGGTTAATAATTTTAGTTTTTATAATTAAAATGCTGGTACAAAATTTTCAATAAAATTCTTTTAATCGTTTAAGCAAATAAAATTGATAGAAAACTTCATGAAGTCGTCGTAGAAAATGGTTTAATCGAATTTAACTAAAACTTTTTGCAGTCTCTCTTTAAGACTGCAAAATCAACCTGTAAAATTAGACACAAATCGGAAACACAAAATTTTTTATAAGCCCGCCAGGCCGAAATGCGTTAATTCATTCCATCCAAATTTATAAAACTAATTCCGGTTGCTAAGAGGAACATTTGTGCAAAATTTAAAGTCAGTCGGTCAAACCGTTTTGACTCGACATCAAAAGCATTGCACAAGTTTCATTGCGCCCTCGTGCCCAAATGGGTTAAACGAACTCAATAAAAATTTGTGTCAGCCGCTCTTTTCTATTGCAAAATCACGTTAAAAATTGGACACAAGTCGGAAACACAAAATGTTTTGGAAGCCCACCAGGCCGAAATGAGTTAATTTATTCTAACCAAATTCATACAACTAATTCCTGTTGCTAAGGAGAACAATTGTGCAAAATTTCAAGTCAATCGGTCAAACCGTTTTAACTCGACATCAAAAACATTGAAAAAGCTTCATTGCGCCCTCGTGCCCAAACGGGTTTACCGAACTCGCCAAAAATTTGTGTCAACCTCTCTTTTCGACTGCGAAACCACCCCGTAAAATTGGACACAAATCGGAAACACAAAATTTTTTGGAAGCCCGCCAGGCCGAAAGAGGTTAATTTATTCGAACCAAGTTTATATAACTAATTCCGGGTGCTACGAGGAAGATTTGTGCAAAATTTCAAGTCAATCGGTCAAACCGTTTTGACTCGACATCAAAAAAACGAAGAGGCTTAATACGGCTCTGCAGCCGCAACCTGTTGATTTTTTAAAATGTGACATAGCCTATGTCACTCCCCGGGTTCTCAGAATTATTCCTTTAAAAGTTTGTGACAATCGGACCAGTGGTTTTCACGTGAATCCTGGACAAACAAACAAACCAACAAATAAACAAACAAATATTCTTCTTTATATATTAGACTAGCAGATTTACCCGGCGTTGCCCGGAAGCTTGTAAATTGTAAAAACGCAAGCTTTAGCCAATTCTTTGAAATACTTCTTTGCTTATAAATGAAGCCACAAAAAAATATTTGTGGAGTTCCGTTAACCCATCGTGGCCAAACAGCTTTTTATAGGTTTTTTCGTTGCTTTGTTATATATTAGAAATGATTTAACCGATTAACTTCTAATTTTGTATATGTGTTCTTCTTTGAAAATGAAGTTCAATTTACTAAAAGACTTGGAAGTTGTTAACCCCTGCCGATCCGACGATTGTTCAAAAAAAAATTTGTAAGTAAATTACGTCCAATTTCTGAAAGTAGGTACAACTTCTTTGAATTAGGGGAATGCTTGAAAAAATTTTTTGTCGAGTTCTTTTAATCGATTGCGAAACAAAAACTTTAAAAAAGAGTTTGCAAAACTATTTGAACGATTATCTCTAATTTTTCTATACATGGTGCTTCTTGACAACTTGGTGCTCCTTGACGATAGAGTTGAGGATGTTAGGTTTCCGGCGCATAATGTTAACTGAATTAAAATGACTATTTGTCGAATGGGGATACTAAGTTTGCCATTATGTCATTATACTATGTCAATAGTAGTTTTCTTGAATTGCCAACATTTGAATAAAATATATTTGATGGTTTAGAAAAGGTTTAAAAATTTGCTTTTCAACTTATATTTTGTTAAGTACTCACCTGAAAGTTGTAATACACTCTTCCTCGTTTTTTTATGATTTTATGAGAGAAATATAGGCTTATTTTTTGGAAAAACTGTTTTAAAATACTATGTTTTTAAGCATTATATATAAGAAATTGAATTTTTTAATTTTTAGATTTCATTTGAAGAAAACTGAAAATTTCATTGAATCTTTGTTCAAAACGCACAAACAGGTCAAAACCAAATTAACCATGTAGGTTTTAATTAAAATGTTGGTACAAAATTTTCAATAAAATACTTTTAATCCTATAAGAAAATAAAATTTATAGAAAACTTCATGGCGTCGTCGTGGAAAACGGGTTAATCGAACTTAACTAAAACTTTTTGCAGTCTCTCTTTAGACTGCAAAATCAACCTGTAAAATTGGACACAAATCAAAAACACAAAATTTTTTGAAAGTCCGCCAGGCCGAAATGGGTTAAATTATCCCAACCAAATTTATACAACTAATTGCGGTTGCTAAGAGGAACATTTGTGCAAAATTTCAAGTCAATTTGTCAAACGGTTTTGATTCGACATCAAAAACATTTAAAAAGCTTCTTTGCGCCCTCGTGCCCAAACGGGTTAACCGAACTCAACAAAAATTTGTGGCAGACTCTATTTTCGACTGCGAAATCACCTTTTCAAATTGGACACAAATCCGGAAACCCAAAATTTTTTGGAAGCTCGCCACGCCGAAATGAGTTAAATTATTCCAACCAAATTTATACAACTAATTGCGGTTCCTAAGAGGAATATTTGTGCAAAATTTCAAGTCAATCGGTCAAACCGTTTTGACTCGACATCAAAAACATTGAAAAAGCTTCATTGGGCCCTCGTGCCCAAACGGGTTAACCGAACTCAACAAAAATTTGTGCCAGACTCTCTTTTCGACTGCGAAACCATCCTGTAAAATTGGACGCAAATCGCAAACACAAAATTTTTTGGAAGCCCGCCAGGCCGAAATGGGTTAATTTATTCCAACCAAATTTATACAACTAATTCTGGTTACTAAGATGAACATTTGTGCAAAATTTCAAGTCAATCGGTCAAGCCGTTTTGACTCGACATCCAAAAAACGAAAAAGCTTAAAGCAGCTCTGGAGCCGCAACCTGCTGACTTATAAAAATGCGACGTAGCCTATGTCACCCCCCGGACTCCCAGAATTATTCCTTTAAAATTTTGTGACAATTGGACCAGTGGTTTTCACGTGAATCCTGGACAAACAAATAAACAAACAAACAAATAAACAAACAAACAAATTTTCTTCTTTATATATTAGACTAGCAGATTTACCCGGCGTTGCCCGGAAGCTTGTAAATTGTAAAAAAGCAAGTTTCAGCCTATTTTTTGAGATACTACTTTGCCTGTAAATGCCACAAAAAAATATTTGTGGAGTTCCGTTAACCCATCGTGGCCCAACAGCTTTTTATAGGTTTTTTCGTTGCTTTGCTTTATATTAGAAATGATTTAACAGATTAACATTAAATTTCGTATATGTGTTCTTCTTTGAAAATGAAGTTCAATTTACTAACAGACTTGGAAGTTGTTAACCCCTGCCGACCCGACGATTGTTCAAAAAAAATTTGTAAGTAAATTACGTCCAATTTTTGAAAGTAGGTACAACTTCTTTAAATTAGGGGAATACTTAAAAAAAAGGTTTGTCGAGTTCTTTTAATCGATAGCGAAACAAAAACTTTAAAAAACAGTTTGCAAAACAATTTGAACGATTATCTCTAATTTTTCTATACATGGTGCTTCTTGACAATTTGGTGCTCCTTGACGATATAGTTGAGGCTGGTAGGTTTCCGGTGAACAATGCTAACTGAATTAAAATGACTACAGGTCAAAAGGGGATTTTCTTGAATTGCCAACGCTTGAATAAAATATAGTCAATGGTTTAGAAAAGGTTTAAAAATTCGCTTTTCAACTTATATTTTGTTTAGTCCTGAAAGTTGTTCCTCGTTTTTTTATGTTTTTATGTAGGCTTATTTTTTGGAATAACTGTTTTAAAATACTATGTATTTAAGCATTATATATAACAAATTGAATTTTTTGATTTTTAGATTTCATTTGAAGAAAACTGAAAATTTCATAGAATCTTTGTTCAAAACGCACAAACAGGTCAAAACCAAATTAACCCTGTGGGTTTTAATTAAAATGCTATTACAAAATTTTCAATAAAATACTTTTAATCGTATAAGAAAATAAAATATATAGAAAACTTCATAGCGTCGTCGTGGAAAACGGGTTAATCGAACTTAACTTAAACTTTTTGCAGCCTCTCTTTTAGACTACAAAATCAACCTGTAAAATTGGACACAAATCGAAAACACAAAATTTTTTGAAAGTCCGCCAGGCCGAAATGAGTTAATTTATTCCAACCAAATTTATACAACTAAATGCGGTTGCTAAGTGGAACATTTGTGCAAAATTTCAAGTCAATCGGTCAAACAGTTTTGACTCGACATCAAAAACATTGAAAAAGCTTCTTTGCACCCTCGTGCCCAAACGGGTTAACCGAACTCAACAAAAATTTGTGCCAGACTTTATTTTCGACTGCGAAACCACCTTGTAAAATTGGACACAAATCGGAAACACAAAATTTTTTGGAAGACCGCCGGGCCGAAAGAGGTTAATTTATTCCAACCAGTTTTATACTATTAATTCCGTGTAATAAGAAGAACATTTGTGCAAAATTTCAAGTGAATCGGTCAAACCGTTTCGACTCGACATCACAAAAACGAAAAAGCTTAAAACGGCTCTGGAGCCGCAACCTGCTGACTTATAAAAATGCGACATAGCCTATGTCACCCCCCGGACTCCCAAAATTATTCCTCTAAAATTTGGTGTCAATCGGACCAGTGGTTTTCACGTGAATCCTGGACAAACAAACAAACAAACAAACAAATAAACAAACAAACAAATTTTCTTCTTTATATATTAGACTAGCAGATTTACCCGGCGTTGCCCGGAAGCTTGCAAATTGTAAAAACGCAAGCTTCAGCCAATTTTTTTAAATACTTCTTTGCTTATAAATGAAGCCACAAAAAAATATTTGTGGAGTTCCGTTAACCCATCGTGGCCCAACAGCTTTTTATAGGTTTTTTCGTTGCTTTGTTATATATATTACAAATGATTTAATCGATTAACTTCAAATTTTGTATATTTGTTCTTCTTTGAAAATGAAGTTCAATTTACTAACAGACTTGGAAGTTGTTAACCCCTGTCGACCCGACGATTGTTCAAAAAAAAATTTGTAAGTAAATTACGTCCAACTTCTGAAAGTAGGTACAACTTCTTTGAATTAGGGGAATGCTTAAAAAAATGTTTTGTCGCGTTTTAAAAAACTTTAAAAAACAGTTTGAACGATTATCTCTAATTTTTCTATACATGGTGCTTCTTGAGAATTTGGTGCTCCTTGACGATAGAGTTGAGGATGTTAGGTTCCCGGCGAATAATGTTAACTGAATTAAAATGACTATTGGTCAAATGGGGATACTAAGTTTGCCATTATGTCATTATACTATGTCAATAGTAGTTATCTTGAATTGCCAACGTTTGAATAAATTATAGTCGATGGTTTAGAAAAGATTTAAAAATTTGCTTTTCAACTTATATTTTGTTTAGTACTCACCTGAAAGTTGTAATACGCTCTTCCACGTTTTTTTATGATTTGATGAGAGAAATGTAGGCTTATTTTTTGGAAAAACTGTTTTAAAATACTATGTTTTTAAGCATTATATATAAGAAATTGAATTTTTTGATTTTTAGATTTCATTTGAAGAAAACTGAAAATTTCATTGAATCTTTGTTCAAAACGCACAAACAGGTCAAAACCAAATTAACCATGTGGGTTTTAATTAAAATGTTGGTACAAAATTTTCAATAAAATACTTTTAATCCTATAAGAAAATAAAATTTATAGAAAACTTCATGGCGTCGTCGTGGAAAACGGGTTAATCGAATTAACTAAAACTTTTTACAGCCTCTCTTTAGACTGCAAAATCAACCTGTAAAATTGGACAAAAATCGAAAACACAAAATTTTTTGAAAGTCCGCCAGGCCGAAATGGGTATAATTATTCCAACCAAATTTATACAACAAATTGCGGTTGCTAAGAGGAACATTTGTGCAAAATTTCAAGTCAATTTGTCAAACGGTTTTGACTCGAAATCAAAAACATTGAAAAAGCTTCTTTGCGCCCTCATGCCCAAACGGGTTAACCGAACTCAACAAAAATTTGTGCCAGACTCTATTGTTGACTGCGAAACCACCTTGTAAAATTGGACACAAATCGGAAATACAAAATTTTTTGGAAGCCCGCCACGTCGAAATGGGTTAAAATATTCCAACCAAATTTATACAACTAATTGCGGTGGCTAAGAGGAACATTTGTGCAAAATTTCAAGTCAATCGGTCAAACCACTTTGACTCGACATCAAAAAGCAAAAAAGCTTAAAACGGCTCTGGAGCCGCAACCTGCTGACTTATAAAAATGCGACATAGCCTATGTCACCCCCCGGACTCCCAAAATTATTCCTCTAAAATTTGGTGTCAATCGGACCAGTGGTTTTCACGTGAATCCTGGACAAACAAACAAACAAACAAATAAACAAACAAATTTTCTTCTTTATATATTAGATTTACGAATTTGGTTCATCGAAACAACTTATATTCTGATTTGGAAAACTTTAATCAATAGAAAAATTTGTTGGAAGGTTCTCTCTTAAGTGCTTCAAATTATTCCAAATCTCTACAAATTTTTCAAAATATATTTTATAATAAAAATTTAATTTTTAAACAACATATTGTTGAATTATTTAATTTAAAAGATGTTAAAAAAGATTGCACCTCAGATTTACGATTTATTGTAGATTCGGTCAATGCACATTTCAGTGCAATGCCGTATATTGGCGATTTTGAAAATATCGCCCGGGATATAATTATTCAATTGGTTATGTCAAAACTGGACGAAGTGTCCCTTAGACGTTATGAAGCTTCGGTCGACTATTCACAACTGTCAATCTGGGAAGATTCCGCTAATAAGCTAAATAGGCGCTGCCAAGCTTTGGAAGCAAAGGAAGCTTCAACAGTAACTGATACTGATCAAAAATTAAATCGTTTTCCCTCGAAATCTAAATCCGGTAAAAACACTAGTGTCACGTCGCTTGCTACCACAACTTCGTCAGAAAAATTTTGTTATCATTGTAAATTAAACAAGTAAAAAAAGAGTCAGTCGGTGCAACCCTACAGCTATTTGGTTCAAATTTAATGGGAAGTCCATAAGTCATTTTAAAATCATAAAAGCTTTTATTAGTTTGATCGTAAGACATGGCTAACCAAATTTTTTTTACAATACAAAAACATATTCTAATTATTTTATCAATTCAAAAATATTAACAATTCTTACTAATTTATCTATTTTAAAATATTAAACAAAAAATTAAATTGAGATAAATGGATTCGTAAAATTCAATTACAAAATTACAAATTTAAAACTTTTATCAATTCAATAAAATTTTACACACATACAGCAATTACTCCTTTTCAGGATTTTTATATGCATTTACTGTTGAATGATTTAGTACCCTTGGTTAATTATTTCAATTTTCCATAATTTTTAAATTTATTTTCTTAATATACTTATTTTTTAATGTTCCAAAAATTGAAACTCAAAGTTATTCGAAAGAAATATTAATTTGTAATAATATAAATATAAAAGTTTATATAATTTCATGGTTTTTAATGTTAGTTAAAACCATTAATGCTTTCATTAGCTTTTTATCACAAAATTTAATAATCAAAATATGCAATAAATCTATTTCTAAAATACAATGAAAAATTTAAAACCGTCCATATAATTATTTTTAATACAAAAATAAATTTTACAACTTAAGTATCGTACACAGTTCAGTAAAATATAGATATGATATAATAAAAATTAAAAAACTATTTAGTTTTTAATTTATAAAATATAAAACATAATATGTTTAACAGTAAAACTCTTAGCCTTTTAAAAATATAAAAGTGTTAAATAGGAACAGAAATAGGAAATAGTATATCAAATTTGATTTTTTAATCTTTATTAATTCCGAATATATTATGCTTTAAGGTCTTGGGAGTAGATTATTTCATCAAAATAGCGTAATTAGTTTCTGAGTTTTGGTGTTTTTAAGATAAACGTTTGTTAGTTTTTGAACTTTTCAAAGGTTTCAGAACCCGAAGCCATGTTACGATTTCGCCCATATGCTGTCCCAGTCATAATTTCAATACTAGTTAAACCTTGTGCGCAATTGAAACATTCTATATTAATTTTAAAGTACTATTTTTATTAATTTCGATGATAAGCCTTTCAATCTTTAGAGGTCTAAGAGTGTTACCTGAACCAGCACTCCAATTGATCATACATTAAGGGAACACATAGGAAATATTAAAGAACATCCTTGTGGCAAATTTTAAGCTTCTATATTTTTTTTGAAATTGCTATCTCTATTATTTTCAAAAATATGCTTTAAGGTCTTTAGAACTGTGTGTATGGTCTCCGACCCACTACTGAAATTGGAAGTTCTAGGATCCGAACCCATGGTCCGAACTCGTTCGTACGCAGTCCCCGCAATAGTTTCATTACTGGTAACCTACATCATAAAATTCATGATTGTAACGCCATTAGTTGTTGAGTTATCGTTATTTTTTTAGCACATTTTCAAAAAATTTTGTAAAAATGCGCCTATATAGCTTCACTCTGTCCGTCCGTCCGTCCGTCCGTCCGTATGTTTACAAAAACTTTTACACCGTTTGAAATAGAGAAAAGAAATTTTAACCATGTGTAGTTTTTGCAAAAAAAATAATTTTGTAGAAGAATTTTTTTCTGTAGCCCCACCTGTTACGGGGCTTCAGCCCCCCAAAGTTGGAAAAAGCCCTATATTTAAATTGTTATAACAAGAGTTCTGTTACATATATTTTCAATATGATAACGGCAAATGATAGCTGGTTTCATAAACTTTAAAATTTTTACAAGGCAAATGTTTAGGGTTGCCATACGGTACTAAAATTTAACATTACGCAAAACTCGATTTTCGCAAAATTTTTGGTCACACATATCTTCTGAACGGTTCAAGCTAGGGTCTTGAAATTTTGGGAGGAGTTAGATACTCAGAAATTAGTAGGAGTCGGTTAACAAAATTTTTTTGTCCAGGCCCATGTTTCGGAGCTATAAGGGCTCGAAAATTTAAATTTTGCTATTTTTAAACACCTGTAACTTGAATACCTGTCCAAATTTTTTTTTAGTGATTGACAAAATTTAAAGCTCTATAATTATATTTCAACATGTGTCAAAGGTTTTTCTTAATTTTGAAGGGTGACGAAGTTACAGCCCCTGAAAATTCCAAAAAAGCCCTATATTTAAATTGATATAACAAAAGTTCTGTTATGTTTATTTTCAATCAAAAACGGTATTGGAGAGCTGCTTTTATAGGCTTTACAAAAATATGTCGCTTAAATGTATAGGGTTGCCATACGGTACTAAAATTTACCATTATATAAAACTCAATTTTTGCAAAATTTTTGGCCCTACATATCTTCTAAACGCTTCAAGCTAGGATCTTGAAATTTTGGGAGATGTTAGATCCTAAAAAAATAGTAGGAGTCAGTTAACAAAATTTTTTTGTCAAGCCCCCCGCTTAGGAGCTATAAGGGCTCGAAAATTGAAATTATGCTATTTTTAAGCACCTGTAACATGAATACCTGTCCAATTTTTTTTTTATTAATATACAAAATTTAAAGGTCCAACATTATATTTTAACATATGTTAAAGGTTTTTCTTAAATTTAAAAGGGGTTCCTTAAATTGAAGAAAGTGTCTCTCAGTTTTACCCATTTTTGCTTAGATAATAAAATTCTAAGTAAAATTCCAAATTTTTGTGTAATTCACAATTTAATTCCTAGAACTTAAAAAACTAGAGGATGAAAGGGGGAGGGGAAGTTGAAGTTAGAGACTTGAGAAATTTGGCAACCTTCCCCATTGAAGGGCTATAACAACTTTTAAATAAAAAATTTACTGTTAGCAGTAAATTTTATAAGTCAGTAGTAACTATTTCCAAGTAAATATTTCCAAAGTTAAACTCAGTATGTAATACAATATAATTTTGAAAATGTGCTTTTTTAAAAACCCTTGGTTTTTTTTCATCACTTGTTTATATGTTCCTTGGCTCTTAGAACAATTAAAAGGTCCAGAGTCCGAACCCATGGGCCGATTTCGCCCATATGCAATCCCCGCTGTACTTTAAGTCCTAGTAACCTACAGTTAAAATTTCATCAATATAGCTCCATTAGTCTTTGAGTTATCGTGCCTACGACGGACGTGGCTATATCATTTCATTATGTGTAGGGTACAAAATTTATTTCATTTTATTGACGATTGCTTTCATTTTAAAACCCTTTTGGTTTCTGACCGTTTTAACATAATTAAAAGAGCATCTCTATGTCTGATGTAGTTAGAAAAAGGACATTCGGTAAAGCAGTGTAAAATTGAAAAAAGTGGCGTATGTGGAAATCCACATCATGAACTTTTACATCGTTTCGTAGTTTCATCGATACATAATTCAAATACGGCTATTTTAAATTCAGCATGTTCAAGTGCGATGACATCAAGTACAACAAATTCGAGTACAAATGTTTCAGTTTCAAATTGTGAATCAAATGGGCCATCATTGATCGGCAGTAAATATAATAATTTTAAAAATTGTGTTGTTTTAGGTACTGCTGGGATCAAAATAAGAGATGCAAACGGAAAATACCATCACGCTAGAGCAATTCTAGATGCAGTATCTCAATTAAATTTTGTAACAGAAATTATGGCGCAAAAACTTCGAATTAAAAGAGAAAATTATTATATGGAAGTCAATGGTATTGAAAAGGTGAGCTCAGTTATTCGTCACAAATTTGAAACTCAAATTAAATCTCGTTTATCTGGGTTTCAAACAGAATTATAATTTATCGTTATTCTTAGTATTACTGGTTGCCAGTCATCAAAAATTGATATATCAACCTGGAAAATTCTCAGGAATTGCAGTTTGGCCGATCCGTGGTTTACTGAACCAGCTGTAGTCGATAAACTTACTGGAACAGATTGCTTTTTCGATTTGCCGTTGGTTGGTCAATTTAAGCTGGGGAAAATGTACCGTCATTACAAAAAACGTTTCTAGGATGGATAGTCGCGGGAAAATTTAGTCTGTCGTCTCAGGAAGCTGAAAATTTGTCATGTAAAATCGTCGCACAGGCATCTGGCAAGGAGTTGTATTTATTAGTTGAAAAATTTTGGTTGATGGAAGAAAAAACAGTTGTGAAATCTATATTAACAGAGGAAGAATTGAAGTGTGAACAATGTTTCTTGGAATTTGCACACCGGCCAAAAGAAGATCAAGTTGTTGTAAAATATCCGTATTAGGAGATTCATTTGAAATTGCTAAAAGAAGATTTTTGTATTTAGAAAAACGCTTATCGAAAAATAGTGATTTCAAAAGTCAGTGCATTGATTTTATGAAAGAATACGAAGCATTGAATCATATGCAACTGGACGAAAAACAGGAATCACTAAAAGTTCGCTATTGCGCGCTCTATCAAGCTGTGATTCGGCCTGATTCAAGCACTACAAAATATCGGGTAGGGTTTGACTGTAGTTGTAAAACTTCATCAAATATTTCGTTGAACGAAATATTAGCGAAAGGTCCTACCATACAAGATAACTTATTTTGCATTTTTTTCCGGTTTAAGAATTATAAGTATGCATTAACAGGAGATATCTCCAAGATGTATCGGCTAATTTTGGCCACTCCAGAAGATAGTTTCTTCCAATCTATTCTTTGGGGAAAAATCCAAATGAAAAACTGAAAACCTATAAATTCAATACAGTGACGTATGGTACTACCAGCGCCAATTCTTAGCAACACGGGCATTAAAATATTTAGCGGATGACTTTGCGTGCAAATTTCCTAAAGCTTCATATATAATTAGTAATGACTTTTATATGGATGATCTCATTACTGGATTTGATGATGTTTCTAACCTACAAAATATTCGAAAGCAAATTATAGAAATATTGAGTTTAGCTCATCTTGAACTAAGAAAATGGTATTCAAATACCAAAGTAATAATGTCTGAAATACCAGAAAATTAATGGGAAAAACCATTAAGAATAAATGATATAGATATAATTCAAACTTTAGGGTTACGTTGGGACCCTAAAAGTGATGAATTTTGCTATTTAATATCACAATTGGTCAGGACTAAAACTTTAACTAAAAGAATAGTTATATCGCAAAGTGCGCATTTATTCGACCCACTTGGATTACTCAACCTTATAGTGGTTCGGCAAAAAATTTTCTTCAAGAAACTGAAATTAAAATATGATAATTCGCTTCCATTAGTTTATCACACTCTTTGGCTATCTTACACTGATGAACTACGTCAGTTAAATACTGTAAAAGGGCCACGATTTGTATGTATTGGAGAAAAAGTTGTTGTTGAATTGCATGGATTCGCCAATGCATCATTAAAAGTGTATGGTTGCTGTATATATTTGAGGAGTGTCGACGAAAAAGGAGTTGTTACAGTTCATTTGGTGGCAGCGTAATTAAGATTAGCTCCAGTAGCATCATCGTTGCTAACAGAGTGGCAGAGTGGAACAGTAGCTCAATTAGAATTATGTGCGGCAGACTTCCTGGTTGAGCTGTGGCTAAAAATAAAACAAAATTTGAACAAATATTGCTATAAAAGTTTTCTTTGGACAGATTCAAGTGTTTTTTTGGTTAGCTACAGGGATTGCCGTCATCACGGAAGACTTTCGTTGCTAAGGAATTGTTGGCCACAAAGCAGAATGGCGTCACTTTGGAACCAAAGACAACCCTGCCGATATAGTATCTCGTGGAGTATCAATTTCATTTCATCACTTTTAGGGTCCCAACTTAACCCTAAAGTTTTAATTATATCTATATCATTCATTCTTAATGGTTTTTCCCATTCATTTTCTGGTATTTCAGACATTATTACTTTGGTATTTGAATACCATTTTCTTAGTTCAAGATGAGCTAAACTCAATATTTCTATAATTTGTTTTCGAATATTTTGTAGGTTAGAAGCATCATCAGATCCAGTAATGAGATCATCCTTATAAAAGTCATTATTAACTATATATGCAGCTTTAGGAAATTTGAACGCAAACTCATCCGCTTAATATTTTAATGCACGTGTTGCTAAGAGTTGGCGCTGGTAGTACCATACGTCACTGTATTGAATTTATAGGTTTTCAGTTCTTTATTTGGATTTTTTCCCCAAAGAATACATTGGAAGAAACTATCTTCTGGAGTGACCAAAATTTGCCGATACATCTTGGAGATATCTCCTGTTAACACATACTTATAATTCTTAAACCGGAAAAAAATGCAAAATAAGTTATCTTGTATAGTAGGACCATTCGCTAAATAAAGTCTTCAATTTAATTTAATCTAAAGGACTAAATTTCTTGAAAAAATCGTACAATTTTGGCCTAAAAACATATTACAAAATGGCTCAGATTGTCAAGAAGAAACAAAACAAGTCTAATTGGCTTTAGTTGCAATAGTTTCATCAGGTTTTTTGCAATATTTTGAAAAATTAAATGATTTTATGAAAATTCTAAATGGTTTTACATATGTTTTAAAATTTATTGAGTTGTTAAAGAAAAAAAAGGCAAGAAAAACAAAGAAACTTCAAAATCACCAGCACTGACTACATCAGATTTAGAATGTACTCTAATTCGCATAATTTCGTGTATACAACAACATACATTTAGAGAAGAGATTGCCGCACGATAAAAAGATGGGGAAGTATGTAATAAAAGTAGCATTAAAAATTTAAATCCTTTTTAAGAAGAATATTTTGGAGTAAAAATTTTGCGAGTTGGTCGAAGACTTAATCGTGCAAATCTTTCTTATCAGGTCAAATATACAATCATAATGCCAAAAAATAATCGATTTGTTAAGAATGTTGTTAAGCATTTACATTTGAGTAATTTATATATTGGACCGACTGATTTACTTCGAATTATTCGTCAACAGTTTTGGGATATCAATGCCAGAAAATTGGCTCATTCTGTGGTACACAACTGCATATCTTGTATGAAATATCGGCTAAAACTTCACAATCAATTAATGGGCGATTTACCTAAAAATAGGATCGTTGAAGCAAAAGCATTTCTTTGTTCCGGTGTCGATTTTTTTGGGCCACTGTTCATCTCGGCAAAAATTCGTGGAAAGATGCCTGTTAAAGTTTATGCCACAGTATTCTATAACGAGTTTATTCACATTTAATAAATAAGACATACTTGGTTGAAGTTCACTTAATACTCTCTCTTTTATTTTCCTTAATTAGACTATTTATAATCTTATAACTAACGCTACTAATACTAATTAAGTTTCTTATGATTTAGCAAAATCATTAATACATATATGGATAATTTGGTAATCAATACCAGTTGCATTTCTTATCGATAATATATATATCCAAACATAGCATAATTATTATTGCATTCCTTTAGATCACTTGCCTTTATGATATATGATTAATTATGATTAATCATTATGATCGTTTAAAGTATTGCATACTATAGGCAATTGATAATGATCAATCATTGCATGATATTCTAATATATCAAATTCACATTTATCAAGTTAATCAATATATTCATATTAAGGAATTTAATTGCCATTAAAGGTTATTGAACTTAAAACGGACAATACATCATGCTATACATTAGATATGTATTTAGATGTATATATATTGTACAACATCTCCCTCCGAAAGAAAAAGGATATAGAAAAAAAAATTTTTAAACTACCAAAAGAGTTTTTTTTTTTTTTTTTTTTTTTCACTTTTTTTTTTCGTTCAATTTTTATATTTTTGAAATATTATACGTTACTATCGTCAGAGTACAAAAGAAATTTTATTATACAGGGTGTCCGGGACTCAAGTACGCGCACTACACTCAGTAATTGGGGGCATTAAAACAAACAAAAAATTGTACCGGAGGGGGAGGGGTCTATTGTGGACCCTTTTCGAGATATGAGGGATTAAAGATTTAAGGAGACTGTTCATAAAAAAATCAATAACTTTTGAACAGCTTCCTGTAGAGAGATAAAAAAAATTTTGTAAAGTAAGTTGTCAGCTTTAATTTTTGTGTACTAATAATCCCCATATACCCAACATTTACAAAGTTATGAAGGTTCAAAATTATATCATTATTATATAATGATATTGCTATTATAAATATTATCATCATTATTTTTTTTTTATATTTAAATTCTCATTATATAGTCTTACATATTATATATTTCTCTTATTTTTATTTTGTATACATTTTTGTGAGCTGGCCAACTCATTATACATAGGTCAAGTAAATTAAGTTATTTTAAAAAAACAATAGGTATTATAATAACATATTCTTAATGATTTAAAATAAAGGTTTTTACTTAAATTTAAAGTAGATTTCATGTAAAAATTAATGATTGTATTTAACTAATCTATTTTTATGTACTATTTCTTCTTTGTTTTCTAGGTTTTTGATTTTAATATTTGATCCTTCTATACTTGTTACTAAAAATGGGCCACTATAAAAGGCATCTAAAATATGAACATTTTTTTTTCTTAGTAAGACCTCATCCTTTATTCTAAAATCATATCCTTTTGCGTTTTGGTCATATATTCTTTTATTATTTAATTTAGCTTTTTGTAGTAAGTTTTGCGCATTACACCTATAGAATAGGTAAAGGGGTATATTAACTTTGGTATGGTGTTTGTAACCACCTAAAGGAAGCGAGCTACATATGGAAAAGTATATATATTTGTGATCAGCGTGACCGCCTGAGTCGATATAGCCATGTCCGTCCGTCCGTCCGTAGGCACGATAACTCAAAAAATAATGGAGCTATCTTGATGAAATTTTAACTGTAGGTTACTAGGACTGAAAGTACGGCGGGGATTGTATATGGGCGAAATCGGCCCATGGGTTCGGATTCTGGACCCTTTAATCGGTTTCAGGGCTAACGAACAAATATAAAAAATCACGATAACTCAACAACTAATGACGCTATCTTCATCAAATTTGTGCTGTAGGTTACTAGTAATGAAACTACTTCGGGAAATGCGTAAGGTCGGGATTGGACCATGGGTTCGGAACCTAGAACTTTTTGATCGAATTTAGGCCAAACGAGCATAATTCCGAAACCAATGAAGATAGAACCTACAAATTTAGTATCAGGGTGTCCATTCCTATTTCCTAAGTGTCTTGTGAATTTGGGTCCCATTGGAGTAGTGGGTCGGGGACCAGCCACACATTTCCGAAGACCTTAAAGCCTATCTTTAAAATTAATAAAGATAACATCTTGAAAAAATGTAGAAGCTTCCAATTTGCCACAATTATGATTAATCATTATGATCGTTTAAAGTATTGCATACTATAGGCAATTGATAATGATCAATCATTGCATGATATTCTAATATATCAAATTCACATTTATCAAGTTAATCAATATATTCATATTAAGGAATTTAATTGCCATTAAAGGTTATTGAACTTAAAACGGACAATACATCATGCTATACATTAGATATGTATTTAGATGTATATATATTGTACAACATCTCCCTCCGAAAGAAAAAGGATATAGAAAAAAAAATTTTTAAACTACCAAAATAGTTTTTTTTTGTTTTTTTTTTTTTCACTTTTTTTTTTCGTTCAATTTTTATATTTTTGAAATATTATACGTTACTATCGTCAGAGTACAAAAGAAATTTTATTATACAGGGTGTCCGGGACTCAAGTACGCGCACTACACTCAGTAATTGGGGGCATTAAAACAAACAAAAAATTGTACCGGAGGGGGAGGGTTCTATTGTGGACCCTTTTCGAGATATGAGGGATTAAAGATTTAAGGAGACTGTTCATAAAAAAATCAATAACTTTTGAACAGCTTCCTGTAGAGAGATAAAAAAAATTTTGTAAAGTAAGTTGTCAGCTTTAATTTTTGTGTACTAATAATCCCCATATAACCACCATTTACAAAGTTATGAAGGTTCAAAATGATATCATTATTATATAATGATATTGCTATTATAAATATTATCATCATTATTTTTTTTTTATATTTAAATTCTCATTATATAGTCTTACATATTATATATTTCTCTTATTTTTATTTTGTATACATTTTTGTGAGCTGGCCAACTCATTATACATAGGTCAAGTAAATTAAGTTATTTTAAAAAAACAATAGGTAGTATTATAATAACATATTCTTAATGATTTGAATTAAAGGTTTTTACTTAAATTTAAAGTAGATTTCATGTAAAAATTAATGATTGTATTTAACTAATCTATTTTTATGTACTATTTCTTCTTTGTTTTCTAGGTTTTTGATTTTAATATTTGATCCTTCTATACTTGTTACTATAAATGGGCCACTATAAAAGGCATCTAAAATATGAACATTTTTTTTTTCTTAGTAAGACCTCATCCTTTATTCTAAAATCATATCCTTTTGCGTTTTGGTCATATATTCTTTTATTATTTAATTTAGCTTTTTGTAGTAAGTTTTGCGCATTACACCTATAGAATAGGTAAAGGGGTATATTAACTTTGGTATGGTGTTTGTAACCACCTAAAGGAAGCGAGCTACATATGGAAAAGTATATATATTTGTGATCAGCGTGACCGCCTGAGTCGATATAGCCATGTCCGTCCGTCCGTCCGTCCGTAGGCACGATAACTCAAAAAATAATGGAGCTATCTTGATGAAATTTTAACTGTAGGTTACTAGGACTGAAAGTACGGCGGGGATTGCATATAGGCGAAATCGGCCCATGGGTTCGGATTCTGGACCCTTTAATCGGTTTCAGGGCTAACGAACAAATATAAAAAATCACGATAACTCAACAACTAATGACGCTATCTTCATCAAATTTGTGCTGTAGGTTACTAGTAATGAAACTACTTCGGGAAATGCGTAAGGTCGGGATTGGACCATGGATTCGGAACCTAGAACTTTTTGATCGAATTTAGGCCAAACGAGCATAATTCCGAAACCAATGAAGATAGAACCTACAAATTTAGTATCAGGGTGTCCATTCCTATTTCCTAAGTGTCTTGTGAATTTGGGTCGGGGACCAGCCACACATTTCCGAAGACCTTAAAGCCTATCTTTAAAATTAATAAAGATAACAACTTGAAAAAATGTAGAAGCTTCCAATTTGCCACAAGGGTGTTCTTTACTACCTCTTGCGTGTTCCCCTAATTTGGGATCAATTGGAGTGGTGGTTCTGTACCCCTCTCAGACCTCCCAAGTTTTAAAGGCTTATAATCGAAATTACTAAAAATAGTTACTTAAAATTAGGATGGACCGCTCAAATTAACTAGTACTGTAAGTACAGCGCGGACTATATAAGGGCGAAATCAGCCCAACGGTTCGGATTCCGGATCTTTTAGTCGGTGTCAGGGCTAACGAACATATATAAAAAATCACGATAACTCAACAACTAATGAGGCTATCTTCATCAAATTTGTGCTGTAGGTTATTGGTAATGAAACTACGGCGGTGATTACGTACGGTGAGGATTGGACAATGGGTTCGGAACTTAGAACTTTTTGATCGAATTTAGGCCAAACGAGCATAATTCCGAAACAAATGAAGATAGAACCTACAAATTTGGTATCAGGATGTCCCTTCCTATTTCGTAAGTGTCTTTGAAATTTGGGCCTCATTGGAATAGTGGGTCGGAGATCAGCCACTCAGTTCCAAGGACCTTAAAGCATATTTTCGAAATTAATAAAGATAGTAACTTGAAACAAATGTAGAAGCTTCAAATTTGGCCCAGGGTGTTCTTTACTATTTCTTGCGTGCCACCCTAATTTGGGATCAATTGGAGTGGTGGTTCAGAACCTCTCTTAGACCCCCCCAATGTGTAAAAGCTTATCATCGAAATTAATAAAACTAGTAACTTAAAATTATGATAGAACGTTCCAATTGTGTACAAGGGTTAACTAGTATTGAAAGTATGACGGGACTGCATATGGGCGAAATCGTACTGGAACCCTTGAAAAGTTCAAGAACTAACAAACATATATCTTAAAAACACCATAACTTAAAAAATAATGCCGGTATTTTGATGAAATTTAACACTAGGTTACTAGTAACGAAAGTACCATGGGAATTGGTTGTGGTCGAGTTTAATTTCGAAGCCAAATAATATATTTCCTATGTCCTATGTGTCTCGGAAATCTAGACTTAATTGTAGTGGTTCAGCTATGTTCAAAGGTACTTGCTGCATTTATGTAAAATTTATTTTTATATTTAAATGAATTATATGAAAAGGTCTAAATTAGTAATTGTATTTTAGAAATACATTTATTGCATATTTTGCGTTTATAAGCTTTTCTATTAGGTATATAAACTAACCATTTAAAATAATTGCAATTTTTAAAAATTTGGATTATTAAATATATTATGCTTTGATTATCTTTTTATCACAAAATTTAATAATTAGAATTTTTTCATATTGTAATTTAATTGGAGTAAATATATTTTCATTTATTTCAAGTTCGTTTGTTTTTTAATATTTTTAAATAGATAAATTAGTAAGAATTTATAATATTTTTTAATAGATAGTGTAATTAGAAAATGTTTTTAGTATTATAAAGTTAATTTGGTTAGCTATGTCTTACGATCAAATTAATAACAGCTTTTATGGTGTTAAAATGAATTATGGATATGTTCTTAAATTTGAACCAAATAGGTGTAGGGTATTTCTAAGTCGGTTGCACCGACTGACTGTTTCTTTACTTCTTATTCATGAATTGTATTTCAGTTCTTTACTATAATTGTCATATTTATATATTGGTTTAATTTTGCTGTTAAAAATAAATTCTGGTATTACCGGTGTTTTGCCGAAAACTAATTCAAATGGAGCATATTTCTCTTGGAAACTCACGTTCGCTGTTGAATTATGACAATAAGTAAAGTATGGTAAGTAACTGTCCCAATTGTCTTTATATTCATTTATATATGAACGTAAATATGCATTAAGAACTCTATGATTTCTTTCTACAGTTCCTAATGTTTTATGATGGTAAGCTGTAGAACATTTATGGTCGATACAAGTAGAGAACTTCTCTCATTATTTGATTTTTATATTCCGTTCCTCTATCTGTTAAAATATTTTTCATACTACATTGAGCAACTACATTTAATTTTCCTTTACTATATTCTACTGTGAAATTATATTCTTCTAAATCTAATCTTTTACGTGTTAATTTTGATGACGGATTTTTTGTGGACACAAATTGTGTACCATAAATATATGGTCTATAGTGTGTTATTGCAAAATGAATAGCTACTAACTCTTTTTCAATAGTTGATTTGTTAGATTCACCTTTACTGAATGACCTAGAAGCAAATGAAATTAGCAAATAGATACCATTATAATTTTGAGTTAAAGCGGCTCCTACTGCATCTTTAGATGCATCTACGACCGATGTAAATTCTCTTGAAAAGTCAGGATAATGTAATATAGGAGGTTTGAGCAATAAATTTTTTAATTTTTCGAATGCTTTTTGGCATTCTTTATTCCAAATAAAACTTGCTTTTTTTCTGGTTAATGCGTTTATCGGTTTTGCTATACCTGCAAAATTAGGTATGAATTTACGATAGTAGTTAGCAAAAGCTACGAAACGTCGAGTAGATATTGGATATTTTGTAATTACTTCATATTTAGAATCGTCTGGATATAACCTTGATTAGTTCATTTATGACCTAAATATGTAACTTCAGATTTTAATTTTAGATTGTACTTTTTACATATCGAAAAGACTGATTTTAAATTGATGGTTTTCCGAACACCCTGTTACAATGATGTCGTTCATATACAAAACCATTGTAAAGGTATCGCACCTGCAAAAGCAAGTGACATCATTCTTGAAAAAGAATTTGGTGAGACGTTTATTCCAAATGGAAGAACTTTCCATTCATAGCTACTTGATGGTATAATGGTACTTGATAAAAACCTGAGAATAAATCTGATACCGAGAAAAATTTTGTTCTACCTAAATCATCAAGAATATCTTCTTTTCTTGAGAGTGGGAATTTATCCGCTATTAATTTTTTATTAACCATCCTATAGTCAACACACATTTTCCATTTATTAACCTTTATTTGGCACTAATATTATTGGGCTATTATAGTTAGATCGACTTGGTTCAATCAATTTATTTTTTAGTAATTTATTAACTTGTCTATTATTTCATCCGTTTGCGTATGAGCTTGTCTATAATTTTTTATTTAAACAGGATTATCATCCATAATTCTTAATTTTTGTTTATAGAAGTTATTAACAGACATCTTATCTGTTTCTAATTGAAAAATATCGGAAAATTCATTACATAACTTTAATAATTTGGGTATATTTATTTTATTTCTATTTTCAATTAGGATTTGATTTAATTCTTTAATACGATTATTATTTTTATTATAATTTTGCTTTAAACTGATTATTTCAAAATCAGACAATGGTAAAGTTTCTAATTTAATATCAGACGGAATTAATTTGTTTTCTGAATTTGTATTCATAACACGAACAAAAGGGTTCTTAGAAGCCACTATTGTACTTGGTATGAATACTCCTTCTAAAATTTCTTGGTCTAAAATTAAGCAATCATTATCTGAAGGTAAAGAAATTTACCTTACTACTTCTGAACGAGCTGGTATTACTATTGTTTGGTTATTGGCTCAGCTAAGGATTGGAATTACAAAAAACAATTTTAATTTGTTTTTATTGAGATTTTCATATTTTCATAATTTATATTACATTTATAAAATTTTATAAAGTCTTTACCGAGTATACCATCTGCTGGTATATCAAAATTGTCTGGTGCACCATGTAATTCGCATGACAATTCCTGATTTTTTATATAAATTTTTGTATATAATGTACCCAAAGATTAAAAAAAAATTATTCGTTATTCCTTTAATTTTTATCGAATCATTTTTATTTAATTTAAAATCGTTATTAATGGATGAAATTCTTATTAATGAAATGTCAGCTTGAGTATCTATTAAGAAACTAAGTTTTGATTTATTTAGTTTAGTAAAAACTGAAATGTAGTCTGATAAATTAAGATTTAACGTATAAATATTCTTAATTCAATCATTTATTTTTCTTGTGTATCTTGTACTTCTGCCTCCCTCAGCCCATGCCATTGAAGGGCTGTAGTGTTTTCCAAATATCTAACACTACCGTAATTTCTATTATAATTTATATATTGTTGCTTGTTATACTGTCGATTATTATTATTAAAATTATTTCGATAATTCTTACTCCTATTGTTATTAAAATTAGATTGATTATTTCTAAACTTATTTTTATTAAAATTATTATAATTATTAGATTTATTATTAAAATTATTGTTAAAGTTTTTGTTCCTAAAATTACGATTTTGTAATTTTGCGTTAAAGGATAGAACTTAATTAGTAATATGCTAGAATTTAAAAGAAAAATAACAAAATTTATAATTGAAAGACACGAAAGTAATTAATTGAATTATGTAAATTTTAATTTGTCTAATTAAATATAAAATAATGAATTGATTTTTAAATAAAAAAAAATATAGGTATTGATTTTTAAAATATGTAAAATTGAACTTTGAAAAAAAAAGAGTAAATTGTTTTTTTTGTTTTTTGATTTTTTATTTCATTCTATTTTGGTATAATCTTTTTTTATTATTGTTTTTTTTTTTTATGATTACGTTGAATTGTAATAATTATACTAAGAAAACAATGTGACCAAAAGGCTAAGGCTAGGGTCTTTAGAAAACAAATTATAACACACAATAAAATTATTTTTGTAAAATAAAAACTACTGAATTAAATAAATAAAGAAAAAAAAAAAAAAAAAAAAAAAACTTGTCTTTCTTATGAACTTGTCTTTCTTATATTTGTTTCATTATGAATTTGGCTATTACTTCCTTTGGATCCTCAAATTTAGAAGATGCTAACACTAATTTTACGAGATCAGACCTTGCTGATGTTATACACATGTCAATTGTTTTCTCAATTGATAGTTCAACTGCTCTTCCACTATTTATTCCTTCCATTACCAAAGATCTTCTAAAACATTCTGCTAAATCTTCTGCTTCTTTTACAAAATCTTGTATTGCAACTCTACCCGTTTTTAGAGCTTGCATTCTTCCCTCAGTTATTTTTGACTTTTCTGTTTATATTTTTATTTTTAATGTTTCTATTATTTTTTCTGAGTTATCTTCATTTGTTATTAGTTCTCTAGCTTTGCTTTCTAATTTTGACAAAATAATTGATTTTAAAAGTACTTTTAATGGAGTTGTTGTTGCCATTTCTTCCAACAACCTCACTGAATCTATAAAAGATTGTAAGCTTAACGGGTCACCATTATAGTTCTTATTTATGGTGCACGACGCTAATTTTAAAAATTCTGGTGGTGTAAGAGACATTATTTCATTTTCTGTCTAAATCGGTAAAAGAGTCGGAGTTTGACTCGTCTTTTATTTTTACTAAATAAAACAAACTGTTTGGAACTATGTGTTCACAATTCAGTATTTTATATATTCTCTTTAATCTTTCTTTTGCAAATTGAAAATGTTCTATTAGATTTCTTTTCCGTTCAGTTTTAAACCACAGATTTTGTAATACTTTAAATAAATTATTAAAGCTATTTGTTTTTCTGATTTTGTTCTAATTTATTGTCACGGAATTTTTTGACCTGCTTACCTTTAATATTGTCTTTGTCGCGTTCAAATACTCATTTCTTGCTGTTATTAGTTCTTTATACATGGATTTTATTTTCCAGAACTAAGGATATTTACTACAAAATCAAATGCTCAGACCTATTTTTGCTTTTATAATTGATAACAATTTACTATTTAGCTTTTATTAAATTTTTATTTTATTATGCTCTTTTGTCATTGTTCTTATTATAAAAAAATATTTTCTCATATATAGTTTATAGTTTATATAATTAAAAATCAAAATTTTAGTAACATATAAAAATTTTTAAAGAATTTTATTTAAAAAAAAATGTATTTTTAAAGATATAATGAAGTTTTTATTTAACTTATTCATAGTAAGAAATTTTGTTTAAAATATGATACATATAAAAAAAAGATTTTTAATTGATTTATTTATAGTAAAAAATTTAATTTAAAATTACAATCATAAATATACAATGAAATATTAATTTAATTTATTTATATTAAAAATTTTAGTTTAAAATCTACTCTTAAATATGTAAAGAAATTTTACTTTAATTTATCTATTTTAATTTAATTTATTTAATTTACTTTGTTCATTGTAATAAATTTAGTCTGTTTTTTTAATTTTATTCATTGTTTCTTTAACAAACACTAAATATTTTTATTGTCTTTATGAATTTTTAAAACAAAATAAAAATTTTAATCGTTACATATAATTAGTAAAAAAAATTTGACTAATCTTTTTATTTTTGTTGTTCATTCGATCTGTTCTGCTCTGCTCTGGTACCGCCATTTAATATTTTTCCTGATGTTATTATATGCTGATGCAATTATTTCTATTAGTTTTTTTAAGGTAATTATTAATATGAATATCTTGATGTCTTCATGGTTTTCTTGTAAGGTTTTAATAACTACCGTATTTGTTATTTTTCCCTTGTTGTCAATTTTAGAGTTTGTTCATATTTTTAACACTGTTTCTTTTATATTTTTAAAAGAGATAAAAAAAAATTGTTTGTTTTTTTTTAATAGTTGTTGTTTTCTTTTTTCAATTTTTAATGTGACTATATTTTTTTGGCACAATATATTTTCTGTCGCAAGTTCTCCAAATTCTATTCTTGAGATTTCTACCCAAGTATAGAATAACAGTTCACACTTAGTGTCCTTAACATATTGAATGATGTCTCTTTCTTCCGACATCATGAAAAAACCTTCATCCGTAATTACGGGAAGTTTTTTCCAATATCCTTTCACCTTTCCTTTAGTCATTTTTTTTTCACTATATTTTCAGTTAATATATTTATATTATAAAATAAGTTTTTCAGAATTCACAAAATTTCCACAATTTTACAATATATTTTTTTTTTCACTTAATTTATTAAAATTTTTAGATTAAAAACCAAACCGGAAAAACTGCCACGGTCGCCATATAACGAGTTTATTCTCATTTAATAAATAAGACATATTTGGTTGAAGTTCACTTAATACTCTCTCTTTTATTTTCCTTAATTAGACTATTTATAATCTTATAACTAACGCTACGCTACTAATACTAATTAAGTTACTTATGATTTAGCAATATCATTAATACATATATAGATAATTTGGTAATCAATACCAGTTGCATTTCTTATCGATAATTTATATATAAAAGCATATCATAATTATTATCATGATTAATCATTATAATCGTTTAAAGTATTGCATACTAATTGATAATGATCAATCATTGCATGATATTCTAATATATCAAACTCACATTTATCAAATTAATCAATATATTCATATTAAGGAATTTAATTGCAATTAAAGGTTATTGAACTTAAAACGGACAATACATCATGCCATACATTAGATATGTATTTAGATATATATTTTATACTACAATTCGTTTGTTTTGTGTCGAAGGCAGTTCATTTGGAGCTAGTTAGTGAACTTTCATCGAAAGCATTTGTCGCTGCTCTTAAAAGATTTATCGGTCGTCGCGGAAAGCTGCAAATTATCTACAGCGACAACGGAACTAATTTCGTTGGAACTCGTCGAGAATTAGAAGTACTTCGTGAAAAATTTCTATGTCAACAAACAAACAGTACGATCGCTTCTTGGTGTTTTAAAGAAGGAATTCAATTTAATAACATCCCACCTAGAGCTCGGTGGGCTCTGAAAAGCGGCTGTTAAGTCCGCTAAACACTTGTTGTCGAAAACTATTGGTAAGATAAACTTAACATACGAAGAACTAAATACTATACTCATTCAGTTTGAATCAATGCTAAACTCGATACCCATATCACCGATGTCGCCCGATCCCAGTGATTTCGAAGCTTTGACACCGGGCCACTTTTTGGGTTTTGGGCCATTAAATTGTATCGTAGAACCTGCAGAAAAATTATCATCACTTTCGTATATAAACAGATGGAATTATTTAAAAGAAGCTCAACAGCATTTCTGGGCAAGTTGGCAAAAGGAGTACCTTCTTGATCTACAAGTTCGTAAAAAATGGTTGTCAAACAAGGCTGACATTCAACTAGGAACTTTGGTGCTTGTGGTAGAGGATAATATTGCCCCGCACCAGTGGCTTTTGGAAAGAATTACGAAGGCAATAAAAGGCGATGATGGTCATGTTCGCGCAGTTGAAATACAAACGAAAAATGGTGTTATTAAGAAATCTATAACAAAATTCGCGCCAATACCGATTGATGATTGGATACCGTTCGGATATTCCATGGGGCCGGAATGTTTACGCACAGGATACTGTCTCCGATTATAATAAAAATATTATATTCAAATTTATTAATACAAAATTTTATTAGTTGAAATAATTGTTACATTAAGTTCTATTCATATAATTATTATTGGCACTGTAAATCAAATAATTTTGGTATAGACTGTACTTAAATATTAATTATCGATTATAAAATTTAAAGCATTATTGTTGTTAATATGTTAGAATTGTATGTGTGTACCTAAAAAATCTGAATAAGAATTTGCTGCAGTCTATAATATAATTATTTAAATTTACTATAAAATTATCATATGATCTAATTTTTATCATGTTTGAAGTAATAAAATTTGGAATATAAGAGAAGTTCCATTTCGTCATTCGTGGAAAAAAGTAAAAATTCAAAATTAATATTATTGTCGGAAATTACTTATTGCTTGTTTGTTAAATTTTAATTAAATAAAAAAGTAATATCAAAATCATTTCGGGATTTTTATTTAAATGTTTTAATTTAATTATTTCGAAAGATAATTTGGGCATTTAGTTTAGGTGGAAAGGTCACCTATTTAAAATTATTTAATTAATTCTTTGTTATTTTATACATTATAGAGTTATATTTTTTTAAATCGGAATATCTCAACGTTCTTTCGTGTCAATAAAAGAAAAATACAAAAAAAAAGACATTTAAGTTGTTCAACTTGGCTATACACGATACAACTTAAAATGTAAACCAAAGACTTAGCACACAAAAATCAAAATTTTAACCGAAGTAGTTAACTTAGACCTTTAGCTTCAATAAGACAAAGTTGAGTTTTGTTTTATGGCTCTTAAAAATAATATAATTAAAAATAAATTAATTATTATATATTGTAAAAAGTGGTAAATTACAAAAAAAAATTTTAAATTACATTGAAAAGAAATTTTCCTATTATATCATAATATTTAATCAGCTTATTTTTTCCCATACAAATATAAACATCCTTTTTCCGGGTAAACTATAAGACCAATTTTAATGAAACAACAATCAAAAGAAAGTTTTTTTTTATAATATTGCGTTTTTTCAGGTGAAAACCTGTCTTTAATTTGACGTAAATTTGAATTTAACGGTCACGCGGTTAAAAGTTGAGGCTTATGACTCTAATATTATGCGCTGACTTTCTGTGCAAATGTAATTCATTTTCGGTTGTAACTCGCAGCTCAATCAAACTATTATATTATGCGACGACTTATGTCTTTCTTTTTTTTTGTTTAGTTCAAATGTTCATTGAACAAGAAAATTGAAACATTTTTAAATTTTTTTTTTGTTTTTGTTTTTTCTTTATCTGAAAAAGTGAACGAAAAAAATGAGTTCTGTTCGGAATGAAAGCAATGCATTTGGTTTATACAGTAGTTTTCATTTATAACGAACTCTGTTCAATTTTAATTATAATAAACATTACACATTTTCCCAAAGATATAAATTTTACCTAAAAATGTAAGTTCTTTATTAGATTCATATTTCTTTAAATTAAACATATTATATCTAATAATATTGCTTGGTGATTAATTTAGTATTTTTATATTTATTTTTAGAATATAAAAAAAAGTCATAATAACGCATCAAATATACACATCAATAAAACGACATTCGTCTATTACGACGAATATTTTCTGCCACTTCATGGTCGTTATAAGCGAAAAGTACTGTATGTTTTTTTTTTTGCTACTTCGTATATTGTTGTTGCTTTTTGTTAAGTTTTTTATAATAATTAAATAAGCAAAAGTTGTTATAAAATATGTTTGCAAAAAATTAAAAACGACAAATCTTTCTTAAAAATAATTTCTAAGTTAAATGATTTGTTCCTTAGGGCCTAACCAAAATAACGTTTATGGTGTAGAATTTCTAACAAAAAGTTTTAAATTAGTATTTAAGTACATGACTGTACCTCGAATTTTTAAAATTTAAACATTGATGAAGCATATAAAAATGTTATTGTTTTTTCTAATGTTGTTATAGTTCTAAAAATAAAATATTTTAAAATATTATTGTTTTTAAAAATACCTATATTTTTTTAAAAAACAAGTAAAGAAACAGTCAGTCGGTGCAACCGACTTAGAAATACCCTACACATATTTTGTTCAAATTTAAGGACATATCCATAAGTCATTTTAACACCATAAAAGCTGTTATTAATTTGATCGTAAGACATAGTTTACCAAATTAACTTTATAATACTAAAAATATTTTCTAATTATACTATCTATTAAAAAATATTACAAATTATTAATAATTTATCTATTTAAAAATATTAAAAAACAAAAAAACTTGAAATAAATGAAAATATATTTATTCCAATTAAATTACAAAATGAAAAAATTCTAATTATTAAGTTTTGTGATAAAAAGATAATCAAAGCATAATATATTTAATAATCAAAATTTTTAGAAATTGCAATTATTTTAAATGGTTAATTTATATACCTAATAGAAAAGCTTATAAACGCAAAATATGCAATAAATGTATTTCTAAAGTACAATTACAAATTTAGACCTTTTTATAAATTCATTTAAATATAAAAAGAAATTTTACATAAATGCAGCAAGTACCTTTGAACATAGCTGAACCACTACAATTAAGTCTAGATTTCGGAGACACATAGGACATAGGAAATATATTCTTTGGCTTCAAAATTAAACTCGACCACAACCAATTCGCATGGTACTTTCAGTACAAGTAACCTAGAGTTTAAATTTCATAAAAATACCGGCATTATTTTTTGAGTTATGGTGTTTTTAAGATATATGTTTGTTAGTCCTTGAACTTTTCAAGGGTTCCAGAACCTGAAACCATGGTACGATTTCGCCTATATGCAGTCCTGTTATACTATCAATACTAGTTAACCCTTGTACACAATTAGAACGTTATATCTTAATTTTAAGTTACTAGTTTTATTAATTTCGATGATAAGCTTGTACACATTGGGGGGTCTAAGAGAGGTACTGAACCACCACTTCGTTTGATCCCAAATAAGGGGGCACGCTAGAAATAGTAAAGAACACCCCGGGCCAAATTTGAAGCTTCTACATTTGTTTCAAGTTACTATCATTATTAATTTCGAAAATATGCTTTAAGGTCCTCGGAACTGAATTGCTGGTCCCGACTCACTACTCCAATGGGGCCCAAGTTTCCAGGACACTTACGAAATAGAAAGGGACACCCTGATACCAAATTTGGAGGTTCTATCTTCATTGGTTTCGGAATTAAGCTAGTTTGGCCTAAATTCGATCAAAAAGTTCTAAGTTCCGAACCCATTGTCCAATCCTCACTGTACATAATCACCGCCGTAGTTTCATTACCAATAACCTACCGCACAAAGTTCAAGAAGATAGCCTCATTAGTTGTTGAGTTACCGTGATTTTTTATGTATGTTCGTTAGCCCTTCGATCGATTAAAAGGTCCAGAATCCGAACCCTTGGGATGATTTCGCCCTTATAGAGTCCGCGCTGTACTTATAGTACTAGTTAACCTTTGTACACAATTTGAACGGTCTATCTTAATTTTAAGTAACTGTTTTTAGTAATTTCGATTATAAGCCTTTAAAACTTGGGAGGTCTGAGAGGGGTACTGAACCACCACTACAATTGATCCCATATTAAGGGAACACGCAAGAGATAGTTAAGAACACCCTTGTGGCAAATTGGAAGCTTCTACATTTTTTCAAGTTGTTATCTTTATTAATTTTAAAGATATGCTTTACGGTCTTCGGAAATGTGTGGCTGGTCCCCGACCCACTACTCCAATGGGACCCAAATTCACAAGACACTTAGGAAATAGGAAAGGACACCCTGGTACTAAATTTGGAGGTTCTATCTTCATTGATTTCGGAATTAAGCTAGTTTGGCCTAAATTCGATCAAAAAGTTCTAAGTTCCGAACCCATTGTCCAATCCTCACTGTACATAATCACCGCCGTAGTTCATTACCAATAACCTACCGCACAAAGTTCAAGAAGATAGCTTAATTAGTTGTTGAGTTATCGTGATTTTTTATATATGTTCGTTAGCCCTGACATCGATTAAAAGGTCCGGAATCCGAACCGTTGGGCTGATTTCGCCCTTATATAGTCCGCGCTGTACTTATAGTACTAGTTAACCCTTGTACACAATTTGAACGGTCTATCCTAATTTTAAGTAACTATTTTTAGTAATTTCGATTATAAGCCTTTAAAACTTGGGAGGTCTGAGAGGGGTACTGAACCACCACTACAATTGATCCCATATTAGGGGAACACGCAAGAGATAGTTAAGAACACCCTTGTGGCAAATTAGAAGCTTCTACATTTTTTCAAGTTGTTATCTTTATTAATTTTAAAGATATGCTTTAAGGTCTTCGGAAATGTGTGGCTGGTCCCCGACTCACTACTCCAATGGGACCCAAATTCACAAGACACTTAGGAAATAGGAAGGGACACCCTGATACTAAATTTGGAGGTTCTATCTTCATTGGTTTCGGAATTATGCTCGTTTGGCCTAAATTCGATCAAAAAGTTCTAGGTTCCGAATCCATGGTCCAATCCCGACCTTACGCAATTCCCGAAGTAGTTTCATTACTAGTAACCTACAGCACAAATTTGATGAAGATAGCGTCATTAGTTGTTTAGTTATCGTGATTTTTTATATATGTTCGTTAGCCCTGAAACCGATTAAAAGGTCCAGAATCCGAACCCATGGGCCGATTTCGCCCATATGCAATCCCCGCCGTACTTTCAGTCCTAGTAACCTACAGTTAAAATTTCATCAAGGTAGCTCCATTATTTTTTGAGTTATCGTGTCTACGGACGGACGGACGGACGCACGGGCATGGCTATATCGACTCAGGCGATCACGCTGATCACAAATATATATACTTTTCCATATCTAGCTCGCTTCCCTTAGGTGGTTACAAACACCATACCAAAGTTAATATACCCCTTTAACTATTCTATAGGTGTAGGGTATAATAATAATATAATCGATAATCTTCAACTTAAATAAAAGTCAAAAAATTTACAAATAAATAGGTACATGAATTTACATGAGATGAGAGCAACCAAAATACGCGTAACGCGATGTACTGTAACTCGGATGTTTAAAATTTACAAATTGACCTAATGTATAAAAATGTTGTCATTAGCTCATTAGTTGTTGAGTTACCGTGATTTTTTATGTATGTTCGTTAGCCCTTCGATCGATTAAAAGGTCCAGAATCCGAACCCTTGGGATGATTTCGCCCTTATAGAGTCCGCGCTGTACTTATAGTACTAGTTAACCCTTGTACACAATTTGAACGGTCTATCTTAATTTTAAGTAACTGTTTTTAGTAATTTCGATTATAAGCCTTTAAAACTTGGGAGGTCTGAGAGGGGTACTGAACCACCACTACAATTGATCCCATATTAAGGGAACACGCAAGAGATAGTTAAGAACACCCTTGTGGCAAATTGGAAGCTTCTACATTTTTTCAAGTTGTTATCTTTATTAATTTTAAAGATATGCTTTACGGTCTTCGGAAATGTGTGGCTGGTCCCCGACCCACTACTCCAATGGGACCCAAATTCACAAGACACTTAGGAAATAGGAAAGGACACCCTGGTACTAAATTTGGAGGTTCTATCTTCATTGATTTCGGAATTAAGCTAGTTTGGCCTAAATTCGATCAAAAAGTTCTAAGTTCCGAACCCATTGTCCAATCCTCACTGTACATAATCACCGCCGTAGTTCATTACCAATAACCTACCGCACAAAGTTCAAGAAGATAGCTTAATTAGTTGTTGAGTTATCGTGATTTTTTATATATGTTCGTTAGCCCTGACATCGATTAAAAGGTCCGGAATCCGAACCGTTGGGCTGATTTCGCCCTTATATAGTCCGCGCTGTACTTATAGTACTAGTTAACCCTTGTACACAATTTGAACGGTCTATCCTAATTTTAAGTAACTATTTTTAGTAATTTCGATTATAAGCCTTTAAAACTTGGGAGGTCTGAGAGGGGTACTGAACCACCACTACAATTGATCCCATATTAGGGGAACACGCAAGAGATAGTTAAGAACACCCTTGTGGCAAATTAGAAGCTTCTACATTTTTTCAAGTTGTTATCTTTATTAATTTTAAAGATATGCTTTAAGGTCTTCGGAAATGTGTGGCTGGTCCCCGACTCACTACTCCAATGGGACCCAAATTCACAAGACACTTAGGAAATAGGAAGGGACACCCTGATACTAAATTTGGAGGTTCTATCTTCATTGGTTTCGGAATTATGCTCGTTTGGCCTAAATTCGATCAAAAAGTTCTAGGTTCCGAATCCATGGTCCAATCCCGACCTTACGCAATTCCCGAAGTAGTTTCATTACTAGTAACCTACAGCACAAATTTGATGAAGATAGCGTCATTAGTTGTTTAGTTATCGTGATTTTTTATATATGTTCGTTAGCCCTGAAACCGATTAAAAGGTCCAGAATCCGAACCCATGGGCCGATTTCGCCCATATGCAATCCCCGCCGTACTTTCAGTCCTAGTAACCTACAGTTAAAATTTCATCAAGGTAGCTCCATTATTTTTTGAGTTATCGTGTCTACGGACGGACGGACGGACGCACGGGCATGGCTATATCGACTCAGGCGATCACGCTGATCACAAATATATATACTTTTCCATATCTAGCTCGCTTCCCTTAGGTGGTTACAAACACCATACCAAAGTTAATATACCCCTTTAACTATTCTATAGGTGTAGGGTATAATAATAATATAATCGATAATCTTCAACTTAAATAAAAGTCAAAAAATTTACAAATAAATAGGTACATGAATTTACATGAGATGAGAGCAACCAAAATACGCGTAACGCGATGTACTGTAACTCGGATGTTTAAAATTTACAAATTGACCTAATGTATAAAAATGTTGTTTTTGGTTTTTCTTATATTTCTAATATTATGTTTTAAAAAATATCTTATATGTATTGAAAAAAATTCAAAATATTGGGTATATAGGTATAAAATATTATATGAAATTAAAAAAAGGTACTAAATAAAAACATTCAAATAAATATTTTTGTGTGTACGCGCGTATCGATTTACGGATATGTAGATAGACATATTGACGTACTGCCGTATAAAAATTGTACGTCGTATGTTTTAATTTAGGTTAATTTATAATAAAAAACTCCTTTTAGTTTTACTTGTAATAACGCACGAATTTTATATAATGCATGCATTCCTTTTACCAAAAATTGTTGATAAAGAGTAGGTATAAGTTGTTTTTAAATGGAAAGCTAATTTTTGTTTCAGGAGTATATAATTGTCAGATTAATTATCCTACATAATATTTCACATTTTAAAACTATCTGTCATTTGGAAAGTGAATAATATTTGATATAGTTAGATAATGATATATAAATATATAAAGACTATTTTTTAAAATGGAAGAGTTAAATGCTTATTGGTAATCAAATAAAAAATATGATTTAACAAAACCTATTCAAGAGAAAATTTAACTTTTATGAAAAATATATTTAAAGCTATCTGCCGAAAATTATTTAATTATCTACTCCTCTCATCTACTCTTATTCAAGAGCTGGTATGGTGTAGCTGGCAGTAGATGAGAGTAAAAAAGAGTAGTTTACTCCTCATATAGGAACGCAAGTAATAACATTTGTTTGTTTGAAGAAACTTATTAGTCATGACTCATGACCATACCTAGAAAAAAATAAATAAATAAACTAGACAAATAGGTATAATATAAAGTAAACTAAAGTATTCAGAACCATTTTTTGCATACATACATTTGCAGTAAAAATTTCAGGTTTTATATTGAATTGTCGTGCATACTTGCCTATGTAGCTACTAAATTTAAAAATGGAATAAGGGGAGGAAAAATTTATCAATTTTTTAATTGATTAGTTATTTTTTTTTAATATTTTCGTAGATATGTTATAAATCTTAAAATTGTGTTTTTAAAAAAATTTCGAATTCTGTCAACTTAACTAATATTTTCTACTTCTGGCAGCTTCAATATAATATAATACTAAGTACTAAACTTATGAATTATGATAGGTATGTTAAATTTTGTTGTACATGCTCTATGAATAAGCTTTTGAATCAGGATACAAAATACGTATAACATAGTTCAAATCGTACTAACATGTTTAGAAAAATATACAGTTTTCTATATGTATGACAGCATTAACTCAAAATTTGGCTACTTGACTTCACTAAATATGTATATGTATTTGTTTAGAAAAAACATCAAATTTTTAGAATATATATTAGAATTTAGAACACTATTTATATTTAGAATGTAAATCGCTTTTTTTGTGTAATAACTTCACAATTTTATACTCTCTTTATAGCGCGTTAAGCTACAGCAATAAAATTTAAAAATAATTAAAAACGTTTTTATAATTGAAAAAATTATAAATTTTTTTTTTAAGCAAATTTTAAACACAAGAATTGTTGACAACATTGTTGCCATTAATTTTATTTATATAGGAAAAAAAATAAGTTTCGTGTAATATTGGTCTAATGAATTTTTAGTAAATTTAGAAGCACAAAAACCTCGAATTTTGAGCACAGTGCGATACTAGTTTACTTAAAAGTACGCCAAATTTAAAAAAGAAATTTGTAATTTGTTCCTAAAACAGAAGCAAATTTTGGACAATCTATCTATATACATATGTATATATAATTGCGGAAGCCCGATTTTTCGCACATTTTCAAAAAATTTTTTAAAAATGTGCTTATATAGCTTCACTCTGTCCGTCCGTCTCTCCGTCCTTATGTTTACAAAAACTTTTACACCGTTTGAAATAGAGTATACAAACTTTAACCACGAGTGGGTATTGCAAAAAAAAATAATTTTATAGAAGAACCTTTTTGGTGTGGCTATACCCTTACGGGTTTTGAATGAAATGCGAGTGAAATTTATTGTTAAAGTTGAATTTAAAATTATATATAAAATAATAATATATAATATAATATTATATAATATATAAAATAATAAAAAAAATACTAATAATTAATAAAATACCTTTGAACTTAAAAACTTTTAAAAAACAAAATAATAAATAAATTTAAAAAAAAACAAAAAAAAATTTTCTATTATTACCAATTATAAGTGAATTTTTATAAATGACGAAAGTGAAAACAATCACATATTACAAAAAAATACCAGTGATAACCAATGAGGATTTCTTTAAACTCACAGAACAAAGGACATAGTGACATACGTGAGAGAAACAAATTGTGAGCTGTTATGCTACAAAAGTGTAGAAATAGACGCTAAGGAATTCATCGGAATTAAATAACAAACTGAGGACTCCCAATTGAGTCAAATGCTTAAAACAGTTATGATAATTTACAATATATAAAAAAAAATATAATAATAGACAAAAGAAAACAAAATTAAAATTAATAATAAATACAGGAGAAATAAACAGCACCATCAAAAAAGAAACTCTGCAAGAACAACACCACAACATTTATTGGATCCTGTTGGTGATAGCTGTAAAAAAATAATAGAAGCAGTTAATTATGATATATCACAACATCAGGACAAACATGAAACAGAAATACAAAGTACGAGTGCTGCAAATCGAATAAAAAAAAACAAAAAGATAAGTCACATATTTTAAATTTTTATATACAGGGTGTCCCGGGAATAACGTGCCATAGAACAGCAGATGATAGGGGAGTTCAAAACGACCAAAAGATTGTATGGGAAGGGGGGTCTATCTCCAACTTTAAAAAAATCTTAAACTTTAATTTCTTCAACAATAAAATCTTTTGAAGAAATTTATTTAAAGGAAAAAAGTATTTTATTGAAACTTTATAACTTTATAACTTTTATGATTTTTGAGATAAGAATAAAATTTGAGTTTCAAAATGTTCGTAGAGAAACAAATATTTTTTTTAGAAAAAAAATGGTATGGTAATTGCTCAATTTTTTGAGCAATAGGGTTCAAAGCAATTTATGCCTAAAAAAATGCTCATAATTTTAACCTTTAAATCATTATAACTTCCAATTTCGAAGAGCAATATGCATTACTTTTTATGAATTAAAGTTTTTTTTATGAATTATTAAGAAAAAGAATTCAACAGGCTTTAATGTGCACGTTAAATTTTTTTTTTAGCTACTAGATTTTTGCTTTTATGGGTAAAAACAAAACATCAAAAAATTTAGTGAAAAAATATAATTTTTTTTAAAAATCGGATCTTTAAGGCCTTTTAACTCCGTATGGGTTGGAGATAGACCCCCCCTTCCGATACAATTTTTTGGTCGTTTTGAACTCCCCTATCATCTGTTGTTCTATGGCACGTTATTCCCGGGACACCCTGTATATTACAATGTAAAAAGAAATAAAATCATAGTTTCGAAGTCTAAATTTTTGTAAATGATTAAACCAAAATTTTTCTTATATTATTAAAATGATAGAATTTTCATTACATTTAAGTTTTTAAAACATTATTAAACACATATAATTACTGTAATCACTATATTTTAAATTTTTATATGTTTTTTTATTCTATACATATAACTAAATCTAAATAGGGCTTAAATTATATGAATATAAAAATAAAATTTTTTTAAAATATGTCTAAATGAAAAGTACAAATGAATTTATCACTTACTCAAATAAATTTTGTCATCGTTTTTAAAGTCATAGGTCCATGTATAAAAGCCTAATAGTAGCAGGCATGAATTCTTAAAAGCAACAAAGACTGTACTGAAAAAGCATAGATTTAAAAACCCAATTACTTTTGATAAAAATAAAATTAGTTAGCATTAGTGGCTTCTAAAAACCCTTTTGTTCGAGTTATGAATACGAATTTAGAGAATAAATCAATTTCACAAAATATAAAATTAAAAACTTTACCACTGTCTGACTTTGAAATAATACAGCTTAAACAAAACTATAATAAAAATTTTAATCGAACTAAAAAACTAAATGAAATTATTACCAAAAATTCTAATAAATTATATCTACCCAAATTACTTACATTATGTGATGAGTATTGCAACATATTCCAATTAGAATCAGACCCTATGCCTCTTAATAACTTTTACAAAAAAAATTAAGAATCATGGATGAAAATCCAAATTATTAAAAATTATAGGCAAGCTCATACGCAAACGGACGAAATTAATAGACAAGTCAAGAAATTACTTTAAAACGAGGAAGAGTGTCGTAGAGTAGACTGTGTCAACTCTGCGATACCTGTATGACCGTTATATAAACATTATATCATTCATAAACATTAATTACTTTTGGCAAAAATTCAAACATACAGCTTTATTAGGAGTAGTGTAGATTGACTTGAAATTTCGCACAAATGTTTCTCTTAGCGACCGAAATTAGTTGTATAAAGATGGTTGGAACCTGTTAACACATTTTGGCCCGGCGGCCTTCCAAGAAAATTTTTGTTTCCAATTTGTGTCCACTTTTACAGGGTGGTTTTGCAGTCGAAAAGAGATAATGACACAAATTTTTTTCAGTTCGGTTAATCCGTTTAGGCACGAGGGCGCAATGAAGTTTTTTCACTGTTTTTGATGTCGAGCCGAAAAAGTTTGACCGATTCACTTGAAATTTTGCATAAATGTTCCTTCTAACTAGCGGAAGTAGTCGTATAAAGTCGGTTGGAATATATTAACCCATTTGGGCGTGGCGGGCTTCGTGGTGGTTTTGCAGTCGACAAACAAGGCTGACAAAAATTTTTTTTAGTTCGGTTGACCCGTTTGGGCACGCGCGAGCAATTAAGTTTTTTCAATATTTTAGATGTCGAGCCAAAACGGTATGACCATTTGACTTAAAATTTTGCATAAATGTTCCTTCTAACTAGCGGAAGTAGTCGTATAAATTTGGTTGGAATATATTAACTCATTTCGGCCGGCCGCCTTTCAAAAAACATTTTGTTTCGGGTTTGTGTCCAATTTTACACGTTTTGCAGTCCAAAAGAAAAATTATATTTAAGTTCGATTAACCCATTTCCTACGGCGACGCCATGAAGTTTTCTATAAATTTTATTTGCTTAAACGAGTAAATGAATTTTATTGAAAATTTTGTACCACCATTTTAATTATAAAAACTTACCGGGTTGATTTGGTTTTGACCTGTTTACGCGTTTTGCAAAAAGATTCAATGAAATTTTTAAATTTTTGGTACTAACGCAAGTTAACCTTTATTCCAAAAGCTCACTTAATTAATAAGACTAAATTTTTTTGTTCTCCTCAAATAGTGCAAAGGCTAAATGAGATAATATTAATAATTAAAATAAAGCTAATAAAGAATCCGAATAATAATATCCTTAAATTTAAAAAACATAACATGTTCCTTATCTACAGTTTTTGGTAAGTCTTTATTTTTTATCTACTTTGCAGTTTTTGTTCTTTAAAGATAGATTTCAGTGTAAAATTGCAGTTTTTCTTCTAATAAAATTTAAAATTAAAAAATTCAATTTCGTATATATTATGATTAAATACATAGTATTTTAAAATAGTTTTTCCAAAAACAAGCCTTCATTTATCTCATAAAGTCGTAAAACAAGTGATGAAAAAAACCAAGGGTTTTTAAAAAATCACATTTTCAAAAAAATACAGTTTTTCATACTGAGTATTTTATCGGAACCAAATATATATGTTGGTGACTAAGTTACTACTTACTTATAAAAACAGTAAATTTTTTAATTTTTAGGTCCTAATAGCCTCTCTATGGGGAAGGTTGCCCAATTACTCAAGGATCTAATCCTCACTACTTCCCTTCCAACAAATTTTTTAGATTCTAGTAATTAAATTTTGAACTCCACAAAAAATTGGCATTTTACTTAGAATTTTACTATTTAAGCAAGAATGGTTAAAACTGAGAGATACTTTCTTCAATTTAAAGAACCGCTTTTCAATTTAAGAAAATCTTTTAACATATGTTAAAGTATAATGTTGGACCTTCAAATTTTGTATATTAGCAAAAAAACATTTGAACAGGTATTTAAGTTACAGGTGTTTAAAAATAGCAAAATTTCAATTTTTGAGCCCTTATAGCTGCCAAACAGGGGATGTGACAAAAAAATTTGGTTAACCGACTCCTATCTAACTTCTCCTAAAATTTCAAGACCTTAGCTTGAACCGTTTAGAAGATATGTGAAGCCAAAAATTTTGCAAAAACTGAGTTTTGATTAATGGCAAATTTTAGTACCGTATGGCAACCCTGTATATTTTAGTGATATACTTTTGTAAGGCCTAAGAAAGCAGCTCTCTCTTGCTTTTTTTTGATTAAAAATATAGCTAACAGAACTCTTATTATACCAATTTAAATATAGGGCTTTTTTGAAATTTGTGGGGGCTGTAGCTTCGTCACCCTTCAAAATTAAGAAAAACCTTTGACACATGTTGAAATATAATTAAAGAGCTTTCAATTTTGTAAATCACAAAAAAAAATTTTTTTACAGGTATTCAAGTTGCAGGTGTTTAAAAAAAGCAAAATTTCAATTTTCAAACCCTTATAGCTGCAAAACAGGGGACGTGACAAAAAAAAATTTGTTAACCGACTTCTACTTTTTCAGAGGATCTAACTATTCCCAAAATTTCAAAACCCTTGCTTGGCCCGTTTTGAAGATATGTGTAGCATAAAATTTTGCAAAAATTGAGTTTTGCATAATGGTAAATTTTAGTAACGTATGGTAATCCTAAACACTTATTTTTTAAAAGTTTATAAAGTTTATGAAACCAGCTATCTTTTGCCATTTTCAGATTGAAAATACACCTAATAGAACTCTTGTCATAAGAATTTAAATATAGGGCTTTTCCCAACTTTGGGGTTGCTCCCTAACGGGTGGGGCTACAGAAAAAAAATCTTATACGAAATTATTTTTTTTGTAATACCTACTCGTGGTTAAAATTTCTTTTCTCTATTTCAAACGATGTAAAAGTTATTGACGAAAGACGAATAGACAGACGGACGGACGGACGGACGGACAGAGTGAAACTATATAGGCACATTTTTACAAAAATTTTTGAAAATGTGCTAAAAACGTGGAAGAGCGTATTAGAACTTTCAGGTAAGTACAAGGCAAAATATAAAAGCAGATTTTCAAATCTTTATTGACATGGTATAAACTTTTGTTGACATGGTATTATGAAATAATGGCAAATTTAGTATGTCCTTTTGACCTATAGTCAAACGGGTATAAAAATACTTATATGTAAACTAGCTATTACCCGGTGTACGTTGCTCTGCCTCTTAATGGAGTTTTAATTTAAGTTGATGTTATTGAAAATTTTAACATCAAAATTGCACATGGTATGCATAATTTTAAAATGTAATAAAGCAATTTTTTTACAACGTTTTTTTTAGGATTATTCAAACAATTTTTCAACAAATTTATCAAATTTCACTTGAAACTTTTCATAATTATTAAATAATAATAAAAAAAAAACTTTAATTCAGTTAACATTATTCGCTGCAAGCCCACCATCCTCAACTGTTCCTCTATCGTCAAGGAGCACCAAAATGTTAAGAAGCACCACGTATAGAAAAATTTGAGATAATAGTTAAAACAGTATTGCACACTGTTTTTTAAAGTTTTTGTTTCGCAATCGGTTAAAAGAACTCGACAAAAAATTTTTTTAAACATTCCCCTAATTCAAAAAAGTTTTACCTACTTTAAAAAATTAGACGTAATTTACTTAAAAAAATGTTTTTTTTTTGAATAATCGTAGGAATGATAAGTATATATATGTAAGCATACAAAATTTAAAGTCAATTGGTCAAACCGTTTCTGCTTAAGAGTAAAGTAACGAAAAAATCTGTAAAAAGGTGCTGTGCCGCAATGGGTTAACGGAATTCAACAAACCTGTTTTTGAGACTTTAACCAAGCAATATTCGCAAAATTGGACGTAATGCCCTTCCAAATTTTTTTTTGGACAATTGTCGAGCGGCAATGGTTAACAAATTCCAAGTCTGTTAATAGAGTGAACTCAACTCTCAAAGAGGAACACATATACAAAATTTGAAATCAATCGGTTAAACCATTTTTAATTTATAACAAAATAACGAAAAAACATATATAAAGCTGTTGGGCCGCAATGGGTTAACGGAACTCCACAAATATTTTTTTAAGGCTTTCTTTTTAACCAAAGCGGTATTTCGAAAAAGTATTAGTAAGATAAAAAATGATACAATTAATCAAACCAATGATAATAGTAATAATAATGTAGAAATAAAAGACTCCAAATACCCAAACTGGAATAAAGGCGAAACAATAAATCCACAGAAAACAACTGAAAGAAAAATAGGTTACTCTAAATTCCAAGATGATACCAAAAGTTTTGTTGATCCCATGTCACCCCCAATTGTAAGGCTTACAAAAAGAGCAATTGAAAATGGAGATAGTGTATATGTTCTTTCCAGATTAAGGGATTACAGAATATATAACAATGTGCGATTATATTTAGCATTTTTCCACGATCAAAATGATATTTGCTTTGATGGTATTACACAAACCAATATAAAGGTTTTAATTAATCAAGAAGGAGTACCAACTCACTATCCGGAACTTCGGAGAATATATGACAGATACCACGAAAACATAGGAATCTGCAATAAAGATGTTTCGAATGATCTAGCTACATATAGACGACATGTTTATAACAAATACAGGGAAAATCTTCAAAAGACAAGAGAATCTTGGCAAAATTACCTGATCGGCAGATAATAATGGCAGAACAAGAAAATATAATGCAAATTGGTGATCTAAAAATATTGTATTTAAATATATGTAGCATTAGAAATAAAATACTGGAACTGGAAACATTAATTAATGAATATAAAGAAATAGACATAGTAATAATTACAGAGGTTTGGATTTATGATTATGAAAAAGATATCTACAACATCCCCAATTATCAAGCTGTTTACAACTGTAGAAATAAAAAAAGAGGGGGTGGGACTGCCATTTTTATTAAAAATAATATCAGTTTCAATGAAATATGTAAAGATGAAAAATATAACTTTACTGTAATTGAAATCCTTAACTCAAAACCAAAATTAAAATTCGGTACATTTTATAAAGCTCCAGTGGAAAACAGCAACCTATTTATGGAGTTTCTTGAACCTAAACTGGTAGATAAGGCAAATCATATATTTTTTGCAGATACCAATCTAAATCTATTTGAGAACTCCAATGTAATTATTAAGTATAAGGATATTATAGCAACTTCTGGATATAGCATAGTTAATAAAACAGAAAGTACAAGAAATACAACTAACTTTAGCACCTTAATTGATCACATAATAACAAACATAAATGGCAATTATGATGTTAATTATATAATAGAAAATAACTGCCTATCGGACCATCAATTGGCAATAGTAACTATTAAAGCAATTAACATTGAGAAGTTACCAATGAAAAAGTACAACATAAACAAAATCGATTATAATCAAATGCGTTCCATAATAAAATACAAAACTGAAAATAATAATATACCAGAAATCGAAACCTTAGTAAAAATTATACAAGAAGCAAAAAGATTATGTACTAAGACAATACCGATGAGAACGAGAAATAATAGCTGGATAACACCTTTTATTCATGACAAGCTGAAAATAAGAAAAGCATTATATAATCGACATAAAAATGATCCGAACAATAGTGAAAAAAAGGCAAAATATATAAAAATTAAGAAAAAGCTAGAACAATTAATAAAAGAAGAAAAAAAAAATTATATTAATAGAAATATTGAAAAAGCCGGGAGCGATTCTAGGAAATTATGGAAAATATTGAATAATTCTATAAAAAATACTAATGAAGATAAACTGAAAAATGTCAGTCATGTTATTAAAAGCAATGGTGAAAAAACAAAAAATGATGTTGAAACTGCAAATACTCTTAATAATTTTTTTTTACTGAAATAGGAGAACGTATAAAAAAAACATTCTAAATACCAACGATTTTACTAACTGCTCACAAAATCTATTTAATAGCAACTCGTTGTTTCTTATTCCAGTTATAGAACCAGAAATCCATCAAATTATTATGAATTTAAATAAAAATGCAACTCCAGGATTGGATAAAATTACAGTGAGAGATCTACAAGAGTTGGTCAATATTATAACCCCATCTTTAGTGAAACTGATAAATGAAAGTTTCACTAATGGTATGTTTCCTGATTCGTTAAAAAAAGCATATTTAGTTCCTATTCACAAAAGTGGGTCAAAAGAAGACTGTGGTAACTATAGACCAATTTTAATTCTAAACTCAATTTCGAAAATATATGAAAAAGTTATTAATTCAAGAATAAGAAGTTTCATTACTAAAACAATATGCTTTGATGCTAATCAGTATGGTTTCTTAGAAAAAAGTGGTACAGAATCAGCTATCGCAGCAACCTTGGAACATATTTACGATGCGTTGGATGACGGATACTATGTTGGCGCAGTTTTTATTGACTTAACAAAAGCATTTGATATGGTAAGTCATTCCAGACTTATCAGATTGCTAGATAACTTAGGAATTCGAGGTAACAGTAATCTTTTACTAAAAAGTTATTTGACAAATAGAACTCAATGTGCTAAAGTTAATGAAGTACTAAGTGATGAACTAGTAATAAAAACAGGCGTACCACAAGGTTCATTACTGGGGCCGTTATTATACCTGCTGTATATAATGGACTTACCTAAAAACAATATTAAGTCAAAGTACAACATTTATGCAGATGACACTAACCTTATTGCAAAAGCGAAAACATTAAAAGAGCTTCAAAATATACTAAATGATGACTTAAAGATATATTGCAGTTGGTTGGACCAAAATGAATTATGTATAAATGCGAAAAAAACTAATTATATGATATTCAAAATGCAAAAGAAAACAAATGATAAGATTAAGCTTAAGGTAAAGGATACTATAATAGAACAAGTTGATAATGTTAAGTACTTGGGAATGATAATTGATGAAAACTTAAGATGGGATAAACATATAAAAAGCATTAGAAAAAAAATTATTCCTATAACAATGGCTGTCAGAAGAATGGGGAGTATTCCGAATTATGCTGCTAAACTTATATATAATGGCCATATATTATCAAGAATTAGGTATAATATATGCAGTTGGAGTCATTGTTCATATTTTCATAAAAATCAAATGAGTGCGGTAATGAATAGAGCCCTCAAAACTTTATTTAATTTGAATATAAGAACTAGAACCAATAATTTATATAAAATAATTGATACACTGGATATTAACCAATTAATTTACTTTGAAAAATGTAAATACATGTATAATATCCTGAACAATAATATTAAGTCAAAAGTAAAACTTCAAAATAGGGAGAATATTCATAATTATCTAACCAGAAACAGGAAAAATATCGAAATTCCTAAAGCCAAAACAACGTTGAAGCTAAAAAGTCTAAAATGCAGCGCAATAAAACTTTTCAACTCGCTACCGGTAGAAATTAAAAACTGTCAAAATTTAAAAATATTTAAAAGTAAACTTAGAAAATTTGTAAAAAATCTTAGAAATTAATCTTTAAAATTTGAAAATTTAAAAAAAACAAAAGATAAAAAAAAAAAACTGGAAATTAGAAAAATTGTAAAAAATTTTAAGTTATTAAATGTTAGTTATAAACTGTAGTTTAAGAATTACTTAATTTCTTATACATAATTTTATATATTATTGTAAAATTATCTGAAATTAAATAAAAAATTGAATAAAAAAAAAAAAAAAAAAATAATAAAACAATTCATGATCAGAATGCTAAAGGGTATTTTTGTAAAATAAATGAGAAAGTTTTATTTAGAAGAGAAAATGCTCATAAATTAGATGCCGGATATAGTGGCCCATTTATTGTAACAAATATAGAATTTTCAAATGTTAAAATCGAAAACTTAAAAAATAAAGTAGAAACTGTACATAAAAATAGAGTAGTTAAATCCATAAATTCAATTGTTCTAAAAGTAAAGTAATAATTAAATAATCATAAGTAGTCGTAAATTTTAAAAATTTGCATAATATCTTGACCTACATTAATAAAATAAAATTAAATGAATCAGCCGGCTCAGAAAAATAATTATTATTAATATATTTGTCTAGAATGAGGTGTAACAAACGCATTCAATTAAATGTGTTTTGTTGGATGTGTTCAATTATTAAAAAATAAAATATTAATGTTTTGTTGGATATGCTTTATTTTAGAAAATATCATAAATTATCATAAGCAGGCCAAAAAATATTTTATTTATTTTTAATAAAAAAAAAAAATTTTTTTTTGAAATAAAATTTACTTATTAGTTTATGAATAATTTCATTTCAGTTTTAAAAATCACTGAAGATTTTCTGGAAATTTTAAATAAATAGTAAGACGTTTTGTAATTAAAAACTAAGAAGACAATGCTTCACAGGAACATTTGTGTAGTAAGTCTTAATAATTTTCAGTGAAAATCTGAAATAAGGGCGAAAGCCCAATGTACGCTTTGATGCATTGCTTGGTTTGCTTAAGAAAATAAACCAAGCAATGTATTAAAGTAATTTCAAAGATTCCCTCATCTCGCTCTCAACTCTCCCTCATCTATATCTCATCCCTTCCTTCATAACCTTTTAATTATTTATCAATTTATAAAATGGAAAAAAATGATGTAACGACTGACGGTTGGGAAGGTGGATTCGGGTATACAATACCTGAGTTCAATGCACCATAAAAACCAAACAAAATACATTTTATTTAAACTTAGTTAGGCATATTAAAAAAATTTCAAATAAAATTTATAATTTGCATTTGATAATGCAAAACTCAATTCAAAAATCAACATTTATTTAATACAATTTCACGTACATATAAATAGATACATTATTTAGCATGTTGAATAGGTACATTATAGAACGTTAGCCTTCAAACAAGTATTTTGATTTGCATCTAAACAAAGGAAACAATTTAGAATGTATAACAACATTTTTTAAAAATATATATACAAAACATTAATAGAAATAGATCATTATTGAAACAGAATAAACCTATAAAAAAATTTAAAATCTTTTATTAATTTATTTAATTTAGGCAAGTACGCACTTAAATAAAAAAAAATTTTAATTGAAATTAAAAAAAAATTATACCAAGAAGGGATTTGAACTAACGACCCCAACATTTTATAAAATACGAAACATACAAAACATTCAATCAAGTTTTTAAGATACAAGAAGAAATTATATGAGTCATTTATTTATTTTTTTTTGTGTATCTATTACTAGAATCGAAGCATAATATGCGTTGTACAAAATATAACGGTTGCAATTTTATTTAACATACTTTTAACATAATGTACATAATGAAATTAGAAATAGTTCTTAATTAGAAAAAGTTCTTCTTTCAATTGACCTTCCGTCATTCTGTGACGGGCCAAAAGCTAGTATAATATAAAAACGAAAATTATGCAAACATAAGTAAAACATATAACCTAAATATAAATTATGTCAAAAGATTTTTTAGCACATTTTCAAAAAATTTTGTAAAAATGTGTCTATATAGTTTCACTCTGTCCGTCCGTCCATCCGTCTGTCTGTCTATCCGTATGTTTAAAAAACCTTTTACACCTTTTGAAATAGAGTTAAGAAATTTTAACGGGTAGCTATTACGAAAAAAATAATTTCGTAGAAGAATTTTTTTCTGTAGCCCCACCCGTTACGGAGCTACAGCCCCACAAAGTTGGAAAAAGCACTATTTTTAAATAGTTATAACAAGAGTTCTGTTAGGTATATTTTCCATCTGAAAACGGAAAAAGATAGCTGGTTTTATGAGCTTTATAAATAATTAAGAGCAAATGTTTAGGGTTGCTATACGGTACTAAAATTTACAATTATGCAAAACTTTATTTTTTGCAAAATTTTCGGCCAGACATATCTTCTAAACGGTACTAGCTAGGGTCTTGAAATTTTGGGAGAAGTTAGGTCCTTCGAAATTAGTAGGAGTCCGTTAACAAAATTTTTTTGTCAAGCCCCTGTTTAGGAGGTATAAGGGCTCGAAAATTGAAATTTTGCTATTTTTAAACACCTGTAACTTGAAAATCTGGTCAAATTTTTTTTTACAAATATACAAAATTTACAGCTGCAGCATTATGTTTCAACATATGTTAAAGGTTTTTGATAAATTTGAAAGGGTTTCTTTAAATTGAAGAAATTGTCTCTTAGTTTTAACTATTTTTGCTTAGATAATAAAATTTTAGGTAAAGTTCCAAATTTTGGTGGAGTTCACAATTGATTTCCCTGAAAAAAATTGTAGGGTGAGGACAGGAGGGGGGTGGGCAGATACATCATAAGTTTGCTATACAAAAATTTGGGAACCTTCCCCATCGAAGGGCTACTAGGTCCTAAAAATTAAAACTTTTATGTTTATATAAAACAGTAAGTTATTCAACAGTGTAAGTTTTTGCCAAAATTGAACGTTAACATTGAAGCTACAACATTATTTTCCGCACTTATTAACAGGTTTCCTTGAGTCCATTGGGGTTATATTGTAAGAATTTCCCCATTAGTCATATACTTAATAAATTAATGAAATAACTAAATTAATATTATCATTTATTTTTATACATATTTTTATAAAAATAAATGATGAAATATTCAGTAAGAAACCACATATAATTTTGAAAATGTGCTTTTTAAAAGCCCTTGGTTTTTTTCCTTACTTGTTTTAACTTAAGATAAATACTAAGTTTTTTTTTTTATATATCTTTACCAATATAGGAAAAATAACACTTATAGTAATAACAAGTAAAGAAACAGTGAGTCGGTGCAACCGACTTAGAAATACCGAACACCTATTTGGTTCAAATTTAATGGGAAGTCCATTAGTCATTTTAAAACAATAAAAGCTGTTATTAGTTTGGTCGTAAAACATAGCTAACCAAATTAACTTTATAATACTAAAAACATTTTCTAATTTATCGATTTAAAAATATTAAAAAACAAAAAACTTGAATTAAATGAACATATATTTATTTCAATTCAATTACAAAAGTGAAAAATTCTAAATTTTGGAATAAAAATTTAATATATTTAATAATTAAAATTTTTCAAAGTTGCAATTATTTTAAATTGCTAGTTTATGTACCTATCGAAAGGCTTATAAACGCAAAATATGCAATAAATGTATCTATTTCTTAGGAGCCACCTGAACCACCACTACAATTAAGTCTAAATTTCGGGGATACATAGGAAATAGGAAATATATTCTTTGGCTTCGAAATTAAACTCGACCAGAACCAATTCCCATGGTTTTTTCATTACTAGTAACCTAGAGTTCAAATTTCATCAAAATAGCGGCATTATTTTTTGAGTTATGGTGTTTTAAGATATATGTTTGTTAGCATTTGAACTTTTCAACGGTTTCAGAACCCGAAACCATGGTACTATTTCGCCCATATGCAGTCCCCGTCATACTTTCAATGCTAGTTAACCCTTGTACACGTGTTATCTTAATTTTAAGTTACTAGTTTTATTAACTTCGATGATAAGCTTTTACACATTGGGGGTCTAAGAGAGGTACTGAACTACCACTCCAATTGATCCAAAATTAGATGGACACGCAGAAAATAGTGAAGAACACCCATGTGTTTAATTTGAAGCTTCTACATTTGTTTCAATCTGACCAATGGCGTAGTGGTAAAGACGCCGCCTTTCATGCGGAAGGTCTCGGTTTCAAACCCCGGTCAGATCATATCTAATAAAAAAATATCGTAAAATTATATAATTATATCGTAATAGTTTATATCGTAAATAAGATTTAATAAAAATATATAAATAATTCTTGTGTAAGATAATAGATGGCGCACAAAGTTAACATTTGTGCATTCATATTACATAACCTTATACAATAGCTACAGCCGAGTAATCAACGGCTTAGTGAATATTATGATTAAAAAGAAACTGAAGCCAAGTTTAAAATAAACTTGATGAATGCCCTATACTCCTTAAAGGATTGGAAAAGGAATAAAAAAAATAACATTTGTTTCAAGTTACTATCTTTGTTAATTTCGAAAATATGCTTTAAGGTCCTCGGAACTGTGTGGCTGGTCCCCACCCCCTACTCCAATTGGACCCAAATTTCAAGGACACTAAGGAAATAGGAAGGGACACGCTGATACCAAATTTGGAGGTTCTATCTTCATTGGTTTCGGAAGTATGCTCGTTTGGCATAAATTCGAACAAAAAGTTCTAGGTTACGAACCCATGGTGCAATCTCGACCGTACGCAATCCCCGCCATAGTCTCATTACTAGTAACCTACAGCACAAATTTGATGAAGATAGCGTCATTAGTCGTTGAGTTATCATGATTTTTTATAACCTACACCTATAGAATAGGTAAAGTGGTATATTAACTTTGGTATGGTGTTTGTAACCACCTAAAGGAAGCAAGCTAGATTTGGAAAAGTATATATATTTGTGATCAGCGTGACCTCCTAAGTCGATATAACCGTGTCCGTCCGTCCGTCCGTAGGCACGATAACTCAAAAAATAATGGAGCTATCTTGATAAAATTTTAACTGTAGGATACTAGGACTGGAATTACGTCGGGGATTGCCAATGGGCGGAATCGGCCCATGGGTTCGGATTCTGGACCTTTTAATCGGTCCAAGGGCTAACGAACATATATAAAAAATCATGAGAACTTAACAACTAATGACGCTATCTTCATCAAATTAGTGACGTATGTTACTAGTAATGAGACTAAGGCGGGGATTGCGTACGATCGAGATTGGACTATGGGTTCGGAACCTAGATTTTTTTGATCGAATTTAGGCCAAACTGGCATAATTCCCAAACCAATGAAGATAGAACCTCCAAATTGAGTATCAGGATGTCCCTTCCTATTTTCTTAGTGTCCTCGTAATTTGGACCCCGTCGAAGTATTGGGTTGAGGACCAGCCATACAGTTCCGAAGACCTTAAAGCATATTTTTGAAATTAATAAAAATAGTAACTTCAAACAAATTTAGAAGTTTCAAATTTGGCACATGGGTGCTATTTAATATTTCCTGTGCGGTTCCTCTAATTTTGGATCAATCAGAGTGCTGGTTCAGTACCCCTTTTAAACCCCCCAAGGTTTAAAAGCTTATCATCGAAATTAATGAAAATAGTTCCAATTGTGTATAAGAGTTAACCAGTATTGAAAGTATGACGGGGACTGAATATGGGCTAAATCGTACCATGGTTTCGGGTTCGGGAACCTTTGAAAAGTTCAAGGGCTAAAGAACATGTATCTTAAAAACAGCATAACTCAAAAAATAATGCCGCTATTTTGATGAAATTTAAACTCTAGGTTACTAGTAATTAAAGTACCATGGGAATTGGTTCTGGTCGAGTTCGGACAATGAGTTCGAATTCTAGAAGCTTTTGATCGATCTGAGGCCAAACGAGCATAAATACAAAGCCAAAGAATATATTTCTTATTTCGTATGTGTCCCCGAAATTTAGACTTAATTGTAGTCGTGGTTCAGGTGCCTCCTAAGAAATCCCAAAATTAAAAAACTTATCTTCGAAATTCATGAAGATAGAAACTTTAAATTTGATACACGAGAGTTCTTCCTATTTCCGTTTTTCTTTAGCACTTTTATATTTTTAAAAGGCTAACAATTTTACCATAAAACATATTTAGTATAATATTTTATAAATTAAAAACCATAGGTGATATATAATTAACACATCGTGTACAATACTTAAGCTATATGAAAAATATTATAGAAATTTTCATATATGAACTATATGAAAAGTTCTAAATTTGTAATTATATTTTAAAAATACATTTATTGCATATTTTGCGTTTATAAGCTTTTCTAATAGGTACATAAACTATCAATTTAAAATAATTGCAATTTTGAAAAATTTTAATTATTAAATATATTGTGCTTGGATTAGCTTTTATCACAAAATTTAATAATTAAATTTTTTTCACTTCAGTAATTGAATTTAAATAAATATATTTTCATTTATTTCAAGTTTTTTTGTTTTTTAATATTTTTAAATAGATAAATTAGTAAGAATTAATTAGAAAATGTTTTTAGTATTATTAAGTTAATTTGGCTAGCTACGTCTTATGATCAAACTAATAACAGCTTTTATGGTTTTAAAATGACTTATGGACTTCCCATTAAATTTGAACCAAATAGGTGTAGGGTATTTCTAAGTCGGTTGCACTGACTGACTGTTTCTTTACTTGTTATATATGTTCGTTAGCCCTTGGACCGATTAAAAGGTTCAGAATCTGAACCCATGGCCCGATTTCACCTATTTGCCATCCCAGCCGTTTTTCAGTCCTAGTAACCTACAGGTAAAATTTCATCAAGATAGCTCCATTATTTTTTTGAGTTATCGTGCCTACGGACGGACGGACATGGCTATATGGACTCAGGAGGTCACGCTGATCACAAATATATATACTTTTCCATATCTAGCTCGCTTCCTTTAGGTGGTTACAAACACCATACCAAAGTTAATATACCTTTTACCTCTTCTATAGGTGTAGGGTATAATTTACCTGTTCTATAGGTGTAGGGTATAACAAATAGTATTAAGAAATATTGTATTTTTTTTCGTACCATCACTATAATTAACAATAATATTTCAAAATATAAAAGATAAATGAAATGAAAAGCTAAAAGAAAAACAAGAATACAAATATAAATTTTTTTTTCTTTTCTTTCCTTTTTCTTTCGGAGGGAGATATAATATAAAATACATAGCTATAGTATAGTATAATGAATTTCCGATAAATATAAAGATAAGAACTATATGGTGGTCAATCTTTTGCTAAATTAGCATTTTGTAATAATTCAATAGGAATGCATTGACCGACCTAATAAATATGAATTTGATATGCATACAATGGTTGCAATACATTGAATAACTACAATTCATAATTTCTTTGTTTTACATCAATAACCTAAGGAATGCAATAATTATGCTAGGCTTTATTTAAGATATCAAATAATATTAATAATAATTAATTATTGTCATAGCATTAGTAGCGTAAGGAATAAGTTATAAATAGTTAAATTAAGTAAAACGAGGAAGAGTGTAGTAGAGTAGACTGTGTCAACTCTGGGATACCCGTATGACCGTTATATAAACATTATATCCTTATTATTATAAACATTAATTACTTTTGGCAAAATTTCAAACATACCAGCTTTATTAGGTGAAATATAAATGCTCATATAAAAGAAGGAGTTGTATGGCAGCTACTCGAACCCTCTCTTTTTAAAAAATGATTCTATAAATGAACGAAATATTTTGGCTGAAAGAATGTATGCAAATATGAATGAAGAACAAAAATTGATTGTAGATCAAGTTTTATTATCTGTAATAAGTGAATCTGTTAGTAAAATTTTTTTTTAGAAGCTCCAAGAGGATGTGGGAAATCATATGTATATTAATACTTAATAATAAATTTAAGAAGAAGTAATAAAATTATTCTTGCCGCTGCGTGAAAACTTTTGGTTTACCTGTTCCAATTACAGATACTTCAGTTTCTTCTATAAAAGCGAGTTCTGAAAATGTTTTTGTACTTCGTATAGCTAATCTTATTTTAATTGATGAGGCTTCAATGATTCCTGCTTTAGCAATTAATTGTATCGATCGTTTGTTGAAAGATATATGTAATGAACCAATGAGTGGAAAAGTAACTGTATATTGTTATATAAACAGCTGATGCATTTAAAGGTTTTACGATATTAAATGCAAATGCATCAGCATTGCTGATGCATTTAAAAACTTTTACGATATTAAATGCAAATGCATCAGCATTTATAATTAAAGTGTAAAGCTTTCCATGGAACTGAAGAATGCATAAAATACAAAGAATTAAAGAATCTTTCTCCTTTCTTTTTCGAGTCGTGCTTAAGAGCAGACATAAATAAAAATAAAATAATTAGAATCCACAAGTGGTTGTTTTTTATTTAAATTTGGAACTCTCGAAACCGGAAGAACCTCAACAAAAAACTGGCGCAGTCGGTATACCGGTTGAAAACGAAGAAAAATTTAAATTTTTACGCCATTAAAGTGGTTTAAAAAATAAAAAAAAAAATTAAATTAAAAGAAAAAAAAAAAAAAAACAAAAACGTTTAAAATATAACATAAACTGTTGTGTCTCATAATAAAATAAATAGTGAAAAAAAAAAAGTATGAACCTTAAAAACTATCACTTCTCAAATTACAAAAAAAAAAAGGGTACAAATATGAAAACTACCAGAAATCGCATTGTAAGTGCAAACAAAACATTATAGAACAAGCAAATTAAATTTAAACAAGAAATTTTTACGATTTAACAAAAAAAAAAACATCCGATGGACTAATCTACCATTTTATGATACTAATAATAATTGTGCCTAAGAAATAAATTTAAAATAAAACAAAAAAATATATATTTCATATTCGAGCGCCTTTAAAATTAATTATGTACGTGTTAATTATGTAATTCGTATAATATTCTTATAAAATTTAAAATTTTTTTTTAATGCAAAAACAAAAATTAACTGTAAATGGTCACTCTATGTTTGTAATTAATTATAATAATCTTAATTGTTTTTGTACAAAAATCACACCATAAAATTAACCAATCAAGAATATGTAACCGTAACAGTAAATACTACGTAAAACTGGTTTGAAATAAAGCTAAAATCAAAAAAGGTCACTTCAGTTCTGATCTTGTAAAGTGCAACATATAATAAAATATTTCTTAATAAAATTAAAATAAATTGTGTATTTTTTTAAAAATAATAACAATAATTAAATTAAATTTTTTTTTCTCTATTTAAAAAAAAAAAAAAAAAAAAAACAAAAAAAAAATAAGTTTTGGAGTATTTGAAGGTACAAAAAGTGACTATACAAGAACAATTATTATAAACAAGTATTATAAAATATAACTAAATATAACTAAACAATTATTATAACCTAATAACTAAATGATAATTTTTTCTTTTTAAAAAAAAAGAAAAATTAAAAATATATCTAAACTTTATCAAATTTTGTATATTAAAAATATTTTTAAATCAAGTTAAACGATTCTGTATTTAGATTTATATAAAACTAAAGTTTGTAAACCACATTACATTAGTTTAAGAATTTAAAAAAAAAAAAAAAAATATGTATGGACTGAAATTCAAAATGTTAGTTTTAGGAACTACTATTAAATATAACTTAATTTAAAATCATAAATATTTTTAATAAAAATTTAAATTGGTGTAGTTTGTTTAAAAAATTTAATAATTAAACGATGTACATAAAAAAAAAAAAAATTTTTAAAAATAAATATATATATTGAAACTAAATAAATTAAACCTATGTTTAGAAAAAATAAAAAATATTTGAATTTGAAATATGTATAGATATATAATTAAAATTAATCAGTTATTAAAGTAAAAGAATTGATTTCATTTAATAATAATAAAAAAAAAAAAATTAATATAACAATAAAAAAGAACAATACATGTTTTAAAAATATAACATATATATATTTATATTAATTAAAATATATTTTTTGTATGAAATCGTTAATATTGATTTTATGTGTACATATTTATATATGCTGGTGCATATTTGTTTACTTAGGTTAAATAAGCAAGCAAGGAAATTTTAAACTTCATTAGCTCAGTTGCTTTATTATATGATTTTTATTGATTTAAAAAAAAAAAAAAAAACAAAAAAAGTTATTTTTGAAAAAGATTTTATGAATAATAAATTCGACTAAGTATTTATTAAATTCTAAATGATAAAATAAAAAATTAAAATAGCAAAACAAAAATTTTTGAATGCACTAAAGTGACTTTATAGTGATAAAAATTCTAAAAAAAAACTTTTTTTTATTCAAAAATTCAAAAAAAAAAAAACAAGATCAGTGATCGCACCACCATTTAAAAAAAATAAAGTTCTGAAGGAATTTTTTTTAAATTTTGTGAAAAATTCTAATTAAGAAAAATAAAGAAAACTAATAATAAAGAAAACTTTTGTCGTTCTATTAATCTAATTTTGTTTAAGAAATCATACAACAAAAAAAAAAATATATCTATGTATTTCGTTTATTCATAAAATCTATACCCATCTAAATCACACATAAAAATCGAAAAACTAAACTTTAGGAACAAATTTGGAATTATGTAAGGAAATTGGAATTAAAATAAGACTTAATTTTTTAAATTACAAATCAATTAAATAAAATTCATGATTAAATTTTTATAATATTATAAAGGATTATATTAATAATAATTATATTATTAATATTAATGTCGAATTACTATAAAAAATTATATTAATTTATTGCATAAGTAAGTTTTTATAGCATCGTAAAAAATTATATTATGTATAATTTAATAATCAAATTATTACAATAACAAATTATTATAAAACCTCTTTTTCTTTACAAAAAAAAATTTCTGTGAATTTTAAATAAAAACTGTCTTGTTATTAACCTGCAACTATAAATCTCCTTTTCCGTATCATTGAGAAAATTTTTAATTTCTTTATTAACTACTTTAATTTCATTAAATAATAAAAAAAAATAATAATTTATAACTTTAATATAAAATCTAAATTTAATAATGAATCAAGAAGCAAGAGAAACGTTGCAATTCCTTGCAAAAAGTATCAGTTATATGCCTACTTTCGATGGAAAGAAATTCGAATTACTTGGCTTTATCCAGAGAATCGAATCATTAATTCCCATAATAGAACCCCTAATGCAAGAAGATAAATTAATAGTATTAAATTACATACTTGACAAAATCTCTGGTAAACCAAAAGAGAGTATACTCATGAACGGTACAATACAAACTTGGAATAACCTAAAAGAATTGCTAATAAGGGATTTCGGAGATAAAACTCCAGTGGAAGATCTTGTAGATGAAATAAGACTTTGTAGATGCGATTCTACAATAGAAAATTTTTTTCAAAAAATAAAATCCATTCTCTGTAGAATTAACAATAGTAAACTCTTAACCGGCGTAAACATTGCAGAAGAATTAAATCCAAATGATAGACTAGCTCTAAAGCATTTCATTAAAAACCTCCCACCTTTAGCCAAGAACCTGATAGTATGCAAAAATCCAAGTACCCTAAGCGGCGCTTACGATGAATTACAAAAAAAATGGCTACCTATTTCTTTCACACGATCAGAGGGGAAATTGTCCCAAAAATATTCAAAGCAGTAATTTTTCACAAAACGGGTCTTTTACAACAAATAACCGCTCGTTCCCCAATAACAACAATAATAATAATAACTTTAGAAATCATAATAATAATTTTCATAGGGCTAATGTATTGCAAAATAATGGACAATCACACCGAACCAATAGAAACTTTACAAGACCAGTGGTCCCAAACAATACTAATAATGAACCCATCGATACATTTACGAACCAAAACTATAACAATAATTATAGTTATATTAGAAATCACAATAACCCCAACAGGGTTAACGAATGGCAAAACAGTGGAATATCACGCCAAACTAATACAAATCACACAAAACAAGTCCCAAACAATAATAATGAAGAAGCCATGGATACCTATACGAATCAAAATTGCGACAATACTTTCACACAGCCAAATTTTCATTCAGTAGGCACAAACAATTACCCTATATAACAGTGAAATCTTAAACCAGAGACCCAAGATTTATTATTGATTCCGGTGCTGAACATAGCATTATTAACCCTCATAATTGCCACCCAAAATGGAGAATTAGCCAAAGTAAATCAATAAAAGTTTTAAACAGAACTATCACAACAAAAGCTCATTACAGTTTCCCGATTTTCAAAGAATTTAACGAAAATCAGGACTATTTTGTAGACTTTCTGGAATATAATTTCCACAACTATTTCGACGGTATAATTGGAAATAACATTCTTGTTAATTTAGAAGCAATAATAAACTTTAAAGAAAGACTTCTAGTCACTAGAAATTCACGCCTTACCCTTTACCTCAACGAGGAAGAGGAAATATACAAAAAAAACTGCTATACGGACAACTCCACGAATATTTTTAATAACGAATATCATGACAATAAAATTCCAATCGAAAATTTTTCTAAACATCTAAATAATAAAGATCGCAAAAGAAATCATAATTGAACTGTTAAACAGTGCGGATGTATATTTTTATTAATAAGTATTATCGGTTAAAATTAATAAAAAAAAAACAATAAAAAAAAAAATAAAATAAAAGAAGAATCAAAAAAAAAAAAAAAAACTTTCAATTTTAATTAAATAAAAGAACGTTGCAATGGCGTCGTGCCATAAATGCAAAAGCAAAATAAAAGGTGAAACGGGTATAATATGTGCGGGAGTATGCAAAAAAACATTTCATGAACAACTAAAATGTTCTGGGTTGGATCAGTCAACCATTAATATTGTGTACACAAATAAAAATGTAAAATTCATATGTGAAGACTGTGTATTATATATTCAAAACGTAGATCTAGTTCTACAAAATATGGAGAGTGCAGTAACAAAAAATAATCAACATCTAAGGGAATATAAAAACGAATTTGAAGAAGCAATAAAAAAGAATGAATCAGAAATTATTAATCTGCTAAGAGCTATCGAAACAAATTACATGAAAAGATTAGAAGAAATTAAAATGGAACAACAAGCGGAATTACGTAAAATGGAAAAATTTACTGAAGCCTTTAAAAATCAAAGCGATAAGGTAAATGACACTATTTTGAGTGCAATGAAAAAAAATGATGAGGCTTGCAAAACAATTAACACAGTTGTTAACGAAAAAAATAAAAATATGGGTCAAACAGTTTCATTTGCTGACATGGTAAAAAATACAAAAAAAAGTGAATTAAAAATGAAAAAAGAATTACCTTTAATTGTGAAACCGAAAAATAAACAAAAAAATCAACAAACAAAAAGTGACTTAAACACGAAGGTCGATCCAAAAAATTTCAAAATTAAAAATATAGAAGATAAAACAAATGGGGCTATTTTAATTGAAACTGAAACAGCTGAAGATCGTGAAAAAATAAAAAGTGAGTTAGAAAAACAATTTAAAGATAAATACGAAATCAAAATACCAACGGATATAAAACCACAAATTGAGATAATTCATATGAATAACAAATTTGAGGAAACTGAAATTGTTGAAAAACTTAAAAAACAAAATTGTTTTATGGAAATGAGTGAAATCAAAGTAGTAAAAGTGTACCAGGTTAAAAAATATAATAGAGAATTTTATAATGCAGTGATTGAAGTGGATAAGGAAAGTTTCCCAAAAATTCTTGCGAATGAAAAAGTATGCATAGGATGGGAAAGATGTAGAGTGTTTGATGCCATAAATATACGAAGGTGCTACAAGTGCAAAGGTTTCAACCACAAATCGGCGGACTGTACAAACAAAGAAACGTGTTTAAAGTGTCACCAAGAACATAAGACCAGTGAATGTAGCAAAGACTTTATCAATAAGTGTATTAATTGCTTAAAATATAATGAAAAATTGAAATTAAACGTGGATGTTAATCACAAAACTTTTAGCAAGCTGTGTCCCGCGTATCAACACAAATTGAATTTAAAAAAAAAAGCTATAGGATATTAGCAATTAAAGCAAATGACAATGGATGATATTAAAAATGAAGAAAACAACCTTATTAATAAAAACAATTATCAAAAAAGTTCTACTATTCACATTGAAGTTAAAAATGATGAGTCCAGCTTACCAGAATATGCAACTAATTGTAATTATTATGATATAAATACTAAAAATGATAATGATAATGTTAATAATAATATTAATAATAATAATAATGATAATAATAATAATAATGATGATAAGAATAGTAATAATATAAATGATGATAATAATGATAAAAATAGTAATAATATAAATAATGATAATATTAATAAGAATAATAATAATACAAATAAGAACAACAATAATAATTATAATAATAACAAGAATAATAATAAAAGCAGTAATATTAGAAATACCCATCATGCTATTAACAAAAAAAATAGTTTATTTTCAAAATTAATAGATTTTAGTAAAAATAAACCTGGTAAAACTAATAATTTAATAGACAAAGATTCTAAAAACGATAATAAAATCTCACATAGTTTGAAGGATCGAGAAATCGTGTCCGTCAATAAAAACATTAGATCAAAAGAGCTTCTAAGTAATGACTACTCAAATTGGGTCAAAGGAGAAACCATTAACATTCAAAGCAATTCTAAACTGGGTAAAACTAATGATGAAGCTAAACGTTTAAGTACAGAAGACAGCAGGAAAAGTTTTGTTAACCCCATGGTTCCACCAATTGTTAGATTAACAAAAAAAGCGATTGAGTCTGGTGAAAATACGTATGCCTTATCTAGATTAAGAGAGCACAGGATTTATAACAATGTAAGGTTATTCTTATCTTATTTCCATGATAAAGATGAAATTTGTTATGATGGTATTACTCAAACTAGTTTGAAAGTACTTATTCATCAAGAAGGGTTGCCAAATAACTATGAAGAACTTAGTCAGCTATATTTTACTTATCATGATAACACAGGAATACCCAAAAAGGAAGTACTTAAAGATTTAACTTATTATAGAAGACATATTGATAATAAATACAGAGAACACCTACAAAAAATTGGAGAATCTTGGCAAAATTACATGATTAGTAAACCATGATACGTAACAAATACAATAATATAAATATGGTGCATTTTAATGCTAGAAGTTTAAGGAAAAATATGACTGAAATCGAACTTTTTGTTAAAGACAGGATAGATATTGATATTATTATGATTGGTGAAACTTGGTTATATACAGATGAAGAAAGATTTTTTAATATACCTGGTTTCTCAGCATTTTTTAATTCTAATAATGAATCGAGAGGAGGTGGAACCGCTATTTTTATTAAGCAGAATATTCAGTATACGGTTTTAGAAGTATTTAATCAATTTAATACTATAATTGTTTCATTAAATAATACTTCTCCATCTTTAAAAATTGCAGTTTGTTACAAAAAACCAAGTGATAACAACAGCGATTTATTAGCACATCTAGATTTAATTTTTGATAAATATAAGAATATAGTTCTGATGGGTGATATAAATATTGATTTATTAACAGACACAGAGCTCTCCAGATCATATAAATTGATGTTAGAATCTAACGGAGTAACTATAAGGAACGTACTAAGTTATGAATCTGCTACTAGAGTGACTGAAAATACCTGTTCAAAAAGTTGAAAAAGCAGCCTAACAATATAGATATTCAAGCAAGTTTTAAAAATGCAAAGAACAAGGTTAATTATGAAATAACTAAAGCCAAACAAAATTATTTTAATGATAAACTACAATTAGCTGGTGGTGATCAAAGGAAAATTTGGAAAGTACTAAATAATCTCATCTTGAAAAAATCAACTGAGTTAAGTAAGGTTATCAAAGAAATAAACAGTAATGGAATCAGAACATGCGATAGTTTTGAAATTGCAAATTCATTCAATTCTTACTTCAGTTCTATCGGAAACAAACTAGATGATAAAATTGTTGATGCTGAAAAATACATAATAAAAAATAGATTTGTTGAACAGTCTATTTTTCTTAAACCAACAGATGAAACGGAAATACATAACATTATCATGCAGTTAAAAAATAGTTCTCCAGGAGGTGATAATATTTCAGCTTCAGATTTCAAACATGTTGAAACTTTAATAACACCTACAATTGTATGCTTGATAAATAGGTGTCTAAATACTGGTATATATCCCGAGTGTTTAAAATCAAGTATTGTTGTACCTATATTTAAATCGGGATCAACCTCAGATGTATCAAATTATAGACCGATTACTCTTTCAAGCTAAAAGTATTAGTATGGAAAAGTATTTGAAAAGGTAATTAACTCTAGAATACAGGAATTCGTGCAAAAAGTTGTAGGATTTGATATAAATCAATTTGGTTTTCAAAAGAAAATTGGAACTGACTCTGCAGTCCTTGAATCCACCAACTCAATTATAAATAAACTGGATCAGGGAAATTATGTATGTTCGGTATTCGTTGATCTAAAGAAAGCCTTTGATACAGTGGACCATAATATTTTACTTGACAGATTGCACGAAATCGGAATAAGGGTTACTGCTAATAATTTACTTTACTCATATCTTAATAATAGAAAAACTATGACAAAAATTAATGGAGTTTTCAGTAATGAAAATATTATAAATATTGGTGTTCCTCAAGGATCAGTACTTGGTCCCACACTGTACTTACTTTATATTCATAATATCCAGTATACGAATTTGAGGGCTGACTATAAGATCTTTGCTGACGATACTCTACTTATTTATAATGCTAGAACCTGTGAAGAACTTGAAAGTCTTGTAAATACTGATTTGGGTATATATGAAAGTTGGCTTAAAGGTAATAAATTAACTATTAATGCGGAAAAAACAAAATATATAGTATATAAAATAAAAAATTAAATTGATATAAATCCGAATCTATTGGTAAATAAAACTAAAATTGAAAGAGTTACTACTTATAAATACCTTGGGGTTGTAATAGATGAAAAACTGAAGTGGGAAGATCATATTAATAGATTAGTAAAAAAAATTGTGCCTATGCTTGGTGCCTTCAAAAGAAGTGGAATTATGTTGAATAAACAAACTGCAGATAAGCTTTATTATTCTCATATTATCTCGCACATCAGATACAATTTATGTAATTGGTCCAGCTGTTCATTACGGTTGAAAGATAAAATTTGTGTTTTAATAAACAAAACCATAAAATGCTTACATAAGTACGATTGGCTTACCCCAACAAACGAAATTTTTAAGCGCACCGGATATCTGAAGTTACACGAACTCATCATTTTGGAAAAATCTAAACTAATTTTCAAAATAGAAAAAGGGGTTTATAAAAAAAACGTCATAATTACCAAAAGAAATAATATTCATAATTACAATACAAGAAGGTTGAACAATTTAAATCATGCAAATCAAGAATAGAGTTATCACGCAATAGCTGTCTCTCGTCATCAATAAGAATTTATAATAAATTGCCAATGGATTTAAAAAGAAGCTCAAACTTGAATATTTTTGTCAAAAAACTGAAACAATTACTAAAGAATAATGCTACATTTGTAAATGGCTTAACGCAGGAGTGAAACAATGCTTATAGCATATAATGTTATGAGCTACGATATTGTATTTATGTAATTATATATGTATATATGTAAATATATTAAAATTTTAAATTTACTTTGTTAATAATATTAGGAAGTAATTGCGATGTTTTATCCAAAACTATAAGTTTTGTTTATATCAAAGTTACAAAATAAAACAAAAAATAAAATTACAAAAATAAATGCTCTACTTTTAAGGAAAAAAAAAAAAAAAAAATGTAAAAAAAATATGTATATCACTAAGTAAATTTAAACAATAAATAAAAAAAAAAAAAAAAAAAAAAGACTCGAACTGTTACTACTATCATACAAGGATGTAATTTATAAGGAAGGAAATGACCTCTCATTTTCTTCTAAAATAAAGCATAAAATTATAACTAAATCTGATAGACCTATTTATAATAAGTTATACCGCTACCCAGAAATTCATAGGGCGGAGGTTGATAAACAAATAAGCGAAATGCTTAAACAGGGCATAATTAAACGTAGCAATAGCCCTTACAACTCACCCATTTGGGTAGTCCCAAAAAAAATCGATAGCTCTGCCATACAAAAATGGAGGATAGTCATAGACTATCGGAAGCTAAACGACCAAACAGTAGATGATAAATTTCCCATCCCTAATATGGGAGAACTCTTTGACAAATTAGGAAAATGCATGTATTTTTCCACTATTTATTTGGCCAAAGGGTTCCACCAAGTCGAAGTTCATCCCGAAGATCGAGCGAAAACGGCATTCTCAACATCAAGCGGCCATTACGAATTCATTCGTATGCCTTTTGGATTGAAAAACGCACCAGCGACTTTCCAAAGGCTTATGAATGACGTATTAGGTGACCTAGTTGACAAAATTTGTGTCGTTTACCTTGATGACATCCTTGTATTTTCCACGAGCTTAGATGAACATTTACTCAATCTAAGAAAGGTATTACAAAAAATAAGGGAATCAAATTTAAAAATTCAGATTAATAAATGTCACTTCGCTGCTGAATCTACCAATTTCTTAGGGCATGTCATTGTAAACGGAGGTATTAAGCCTGATCTAACCAAGGTTGAAGCTATTCAGAAAATGAAACTTCCAACGACTGTTAAACAAATAAAACAGTTTCTCGGTATCAGTGGCTTTTACCGAAAATTCATAAAAGACTACTCGAAAGTCGCATATCCAATGATAAAATTTTTGAAAAAAGGAAACAAAATAAATGTATTAGACCCAGAGTACAAAAATGCATTTAATAAATTGAAAAGCCTCTTAACTAGCGATCCCGTACTCAGAAGCCCAGATTTCAGTAAAGAATTCGTTCTGACAACGGACGCGTCAAACCACGCAATAGGCGCAGTTCTAAGTCAGAATAACCACCCTATCTGTTACGCATCTCGAACATTAAATAATCACGAAACAAAGTATTCCACCACCGAAAAGGAGCTCCTCGCGATAGTTTGGGCAGTTAAATATTTTCGAACCTACCTGTATGAAAGAAAATTTGCCATACGCACTGACCATAAGCCTCTTGTCTGGCTAAGTAATGTCAAAGAACCCAACATGAAGTTACAACGATGGAAAATCCAACTGAATGAGTATGATTTTACCATTAGTTATTTAAAAGGAAAAGAAAATTATGTAGCAGACAGTTTAAGTAGGATTGTAGATAAAGATTTACACGAAGACGAAAATATAACATCCATAAATGTCTTTAATAATGACAACGTAACCTACGATAATGAAAGCGTTGTTAATGAAACGTATTCTACCCAAGCCACTATACATAGCGGAGAAGAAGATGAGACTTTCTACATTCCTATCAGCGAAAAAGCCATAAATCTTTACAAAAACCAATTATATTTAAGTCTTGGGGTAAAAGAAAAAATTTCCCTAAAAATTGTTAATAAAAAAAATTCAGAACCATGTGGTAGTCACGGAAAATTCCAACCTTCTAGAAATTATGAAAGAAACTTTACTTACTAAAGGCGTTATGTGCATTCATTGCGAGAACACAGATCTATTTTTAAAATTCCAAAACTGTTATGTTAAAGATTACGTCCACAATAAATGCCTAAAATTAATTAAATCTAACATTAAATTAAAAGAAATCTTCGATAAAGAAGAAATGCTAAACCTAATAAAAAAAGAACACCAAACAAATAATCATCGAGGTATTAACGAAGTATTTTATAACCTCAAACAAAAATATTACTTTCCAAATTTAATGAAACTAATAACCATCTACGTTAATAATTGCGAAGTTTGCATGCTAGCAAAACATTATCGACATCCTGTCAAAATACCATTTACAATAACAGAAAACCCAAAAAAATTTAACGAAATCGTTCACATTGACATATGGTTCCCATGTAGAAACCAAATGTACCTTACAACCATCGATAAGTTCTCTAAATATGCTACAATACACAAACTCAACGACAGAACATGGATTTCTATTCTAAAAGCTATTAAAGAAAGAATAAGATTTTTAGGAAAAATGAAAAAAATCGTCTTTGACAATGAAACATGTATTTTACATAATTCTGTAGAATTATTCCTCAAACAAAACGACATTCAATCCCATGTCACTACAGCAGGTTGTAAAACAGGAAATGCTGATGTCGAACGCCTTCACGGCACACTTAACGAACACCTTAGATTGTTAGAAATAGACAAACATGGAAACGAAGATTTAGACGAAAAAGTTCACAATACTATAATTTTCTATAATCAAACACGACATACTACTACGAAACTAAAACCTATAGACTTTATCGAAAAAATTTTGAACACGGAAGAAAGTAATAACCTTGCGCCATAATTCGAACAAAACAAAACTTCTCGTATCAACCGTCTAAACGAAAAACGAGATACACGACAATACGAGCTTACTGATAACGTAGTAATTAATAGAAATGTAGGTAAAATAAAACCCAAATACAAGAAACTGACTCAATTTAAAAAACAAAACAACTACGTGTTTGATACGAGTAATAAACGAAATACTAGATACACATCCAAACAAATTAAAAGAAAATTTAAGTACCAAAATTAAATCTACATTAAACAAGATTAGATTACAATCAGAAAACATGATAATAGGAATAAATAAAATTAGATATATAAGTAAATTTTAAAATAAATAAAAAATTATAGGAATATAATATAAGACTAAATTAAAATTGAAGTTGTTGAAAAATTTTTTTTTAAATATTTTATGTATGATAAAAAGAATAAATAAAATTAGGTATATAAGTAAATTTTAAAATAAACAAAAAATTATAAGAATATAATATAAGACTAAATTAAAATTGAAGTTGTTGAAAATTTTTTTTTTTAAATATTTTATGTATGATAAAAAGAATAAATAAAATTAGGTATATAAGTAAATTTTAAAATAAACAAAAATTATAAGAATATAATATAAGACTAAATTAAAATTGAAGTTGTTGAAAAGTTTTTTTGAAATATTTTATGTATTCATTGGCATACTATTTTAAATTATAAGTAATTATAACTAAGGCGAAAATAATGTAAGCATTCTTTTCACCATGGACAGCTGATATACAAAAAGCAAAAAATAATAATAATAACAAAATTTAAAATACCTACATAATCTTTGCAGGGACCGCAAAGATGTATTCATTGCTGATGCATTTAAAAGCTTTTACGATATTAAATGCAAATGCATCAGCATTTATAATTAAAGTGTAAAGCTTTCCATGGAACTGAAGAATGCATAAAATACAAAGAATTAAAGAATCTTTCTCCTTTCTTTTTCGAGTCGTGCTTAAGAGCAGACATAAATAAAAATAAAATAATTAGAATCCACAAGTGGTTATTTTTTATTTAAATTTGGAACTCTCGAAACCGGAAGAACCTCAACACAAAACTATATGGTGATTTTCGACAAATCGTTCCAGTTGTTTTTCATGGAGACAGAATTACAAAATTTGGAGCATGTATACAAATAAAAATGAGAGTTGTTTTAAAATAAATGAAGAGATTTTAATACTAATTGACGGACCTAAAAAATATTATTATAATGTGGATTCCGTCATATCATATTCAACAGATAACTTTTTTGTCGACAGAATACATTAATTCCTTGACACCCGTAGCATTACCCCTTCATTGCTTAAAATTAAAAAAAGGGTCTGTAGGCATTCTAATTAGGAATATGAATATAAGTTTAGTAAATGGAACTCGATTGATTGTTAGCGATATGTTAGAAAATTCTTTAAAATTAGAAATTGTCAAAGGAAATTGGCAAGGTAGTTTTTGTTCCTCGAATAGAGTTAATTTGTACTGACATAAATAAGCCATTCACTTTAAAAAAAAAGCAGTTTCCTATTAGACTAGATTTAGCGATGACAATAAATAAAGCATAAGTACAAACTTTTGACAAACTCGAGATTTATTTACCTCAATCTGTATTCAACCATGGACAACTATACGTAGGATTTATTAGAGCGTTTCTATAGAACCATTAGTTTTGGAAATATATCGATACATAACTTTAGGATTGCATATATATTAAAAACGAGGAAGAGTGTAGTAGAACAGACTGTGTCACGCGTATACCGTAACATAACCGGGTTACCCGTATGACCGTATTATATACATTATATCATCCGGTTAATTACTTTTGACAAAATTTCAAACATATAGCTTTATTAAGTGTAGTGGAATACTTATATAAAAGAAGGAGTTGTATGGCAGCTACTCAAACCCTTTGCATCAGACCAACCAAATTTAACAGTAACTTTTGCCATAAAACTAAACTCCTTTTGGCAAAATTTCAGACACCCAGCTTCATTAGGTGTAGTGTTTTGCCAAAGTTTCTACAAAATTTGCTTGGTCTACTGTAGAGGGTTCGAGTACCTGCCATACAACTTCTTTTTTTATATAAGTATTACTCTGTATACCAATTACAGGTGCGTGTCTGAAATTTTGTCAAAAGTAGTTTAGTTTTATGGCCAAAGTTTCTGCAAAATTTGGTTGTTCTACTGCAGTGAGTTCGAGTAGCTGCCATACAACTTCTTATTTTATATGAGTATTACTCTCCACATAATGAAGCATGGTGTCTGAAATTTTGCTAAAAATAGTTGAGTATAATGGCCAAAGTTTCTGTAACATTTGGTTGGTCTACTGTAGAGGGTTCGAGTAGCTGCCATACAACTCCTTCTTTTATATGAGCATTACACTACACTTAATAAAGCTGTGTGTTTGAAATTTTACCAAAAACGAGGAAGATTATAGTTGCCCTTGTCAACTTTTAGATACCCGTGCATACCCACTATGGTGTATAAAATAAACCGTAATTTACTTCCCTTATACATTTAACTCAATACTCCATAATTTTGACGGAAAAAAAAAAAAAAAAAAATTTAAAAAAAAAAAAAAATCACAAAACAAAAAACAAAATTTTTATTCATTGTCCCATAACTTTAGCTAAAAAAAAAAAAAAAAAAATTAACAAAAAAAAAAACTAAACTTTCATTCATTGTCCCATAACTTTAGCTTAAAAAAAAAAAAAACAAAAACAAAAAAAAAAACAAAAAAAAAAAAAATGGCCCACCCAAAAATTCCGATAGTCCGAGTGATGTCCAACTTTGCCAACTAACTTGCCCTATTACTTTACCCGCCCAATTTTAATTTTAACCTTGTAGCTTCATTAGATTCACAGTTATTGAATCGCAAACTTTGTATGGCAGCCCCCCAAAATGGGGCCGTAACATTTTGAAACTTCATATAAGTGCTCGATTCATTATATAAATAACCGTGTGTAATTTTTATCGTCGTAGTATAATTAGTTTTGAAGAAATTCATATTGGTGCAAATAAGTTGTATGGCAGCCCCCCGAAAATGGGGCCCTAACATTTTGAAACTTCATATAAGTGCTCGATTCATTATATAACTAACCGAGGGTAATTTTCAGCCTCGTAATATAATTAGTTTTAAAGAAATTCATATTGGTGCAAAGAAGTTGTATGGCAGCCCCCCGAAAATGGGGCCCTAACATTTTGAAACTTCATATAAGTGCTCGATTCATTATATAACTAACCGAGGGTAATTTTCATCCGCGTAGTATAATTAGTTTTGAAGAAATTCATATTGGTGCAAAGAAGTTGTATGGCAGCCCCCCGAAAATGGGGCCCTAACATTTTGAACTTCATATAAGTGCCGGAGTCATTATAAAACTAACCGAGGGTAATTTTCATCCGCGTAGTATAATTAGTTTTGAAGAAATTCATATTGGTGCAAAGAAGTTGTATGGCAGCCCCCCGAAAATGGGGCCCTAACATTTTGAAACTTCATATAAGTGCCGGAGTCATTATAAAACTAACCGTGTGTAATTTTCATCCCCGTAGTATAATTAGTTTTGAAGAAATTCATATTGGTGCAAAAAAGTTGTATGGCAGCTCCCCGAAGCCTTGGTCCGATTTTAACCAAAAACAATAGGGAACCTACAAATTGTCTAAAAATTACTTTGTGAAAGTTTCAAAACTCTAGCTCTTATAGTTTTTGAGTTATCGTGCTGACGGACGGACGGACGGACGGACGGACGGACACACATAGCTAGATCGATTCACTTTTCGATGCTGATTCGATACGTACCCTTGACACTATATCTAGCTCTTATATTTCGATGCGTTACAAACGGAGGAGTAATTTTAATATACCCGATGTTCATACATGTATGCACGGGTATAATAATTAACCGGATGATATAATGTTTATATTACTACGGGTATCCCAGAGTTGGCACAGTCTAATCTACTACACTCTTCCTCGTATTTATTGAAATTACTCCTAAAAATGTTTGATATAGATTTCGATTTAATATTTAAATATGAATTAAGAAAAAATATGGATATTTATATCAATTAAATAAATTTCGACAAACAAATTTAACAAATGAATAGGTATAAAATTAAATTTTAAATATAGAACAATGTTAAATAATCTAGATCTAAATAGAAATATTAATTTTGAAATCTATGCTTAAAAAATTTAAAACCATAGTTTTAACATCGACAACCCTATCGCTTATTAATAAAACTTATTTAACACTTGGGAGAAAGCCTGTCGTACGACAGGTGTAAGTGTAAAAATAATTATACCCGTATGACTATATAGTCAAAGGGTATAATAAATTTTCCATTACGTTTGTGACCCAGAGAAGGAGGGGGGATAGATATAGAATCGAAAAAAAAAAATCAATTTAGCTATGTATGTCCGTCCGTCCGTCCATCCGCACGATAACTAAAGAACTAAAGAAGCTAGGGTCTTGAAATTTTCGTAAATTCGTTTTTTTCCAATAGCCGTCATCGCTATTTAAATCCAGCCATTTTGGTCTATTGGTTCGGGCAGCTGCCATACAACATCTTTTTTTATAAGAGTATTACTCTGTACCTATGACAGCTATGTGTCTGAAATTTTGCCAAAAATAATTTAGTTTTATGGCCAAAGTTTCTGCAAAGTTTGGTTGGTCTTCTGTAGAGGGTTCGAGTAGCTGTCAACCAACTCCTTCTTTTATGTGAGCATTACACTACACCTAATGAAGCTGGGTGTCTGAAATTTTGCCAAAAATAGTTTAGTGTAATGGCCAAAGTTTCTGCAAAAATTGGTTGGTCCACTGTTGAGGGTTCAAGTAGCTGCCATACAACTCCTTCTTTTTTATGAGCATTACACTACACCTAATGAAGCTGCGTGTCTGAAATTTTGCTAAAAATAGTATAGTGTAATGTCCAATGTTTCTGCAAAATTTGGTTGGTCTACTGTAGAGGCTTCGAGTAGCTGCCATACAACTTATTATTTTATATGAGCTCTATACCTATGGAAGCTGGGTTTCTGAAATTTTGCCAAAAATAGTTTAGTGGAATGGCCAAAATTACACCAAAATTTGGTTGGTCTACTGCAGAGGGTTCGAGTAGCTGCCATACAACTTATTATTTTATATGAGCTCTATACCTATGGAAGCTGGGTTTCTGAAATTTTGCCAAAAATAGTTTAGTGGAATGGCCAAAATTACACCAAAATTTGGTTGGTCTACTGCAGAGGGTTCGAGTAGCTGCCATACAATTCCTTCTTTTATATGAGTATTCCATTACACTTAATAAAGCTCTATGTTTGAAATTTTGCCAAAAGTAATTAACCAGATGTTATAATGTATTTGTTACGGTCATACGAGTATCCCAGAGTTGACACAGTCTAGTCTACTACACTCTTCCTCGTTTTTTTTAATACTGAATCAATAAGAATAAATTAAAATCCTAAGCGAAAAAAATAATGTTTAATGAATTATCTAAATATAAACTGATCTGATTAAACCCTATAGGTACAATCTAAAAATTATTAGATTTCGTAATTCTCGCTCTAACCATCTGACCGTTTGGTTATTTATACATTACTTGCTAAGTGTTAATTTTGACAAAAAGGGCACGTGAATTAGCAGCAGTTTCTAGCCTTCCTGGATTAGAAGGAAAAGAAATATGTTATAGCTTAACATAGAAGTTAACATTTTAAACATGTTTTTATTTTTTTTGAAGTTTATGTCTGTAAATATATTAGAATAACATTAATGATAGAAATCATTTTTAAACATTTTGATTGATTTTTTTCCAATCTTTTCAAACACTAAAAAATTAACGGAAAGAAATTTTTCTAGAACTGAATATTAAGTTAACATTTTAATATTGTTTCTTTTTAGCACATTTTCAAAAAATTTTGTAAAAATGTGCGTATATAGTTTCACTCTGTCCGTCCGTCCGTCTGTCTGTCTGTCTGTCCGTATGTTTACAAAAACTTTTACACCGTTTGAAATAGAGTATTAAGATACTTGCCACCCGTTACGGATCTACAGCCCCACAAAGTTGGAAAAAGCCCTATTTTTAGCACTATTGTTATAACAAGAGTTGTGTTGGGTATATTTTCCATCTGAAAACGGAAAAAGATAGCTGGTTTTATGAGCTTTATAAATAAGTAAGAGCAAATGTTTAGAGTTGCCATACGGTACTAAAATTTACAATTATGCAAAACTTAATTTTTTCAAAATTTTCGGCCACACATATCTTCTAAACGCTACAAGCTAGGGTCTTGAAATTTTAGGAGAACTTAGATCCTCCGAAATTAGTAGGAGTCGGTTAAAATTTTTTTGTCAAGCCCCTTGTTTAGGAGCTATAAGGGCTCGAAAATTTAAATTTTGGTATTTTCAAATACCTGTAGCTTGAATACCTGTGAAAATTTTTTTTTGTAATATGGTAAATTAAAAGATCTATAATTATATTTCAACATGTGTCAAAGGTTTTTCTTAATATTGAAAGATGTCGAAGTTACAGCCCCCGAAAATTTCAAAAAAACTCTATATTTAAATTAGTGTAACAAGAGTTCTGCTAAATGTATTTTCAATCTAAAAACGGGGCAAGAGAGCTGCTTTTATGGGCTTGACAAAAATATAAACTTAAAATATATAGGATTGCCATACGGTACTAAAATTTACCATTATGCAAAACTCAATTTTTGAAAAATTTGGCCAGACATATCTTCTAAACGGTTCAAGCTAGGGTCTTGAAATTTTGGGAGAAGTTAGACCTTTAGATATTAGTAGGAGTCAGTTAACAAAATTTTTTTGTCACGTCCCCTGTTTAGGAGCTATAAGGGCTCGAAAATTGAGATTTTGCTATTTTTAAACACCTGTAACTTGAAAATCTGTTCAAATTTTTTTTTACAAATATACAAAATTTACAACTGCAGCATTATGTTTCAACATTATGTTAAAGGTTTTTCTTAAATTTGAAAGAGTTTCTTTAAATTGAAGAAAATGCCTATTAGTTTTAAGTAGTATATATATGGGGGTTCTGGCGCTGTCAAAATCAGCTGATTGGTTTTTTGACAGTTGTTTGTGTCTTGGAAAATGTTTTTTAATAGGATTTTTCGAGTTGTTTGTGTCTTGGGAGTGATTTTTAATAGGATTTTATTATTGGTGAGTGTTTTGGGAATGATTTTTGTATGTTGTTAGTAGGTTTTGGATAGATATGGTTAGTAGTGGTGAATGGGAAAAATAGTGAGATTAATGGGAATGTTTAATATGTTCTGTTGTTGGTAGATGTCGTTAGTAGTGGTGGAATGGGAAAAATAGTAGGTTTAATGGGAAGTTAATGGGAATATCTAATATGTTGTGTTGTTGGTAGATGACGTTAGTAGTGGGGGAATGGGAAAAATAGTAAGTTTAATGGGAAGTTAATGGGAATGTATAATATGTTCTGTAGTTGATAGATGTCACAATTTTTGAGTGAATGGTAATAATGTGAATGTAGTAAGAATAATAAACAAGTGATGAAAAAAAACCAAGGGTTTTTAAAAAAGCACATTTTCAAAATTATATTGTACTAGTAAAAAAGCCTGTCGGACGACAGGTATAATTTTAATTTCTCTTTTTATATATATTCTTTTTTCCTGCTATTGCGCTACTGAATCAATAAAAGGAAATTCGTTACCTAAAGAACATTAAGTTAACATTATAATAGTTTGTTTTAGTTTTGTAAGTGATAATAAAATAGAAGTATGCATACTTCTAAAAAACTTCTAGAATAGAAGTATGCATAAGTGTAAAAAATTTCTTTATGTTTTTATTAAAATTTTCTGTATCTACCTGTTAACAGATTTCTCATACGTTTTGAATTTTTTTTTCTGTTCATAATTTACATTTTATCAGTTTCATTTTTTCTTTCTCATTTGTATGTAAGAATTTGTAATTAGAAGTATGTTACATTACATGTGTCAATAACACTTAACATAATTAAAGAGCAGAAGCATCTTTTATTATATTTATAAAAAATTTTCTGTATCTACCTGTTAACAGATTTCTCATACGTTTTGATTTTTTTTTTCTGTTCATAATTTACATTTATCAGTTTTATTTTTTCTTTCTCTTTTGTATGTAAGTATTTGTAATTAGAAGTATGTTACATGTGTGAATAACACTTAACATTAACATATTGCAACAGTAGCAGCGTCTTTTATTATATTTATAAAAAATAAAAACTACAAATTAAAGTTAGTTATTAGTTCTGTAAGTGTATTTAAATAAAAGTATACATACTGAAATGTAAAAAATTTCTTTAAACGTTTTTATTATAATTTTCTGTTAATATCTGTTAACAGATTTCTTATACGTTTTGATTTTTTTTCTTTCTGTTCATAATTTACATTTATCAGTTTCATTTTTTCTTTCTCTTTTGAAAGTAAGTATTTGTAAGTAGAAGTATTTAACATCTGTGAATAACACTTAACATAACATAGGGCACGTTGGTCAGCAGCAGCAGCAGCAGCAGCAGTTTGTCTTTTATTATATTTAGATTACATACTGAGTTTAACTTTGGCAATATTTACTTGGAAATAGTTACTACTGCCTTATAAAATTTACTGCTAACAGTAAATTTTTTATTTAAAAGTTGTTATAGCCCTTCAATGGGGAAGGTTGCCAAATTTCTCAAGTCTCTAACTTCAACTTCCCCCCCACACCCCTCATCTTCTAATTTTTTTAGGTTCTAGGAATTAAATTGTGAATTACACAAAAATTTGGGATTTTACTTAGAATTTTATTATCTAAGCAAAAATGGGTAAAACTAAGAGACATTTTCTTCAATTTAAGGAACCCCTTTTAAATTTAAGAAAAACCTTTAACATATGTTAAAATATAATGTTGGACCTTTAAATTTTGTATATTAATAAAAAAAAAATTGGACAGGTATTCAAGTTACAGGAGTTTAAAAATAGCATAATATCAATTTTCGGGCCCTTATAGCTCCTAAACAGGGGGCTTGACAAAAAAATTTTGTTAACCGACTCCTACTAATTTCTGAGTGTCTAACTCCTCCCAAAATTTCAAGATCCTAGCTTAAACCATTTAGAAGATATGTGGGGCCAAAAATTTTGCAAAAATTGAGTTTTATATAATGGTAAATTTTAGTACCGGATGGCAACCCTATACATTTAAGTGACATATTTTTGTAAAGCCTATAAAAGCAGCTCTCTAATACCGTTTTTCGATTGAAAATAAACCTAACAGAACTTTTGTTATATCAATTTAAATATAGGGCTTTTTTGGAATTTTCAGGGTCTGTAACTTCGTCACCCTTCAAAATTAAGAAAAACCTTTGACACATGTTGAAATATAATTATAGAGCTTTGAAATTTGTCTATCACTAAAAAAAAATTTGAACAGGTATTCAAGTTACAGGTGTTTAAAAATAGCAAAATTTCAATTTTCGAGCCCTTATAGCTCCTAAATAGAGGGCTTGACAAAAAAATTTTGTTAACCGACTCCTACTAATTTCTGAGTATCTAACTCCTCCCAAAATTTCAAGATCCTAGCTTAAACCATTTAGAATATATGTGTGACCAAAAATTTTTCGAAAATTGAGTTTTGCGTAATGTTAAATTTTAGTACCGTATGGCAACCCTAAACATTTGCCTTGTAAAAATTTATAAAGTTTATGAAACCAGCTATCATTTGCCGTTTTCAAATTGAAAATATATGTAACAGAACTCTTGTTATAACAATTTCTATATAGGGCTTTTTCCAACTTTGGGGAGCTGTAGCCCCGTAACAGGTGGGGCTACAGAAAAAAATTCTTCTACGAAATTATTTTTTTTGCAAAAACTACCCATGGTTAAAATTTCTTTACTCTATTTCAAACGGTGTAAAAGTTTTTGTAAACATACGGACGGACGGACAGAGTGAAGCTATATAGGCACATTTTTACAAAAGTTTTTGAAAATGTGCTAAAAAGGGGTGAAAAGATCAGTTTAATATGAAAAAGAATTTTTTTGAGTCTTGGAAAAAGATTTTTAATAGGATTTAACGGGTTGTTTGTGTATTGGGAGTGATTTTTAATAGTATTTGATTAGGTGTTAGTGTCTTGGGAATTGATGATTTTTAATGGGTAGTTAAGAGGAATTTTTATTGAAATTTAGTAGATATCACTATTTGTGAGTATTGTATTGTATTAGCTATAATAATGTATACTGAAATTTTAGATAAAAAGAGGTGAAAATAAAAAAGAAAGAAAAGATCAGTTCTATATGAAAAAGAAAAAAGAGACTGGTGGTTATAAAATATCACTATTTTAAAATATTATCCCCCTACTAGTTTTTAAAACAAAAAGACCGTTAAAATGCAAAGATCGCGCAGTAATGTTTTTTAGTATGACTAAAAGTAGGTATTAAATTTCAAGATTATTAATAAATATTTTAGCGATTTTTCACATATTCCAACGGATTATAGTTAAAGGAAAATAGATAAAATTTTTTTTTTAATTCAAATTTGCGGTTAAAACTTTTCATAAGGTTCAACAATTTAAAAGGGGTGAAAACATTAAAGTTAATTTTGAATTAAAAAATATCAACTGTTTAATGTATAGTTTTTAAAAGAAAAAGTTCGTTATTTTTTAACGGTTTTTCTCATAGACAAAGGAAAATAATAAAGTAAAAACAAAAAAAAAAATTTGTGGAAAAAGTCAGTTAATTTATAACTAATGAATTAATTAGTTATTATAATATTTTAAACGATTATATTTATGTTTTATTGTATTTGAATTATTTTGATTTAAACTGTAATAACTACTATAAATAGTAGAATATTGTCCTAAAAAGTTATTAATCAGAAATAAGACAGAACAGGAACCAGTTCACTAGAAAATGAATTTCCAAACAGAAAATCATAACGCTCAGAACTTTTTTATTTTTTTTGCGATTTTGTTGAATGAATGAATGTATGTTTTATATAAAAGATAAGCAATTTTATTAAAAATTTTATGTGGTTTTGCAGTGGAATGAAAGAATTGAAAGTTGAGTTTTTTTGTTTTTATTTTTTTTTTTTTGATAATAAAGTTTTTAAGTATAAAGAGCAAAAAAAAGTTCTTATATTATGTATCACTTAATAATTAAAATTATTTTAAATTGTAAAATAGAAATCTGCAATGACGTAAGGGGATTCCTTTTAAATTATATAAAAAAAAATATATTTTCTGTTTTGAAAACCGTCCTATATAAAAGAATAAATTTTCAATATCTATTTTAGTTTACGTTAAAAAATTAAACATTAAACATTAAAACAGTAATAAAAAATGAAACGTTCGGTTAAAACTAATGATACTTCTAAAACTTGCTTAGATTGCAATATAAAAATATTATGTAAAGATTGGCTGCATCATACTAGAACCTTTTTACATAAGAAGAATATAAAGGAAGTAGTAGAAGGTGTTAATTAGAATTATTAATTTAGAAATTAACATCAACCAATATAAACCCTTGAGAGGCTCTCAATATCTACCGTTGCCCTCGTTTATAAAAAACAAAAAAGCTTGTATTAGCGTTATGAATTCTGATCAATATTGCTTCAAATGGAGTGTAGCAGCAGCATTTCACTCTGGAAAAGATCTTGAACGAATATCAACATATAAAATATCTGATATACAAGCACAAAGAATTACTCTACAAAATAAGATGGTTTTTAAATTCGATGGACTAACATTTCCCCTTAAAGTTGCTGATATCGCAATATTTGAAGAAATGAATCCATCAATCAGCATAAATGTTTTTGGATATGAAAAAGTTGAAGTAAATAGCAAGACTTTCTTTCAAATTAATGGTCCATATTATTGCACAAAAGAAAAGAAAATGCATCATATCAATCTGTTGCTGATAGAAAACGAAAAGAAAACCCATTATGTGTTTATTAAAAATATATCCAGATTAATTCGTTCGCAAATTAGCAAACATAAAGGAAGAATTTTTTTGTGCATAAACTGCTTGATCCATTTCTATAGTGAAGCTGATTTAAAACGACATGAGTCTGAGTGCAACAGAATTGTTACAACAATGCCGGAAGATAAAAATAAAGTTTTAAAATTCAAAAACTTTATGAAAAAATTGGTTGTTCCTTTTGCGGTTTATGCAGATTTTGAATGTATTCTTCAAAATATTGAAACGTGTTCACCCGATCCAAACGTTTCTTCAACAACAGATATTCAAGAACATATCCCTTGTTCTTTCGCTTATTACATCAAATATTCATATGGTGATGAGTTAGATATATTCCGAATGCAAACTAATCCTGGATGTGAAGAAGATTTTGTGAAGAATTTGATTACAGATGTAAAAAATATAGCTTGTAAGTATTTAAAAAAAATAGTTCCAATGAAAAAATTAACAGAATTAGAACTAAAAATGCAATTAGAAAGTAAATTTTGTCATATTTGTGAAAAAGATTTAACAAAAGAAAGAGTAATGGATCATTGCCATTTTACTGGTAATTATAGAGGTCCAGCTCATTATATTTGTAATTTACAATTTAAAAAACCAAATTTTATTCCGGTGTTTTTCCATAACTTTAGTGGTTATGATTGCCATTTAATTATTAAAGCTTTAGCAAACTTTCCTGGGAAAATTAATGTGCTACCAATTAATAAAGAAAACTATATTTCTCTTTCTAAGTGGGTTGAGTATGAAGAAAACAATTTTGTAGAAATTCGTTTAGGTTTATGGATTCTAGTTTAGAATTATTAGCTTCTTATTTATCTAATGATGATTTATTTACTGTGAGGAAAATGTTTCCAGAAGTTGAAAGTTTTTCTTTATTCAGACGTAAAGGTATATTTCCTTATGAATACCTCAATTCGTGGGACAAATTGAACGAAACTACATTACCGTCAAAAGAACATTTCAATAGTAGTTTAATAAATAGTGTTTGTTCAGAGGAAGATTATGCTCACGCGAAAACAGTGTGGGAAAAATTTGAATGTAAAAATCTTCGCGATTATTTAGAAATTTATTTAAAAACAGATGTGTTGTTATTAACAGATATATTTGAAAATTTCCGAAAAATATGTCAAAAAATATATCATTAGATCCTTAGCAATATTTTACAGCACCCGGGTTGGCTTGGGATTCCATGTTAAAAACTACAAAAATTGAACTTGAACTGCTAACCGATATTGATATTCATAATTTTATCAAAAGAGGTATAAGAGGGGGTTTAACACAATGTAGCTTAAGACATTCTGTTGCTAATAATAAATATTTAGAAAACTATGATGCAACAAAACCATCATAATATATAATGTATTTAGATGTAAATAATCTTTACGGGCTTGCTCAATCAGATTTTCTACCCCATTCAAATTTTAAGTGGTGTCAAAATCTCAATATAGATGTTTTAAACATACCAGATGATTCAGATATAGGTTATATTTTGGAGGTGGATTTAGAATATCCATCCTCTTTACATGATGCGCAAAATGATTTACCATTCTGCGTAGTAAACAAACAAAATTGTAATATGAAACAAAAAAAATTAATAGCTGATTTGGAAAATAAAAACAATTTCGTTATAGAAACTTGAAACATTGCTTAAGGCATGGTTTAATTTTGAAAAAAATCGACAGAAGCTTAAAATTCAATCAATCTCCCTGGCTAAAATGTTTTATAGATTTAAATAATTTTCATAGAACTCAGGCAACAAATGATTTTGAGAAAAACTTCTTTAAAAAGCAAAATAATGCGAATTATGGAAAAACTATGGAGAATGTAGATAAAAGAAAGGATGTGAAAATTGTAATTGATTGGAAGAGTAGTGGACGTCGTCTAGGAGCTCGCGCTTTAATTTCAAGACCAAATTTTCATAGCATGACACATTTTACCAATAAAATGGTTGCTATTCAGATAAATAGAATGCGTGTATATTATAATAAGCCCATTTATTTAGGATTTACAATTCTAGAATTATCGAAAGATGTAATGTATAGGTTTCATTATGACTTTATTAAATTAAAGTACGGACAAGATATTAGATTAAATTATATGGATACAGATTCATTCATTTATACTATAAAAACAGATGACTTTTATAAAGATATGTTGCTAGATATGATACTTCCGCTTATAATTCTGAAAACCCATATAATATTCCCAGGAAAAATAAAATAGTATTAGGTATGATGAAAGACGAATGCAATGGTAGCATCATAAAAGAATTCATAGGTTTAAGAGCAAAAATGTATTCAATTGAAATTGAAAATAAAAAGATATAATGTAAAGCGGAAGGTGTTAAAAAAGGTGTTGTTAAAAATTTTACAATAAATAATTATAGAGATTGTTTATATAAAAAAAAAATATTAGTTAGACAAATGTTAAATTTTAGAAGTAAGTCTCATACATTGTATACACAAAGTTTAAGTAAAGTTTCTTTAAGTTATTTAGATGATAAGAGATTTATAAAAAATGATAATATTTATACTTTAGCTTGCGGACATTATTCCCTAAATAACTAAAATGTAAAAAATATAAATAAAAAAAATAAATATAAAATGTATACTTTATTAAACTATTTATTTAAATTTATTTGCTGGTTTGTTTTTTTTTAATTTACAAAATTTTCAGATGTTTTATATTTATCTATAATAATTCTTTCAAAAATTCTGTTGATTTTTTCAAGAGAGAACACCTTAGATCTTATGATTGCCCTACAATTACTGCAGCTAGGTGCATATTTATGTTGATAATCTGCAACACTTTCTCGTCTTTTGAAATGATACTACATATTGGACTAACATCTTATTATGTATATAATTTTATTTCCCCCGTTTCTGGATCTCTAAAATCTTCGAACATTTGCTGTTGATGCTCTAGACAAATTGTATAAAAATCTGCATAATCTTCGATTTTTTCAGCTCTTTCATAGTCTTCGCTGTCTACGTAAAATGTGTATATATGATTTATAGGAAAATTGTTAAGGAACGCTTCCTTAACAATTCTTTTATCTATACCACTAATATATGAAGAGGGATCAAGTAGTATTGCCCGGTTACTTTTTTTATAGAAATAAATAGTTTCATTTGAACTATCAGAACTATCAGAATCCATTATAAATAGTTATTAAAGAAAAGTAAACTTTATGATAGTTTTTGACTTTATGAATCAATATATTGTTATTTCATTTCTTATATACTTAACTTTTTTTTAAATAGAATAATAATTATATTAAAAAACATTACCCCATAGAACAAAAAAAAAATAAAAAGGAGAAATATTACTAAAGAAATGCAATTATTAAAAATTGTATGCGTATCTATAGTGCGAAAGAAAAAAAAAAAAAAATATATATGAATTCGCAAATTAGGGTTATTCCATTTGAATGATTTCAGTTGCTTTAAAACCAATAAATATGTTTATATTTTATTATTTATGAAGATCATACCGTTAACATTGATATTATGTAAGGCAAAAAAAATGATATATTGCATAATATATCTAAATGTTTTTTTTGATCATGAACTTTTCGTTTCTTATAATTTTATAGAAAACTTGTTGCTTGTATACGCTTGGGTGAACCACAAGGATATTTTTTTTTTTTGCAAAATGAAAAGTATTTAGTATGTTATAGTATAAATAAAAATAAATAATCAACTTGACTTTGAACTTGATTTAGTTTAGTAAAAACAGTAAAACTTAGACAGGTACATATTATGAGCAACGTACTTTCTGTACAATGAAGAAGGATATATTTTTTTTGTATTTAGTATGGTATGATATAAATTAAAAGAAATAAATAAAAATAAGGATATTTTATTCTTATTGTTTTAAAGAATTTTATTAATCTTTTTTTTGTTAAAGTTTGTTTGTTTTTAGTAAGTACATGTATATATTCAAACAGTTTCTAGCAGCACATCTAATTTAGTATTCGTTGGGTTGTTATTACTGTTATGTATAGGACACATTGATATGAAGTCCTCAATTTTATAAAGTGATGTCATATCTTTGCTGAGATCTATTAAATCTGGTTTAGTAAGATATTTTTTTAAAAAATTTATTTTTTGCTCTCCTTTCACGAAAATTGTTTCAAAAGGATCAAAATAGTGTTTTAGAACAACTGGTACTTGTGTATATTCAATCACACCTTCATTTTAATCCGTTGATGTTCCTTTCACAATACTGATTTTGATATTTTGCATCAGCATTAAGTTCTTCTTCTGAATATGGTGGTTTGAAGTGAAATATACGAGGAACTAAACTTCCCTTCTCCACTACCGCCAATTCTTTCAAAAAATATTGTTTTTCATTTCCGCGAGAAAATTGTAAATCGACTATTAGAAAATTATTATTACCTTCCATGGCAAAGTGTAGTAGTGAAATGACTAAATATTTTTGAATTATCATGATTTTATTATTTATTGATTTTGCTATAAATATAGCTGAGAGTACGTTTATCTTTTAGTTTTATAATGGTTATGTTATATCACCCTTTTACAATGATGGTTGCGGGACCATCGTGTTGTGGTAAAACAACATTTATCCGTAATTTAATAGAAAATAGGAATACAGTTATTCAACCTAAAATAAATAAAATTATTTGGTGTAATCCTGATAGAAATGCAGTATATTTTAAAGAAATACCAGACTTGAGTGAAAATGATCATCCTTTGTTAATAATAATAGATGATATGATGTTGAATTCTCATGACTCAAAATTATGTGAGTTGTTTACGAGAGGTTCGCATCATAGAAACTTATCTGTAATATTTACAACACAAAATGTGTTTCATCAGGGAAAATTTTCAAGAGATATTTCTCTCAATTGTAAATATTTAGTACTTTTTAAAAACCCCAGAGACAAGTCGCAGATTTTACCACTATCACGGCAAATTTATCCTAATAAAATTAAAGAATTCCAAAAAGTATATAATTAAGTAACATTACGACCCCACGGTTATATATTTATAGATCTTAGTCAAGATATTAACGATCTATTTAGATTGAGAAGTGATATATTGGGAGAGAATTTGTGTTATTGTGAAACAGTCGATTTAGATAATTTAAGTGATAAATATGAAACGATTGAAGGCAAACCGACATATATTGCATCTATTAAAAAACTCTAAGCCGAAATTTCAAAAACTTATTATAAAGCATTGTGATCCTGAAGTAATAAAAACAATATGTGAAATAGCGTTGAATATATTAAAAGGTAATTGTAATTTAAGTAAAACAAGAATAAACCAGTTGAAAAAGTATAAAAAGGAGTTGAGAACATTAATTTGTCATAAAAAGTCTTTAACTAGTAAACGAAAAACCATTATTCAACGGGGAGGATTTTTACCTACACTAATTGGCGCCGTACTATCAGGAATAATTGGAAAGTTTTTAAAATGAACAACATGTTTAATAAAATGATTTTAGTGAAACCTGAGATTTATGATAAACTCAAACAAAATATAGATATTGAACTCAGTGAATTGAATAATAAAATGAAAAATATAATTTTAAATAAAAATTTATCCGATATTCAGAAATGGTATTTATTTCGTCAAAATTTATACAAAGTAAGTAATAAAAGTAGAATGACCTCACAGCAAAATAAACAGGATCAGAAAAAACAGGAAAATATAAAGTATTACGAATCAAAAGGTGTTCAAACTCGTACAAAACCATTTTTACGCGATGCAGAAGTTCAGTCGGAACATATCAAAAACAAAAATTTTGGTATGCAATTTCCCATAGAGGAGATTTATGAACAAGAACCACTTGGCGACAATGAAGTATTTATTGATGATGAAAAAGAAGAGGAAATATATTCAAAAGCATTCTCTGCTGCAAAATCAGGAGAACGTCTCAGAAAAAGGAAATCAATTAAAAATGTACAACTATTTGAGACTGATACTGGAGATATTATAACCGTATCTTTAGACAGTCCAAGCCCACCTCAAAAAAAAGAAAAAACTATAAATATGGATAAAAAACAATTAAGTCGTGTTTTACGCTCAAATAGAGCTGCTGGTGAAACTCAGACCGAACTTAATTTTCCAATACGAAAAGTTAAGTCTACAAGTCATACACCATGGACAACATACAAGTAAAGTATGATTTTTACATTACTTTACTTAGCGATTCATCTATGTATTACTATCCTGAAAATACATTGTCATCTTTTACTAATAAAATGAATAAATACATGTGTGATTCTAGTTGGAAAGTTGGTGTTTCTGAAATTTATGTCAATGATTTTGTTCCAAATATATATGGTGAAAATTGGGAAAAAAGTAGCAAAATATATTTTAAGGGGATGGAAAGTACCGATTTAATAGCAGTTGGAACATCATATATTCCGTATGAGGAGAAACAAATGTTATGTGATTGGAAAGTTTTTCTATTACCAACATTAATTGAAAATATTAGACCATTTCAAAGATTTTCAAGAAAAGAAGTTGAACGGCAACTGATTTGGGGAATTTTTAATTTTATTAATTATGATTCCAATTATACAAAACCAGCACAATCTGAAAATTTTCCTCAAAATATATCTTACACTACTATATGTGTGAATAAACCCAAAATGGATATAAAATTAAGAGCAAATTTTTCTTATACTTTAGAAGGACTCTTAAAAACTTGTTTCGAACAAGTATCATTGAAAGTACCAGATTTTAAGAAATTTAAACCACGTATAATAGAAGTTTTCAAAATGTTTATAGATAATATACAATTAATTCCAATTATTAAACCAGATATGTTTTTTATATACTCAGATATCATTGAACCACAAAATATAGCTGGTAAAGATGTAAGATGTGTAAGAACGATCAATGTTCAAAATACTTTTAATGATGTTGTAAAAGAATTTAGAAACATTCAATATTGTAATGTCGAGAAATCATTTAATAGCATTTCAATACTTTTATGTGATAAATATGGTTATAAATTAAATTTTTCTAATAGCTCAATTCCTACAAAAATTATATTGCATTTTAAAAAAGTATAAATAACGGATATTACAGAAAAATACATTATTTCAAAATGGATCGAGTGTATTATAAGTATTATTTGATTCAGTCGGGGAGAGGTTTGGAAGATATTGGTCACTTGTTTTACTCAGGAGTACCGTATCAAAGAGGAGGAGGATTAGGAAGTTTTTTCGGCGGATTAATTAGATATTTAAAACCAATATTTAGTTCAGGTGTAAATATATTAAAGAATGAAGCTATAAGCTCAGGTATTAATGCTTTATCTGATATTGCATCAGGTGCAAATGTAAAGGAAGTGATGAAAGATCGTGGTAAAGAAATAGTTAAAAATGTTAGACGTGGTGCTGTTCAAAAACTGAATGAAATGTATGGCTGTGGAAAAAGAAAAAGGAAAAGTAAAATAAAAAATAAAAGTATAAAAAGGCCAGCTTTGAAACGTGTACGTTATTTAATAAGTAAACGAAGTCAAGTTAAGAAGAAGAATAAGAGTATAAAAAAAGATATTTTTGATTAAAATGAGTGAATGTATGAAATTTGAATTGGATATTTTCAAAACACCACCCATTCAATCCAGTATTTTACGATCTGAAGAAGTTTGTTACAACCCCATTGCTTCTCTAGATAATTCATCAACTATTGAATTTGTCTCTCTAGGACATGGTGATACATATAGAGATTTATCTTCAACATATTTAAGACTAAAAGTGCAAATAACTAAAAAAGATGGAACACTTTGGAATAATGATAAAGGTACCGACGAAAAAGAAATAATCCAGCCAAGTGTAGTTAATAATATTTTACATTCATTAATAAAACAATGCAATGTTCAATTAAATGGAAAAAATATTACTCCATCCGATGGAAATTATCATTATAGAGCATACATTGAATCATTACTCAACTATGGTAGTGATGCAGCTATAACACATTTAGAATGTGCTGGGTGGTTATTAGACAAACCCAATGTAGCGAGTTCTGAAAACAAAGCTTCGAAAGAAAGACAGAAACTTTACAATAACAGCAATGAAGTAGAACTTATGGGTAAATTACATATAGATATGTTCAATCAACCTACTTTACTAATAAATGGTGTTGATGTCCGAATATTACTTACTTTAGAGAAACCTGAATTTTATATGTTCTCAGCGGATACTGATGAGTCTCAATTGAAAATTTTAGAAGCAGATTTACTGTTGAAACATATTACGGTTAATCCAGGTATTTTGCTTGCTCATAATACAGTTTTGGAGAAAAGTACAGCTAAATATTTTTACAAAAGAGTTGAAGTAAAATCATTCACTGTTCCATCGAATAGTCAAAACATATTATTAGATAATGCTTTAATTGGACAATTGCCAAACACATTAATATTTTGTATGACTGAAAACGTAGGTTATTCAGGAAAACCTTTCAATTTCAAGCATTTTGATATTAGCCAATTTTCATTATCTGTTAACGGTGTTCAAGTTCCTAATTTGGCGATAGAAACTAACTTTTCTGATGAAAATAATTGTTTCACTAGAGCGTATAATACACTTTTTACTGGTACAGGAATACATCATAACGATAAAGGTCATCAAATAACTAAATCATTGTTTAGTAATGGTTTCTTTATGTTAGCATTTGACTTAACACCAGATTCATCAGGTAATGAGTGTGTCAAGGTTTACTCAATCAAGGAACCGTAAGGATTGAAGCAAAATTATCAAAACCACTCCCCTCTACCTTGACAGCTATTTTGTATGGAGAGTTTGATGCAAATTTTCAAATAGATAAAAATCGTAACGTTTATACAAATCTAATAATAAAGTAAAAAGTAAAACATATAAAAGATTAAGAAATAATTATGTTTTTCACATTCCGCAAAATGAATTCCTTAGAGATTGCGGAAATTTTGAAATGTAATAAAAGTACAAATAAATTGTTTAATGGAGTTTGGGCACTAGATCGTATACCAAAAGTCATCGAAAGATCATATTTTTTTGTTGTTAATACACAGATATCTAAAGATCCTGGAGAACATTGGTTGGCAATTTTTATACCAGAAGAAGGATGTATAGAATATTTTGATTCTTATGGAAGACAGCCACGTGAAAAACAAATTATTAATTTATTTAAGAATCACTGTATTGTATTTAATGGAATGCGTTTGCAAAGTGATTTTTCTGATGTTTGTGGTCAATATTGCTGCGTTTACTTATACTATCGATGTCAGAACAAAAGTATGAATAATTTTTTGAATTTATTTAACAATGTTGATAATATAAAAAACAACATAGAAAATGATAAATGTATAATGAAAGAATTTAAACGTATATTTGGAGAAAATAAAAATGTACAGTCATGTATTGCTAAGAAATATAAATATTAAATCAGTGATTGTAAATATTCAGTTTAATTGTAACAATGGAAGAATACAATACTAATAAAAACTTGCTGTTAGCTTATACATATTTTTTAAATAAGGGATACACATTAGCAGTCTCAATTGGTTTTGATCCAGAGTCTTGTGAAACAAGAATTTCATTTCAACGTATTCGTAATAACCAAACAACATTTTTATAATTACAACTATAATGAATGGATTGTGGTATACAAACAGTTTTTAAAAAAAAAAATTCCGCAAAACATCTACATAAAAAAATTTATTTAAACGTTAAACCTTATCACAAAGGACAAACATTTTTTATTTTGACAGAAGAGGAAATAGATAATTTCTATAATATCAGTGAATTTCTAAATGTAGTTATAACATATAATAAAAGTGCTGAAGATTTCGTAAAAGCATACGTAACAAAATATCTAAATATGTGTCAAGAAAAGCAACAACTGAAGTTACAAGATGAAATATATATATCACAAGGTTACTATAATGTTCAGTGTAATTACTCAAGATTATTTTTTGAAATTCCATTCATATTAAAAGAAAAAATTTTAAAATTACTACAAACAAATATCGAAAATTATATAAGGAATTAGTTATATAATAAAATTGTATTATTAAAATTTATATGCATTTGTTTTATTTGTTTAAAATTATATTTTTCAATTAAAGATTAAAATAGACGATTGCAAAGAATTAACTATTTTTTTTTTTTTATTATAAAGATATAGATTAAATAGTGGGTACGATTTAAATTACCAATTTTTCAAAAAGTATAAAAAAGCAAAAATTTATAATTTTATGTTTATTCTCACAATGGATTTGGAAGACTTCCTCAAAACTTATTCTTCTATTTTACTTGATGAACATAAACAACGCATTTTATATTTACAAGAATATTTAGAAAACTTTAGAAGCAAAGAAAAATACAATTCAAATTGGGGTATACACTTTATTTCGTGTACTTGGGCTTATAATAATTCAACTTCAGGACCAGACACCTGCCAATGCTATTTTGTAGAAAAATATGAAAAAGAGCTGGAAAATTTAATTGGTTGGTATACAAAGAATGTCAAGAAAACAAATTGTTGAAGAGATTCATAGACCTACTAAAAGAAAATTTTCTCGAAGAAGATTTATACAAAGAGGTCTAAATGATACATAGCAAATTGATTTGGTTGAGATGATACCTTATGCTAAATTGAATAAAGGATATAAATATTTACTAACTTTAATAGATACATTTTCAAAATATGCATATGCAGAACCCGTTAAAAACAAAAATGCTGACAACGTTTTAGATGCAATCAAAAAAGTATTCAGAAAAGCTGATAGTCTACCTAAAAATATTCATTCTGATCAGGGAAAGGAGTTTTTCAATACTAAATTTCAGCAATATATGGATAGAAAAAATATTCATCACTATCATACATTCTCTGAACTAAAGGCATCAATTGTTGAAAGATTCAATCGTACTTTAAAAAGTAATATGTGGAAAAAATTTAGTTTACAAGGAAATTACAAGTGGCTTCCCATTTTGAATTCTATTATAAATACGTATAATTCAACAAAACATCATACAATCAAAATGAAACCTAATGAGGTTATAAAAAAAAATGCAATGAAAAATTTTTATTAAAAACAGTTTACAATCATCCAAAGATATTCCATAAAGGGAAATATAAAGCGGGAGATTTTGTTAGAATAAGCAAATATAAAACAAGTTTTGAGAAAGGTTACCAACCAAACTGGTCAACGGAAATTTTCAAAATAACAAAAGTAAATATAACTAATCCCGTCACCTACAATTTAACTGATTATAAAGGTAATTTCATATCTGGTGGATTTTATGAATCAGAGCTTAGACCTGTAAAGTATCCTGATGTATATTTAGTTGAAAAAGTATTGAAAAAAAAAGGAAATAAAGTATTTGAAAAATGGTTAGGGTTTGACAGTAGTCATAATTCGTGGATAAATAAAAAGAATATTGTTTAATTTTGAATCAAATGTTTTTTATTTTTATTTTATTTTTATTTTTTTTTGTTACATGATTTAGATTTTAACTTATAACAAATTTAAATTACCGTTTATGTCGGCTGTAACGGAATACGTCTCATTGTTAATTTCCTCAACATATTCTGCTTTCTTTTCAAAAAATAATTGAAATTTCTTAGGCAAAAAAATTATGTAATTTGATGTTTCGAATACCCATTTTAATCCATATATAGTTTTAATTTTGTTCAGATTTTCGATTTCGTATGGTCTTTCTATTTCCATATCTTTTACCTTCAAAAATTTCTTATGATTGCTGTTGTTGTTATAGCCGTTAAATTCATTTATTAGATTTTGTTTTCTTGTTATCACTGCAATTTCTTCTTCTTTAGATTGCTTACTCGTATGATGTAATTGTTTTCGTTTTGTTTTACGTCTAATAGCTGGCTGACTTGGCGGTATAATTCCTGTGGAAGTATTCTCTGTGTTCAAGAAAAGGTTTCCGTTTGCTATTACATTATTTGGAACTGGTGTAAATAAATCCGCCAACTCTTGTGTAGAAAACAAATTCTGCGCTTCACAATTCTCTGTTTGGAAATTCATGTTCTGTTGAAGTGGTTTCTCTTCTGTCTGATTTCTGACTAATAATTTTTTAGGAAAATATTCTACTATTTATAGTACCTATTACATTAAAAAACAATAAAACAGAAATGTTATCGTTTCAAATAGGATAATAACTAACTAATTCATAAGTTATAAATTAACGTTTTCCACAAATTTTTGTTTTTGCTTTATTATTTTCCTTTGCCTATACGTTTAATTGAATGAAGTGAAAAACTGTTAAAAAATAACGAACTTTTTCTTTTAAAAACTATACATTAAACAGTTGATATTTTTTAATTCAAAATTAACTTTAATGTTTTCACCCCTTTTAAATTGTTGAACATATATTGTGAACCTTATGAAAAGTTTTAACCGCAAATTTGAATTAAAAAAAAAATTTTATCTATTTTCCTTTAACTATTATCCGTTGGAATATGTGAAAAATCGCTAAAATGTTTAGTAATGATCTTGAAATTTAATACCTACTCTTAGTCATACTAAAAGACATTACTGTGAACTTTGCATTTTAACGGTCTTTTTGTTTTAAAAACTAGTAGTAGGGTGATAATATTTTAAAATAGTGATATTTTATAACCACCAGTCTCTTTTTTCTTTTTCATATAGAACTGATCTTTTCTTTCTTTTTTATTTTCACCCCTTTTTATCTAAAATTTCAGTATACATTATAACTAATACAATACAATACTCACAAATAGTGATATCTACTAAATTTCAATAAAAATTCCTCTTAACTACCCATTAAAAATCATCATTTCCCAAGACACTAACACCTAATCAAATACTATTAAAAATCACTCCCAATACACAAACAACCCGTAAAGTCCTATTAAAAATCTTTTTCCAAGACTCGAAAAAATTCTTTTTCATATTAAACTGATCTTTTCACCCCTTTTTTATTATTCTTACTACATTCACATTATTACCATTCACTCAAAAATTGTGACATCTATCAACTACAGAACATATTATACATTCCCATTAACTTCCCATTAAACTTACTATTTTTCCCATTCCCCCACTACTAACGTCATCTACCAACAACACAACATATTAGATATTCCCATTAACTTCCCATTAAACTTACTATTTTTCCCATTCCACCACTACTAACGACATCTACCAACAACAGAACATATTAAACATTCCCATTAATCTCACTATTTTTCCCATTCACCACTACTAACCATATCTATCCAAAACCTACTAACAACATACAAAAATCATTCCCAAAACACTCACCAATAATAAAATCCTATTAAAAATCACTCCCAAGACACAAACAACTCGAAAAATCCTATTAAAAAACATTTTCCAAGACACAAACAACTGTTAAAAAACCAATCAGCTGATTTTGACAGCGCCAGAACCCCCATATATATACTACTGTTTTAACTATTTTTGCTTAGATAATAAAATTTTAGGTAAAATTCCAAATTTTGGTGGAGTTCACAATTGATTTCCCCGAAAAAAATTGTAGGGTGAGGACAGGAGGGAGGTGGGCAGATCCATCATAAGTTTGCTATACAAAAATTTGGAAATCTTCCCCATTGAAGGGCTGCTAGGTCCTAAAAATAAAAACTTTTATGTTTATATAAAACAGTAACTTATTCACCAGTGTAAGTTTTTTCCAAAATTAAACGTTAACATTGAAGCTGCAACATTATTTTCCGCACTTATTAACAGGTTTCCTTGAGTGCATTGGGGTTATATTCTAAGAATTTCCCTATTAGTCATATAATTAATAAATTAATGAAATAACTAAATTAATATTATCATTTATTTTTATATATATATTTTTATAAAAATAAATGATGAAATATTCAGTAAGAAACCGTATATTATTTTGAAAATGTGCTTTTTAAAAACCATTGTTTTTTTTCCTTACTCGTTTTTTAAAGTTTATGTCGGTAAATATATACAATACACAAGTGTTGGCGAGATCTGGTCAACATGTAAAAAAAATTTGCCCAACAAAATTATTATAAATATACTTTATATTGATTGCAATGCAATACTCATAACTTTAAAATTGTTATTATGCATCCCATACACGATGGACTTGGTTTTGTTGTTCTGCATCCCATACACGATGTCAAGTGTATCTGAATCGTGTATGGGTAAGTTGAAAGATCATTTTGAAGGTGTAAAGTATGGTTGTGAGAAAATCAAAAAATTTTGTGGGCTAATATTTTGGTTTACATTTTGAGTTGTATCGTGTATGGGCAAGTTGAACACCTTAAATGTCATTTTTTTTTTTGGAATTTTTCTTTTTTTAACAAGGATCGTTGAGATATTCCAATTTGAAAAATTAATAATATTATAATGTATAAAATAACAAAGAATTAAGTAAATAATTTTAGTTAATTATAAAATTAAGTTAGAATAATGTTTTATAATATAAAAAATGTACATATCTATCCATTTATAACAAAATACAAACCGATTTTTTAAGAAATAGTGGCAAACAGATAAGAGAACTAAAACGTTTAATTTTAATTATGAGTGTTGTATAGAATAACCCCCACGGGCTGTCAACGTCAATTTTTGTGTAAGATTAAAATACAATTTTATTTAAATTTACTGACATTTAGTACGATTTTAGTTTTGCACAATAAAAACATATCATCATATAATTTATAAGTCATTTTATAAAACGTAAAATTTTGAAACTGCTCTATGTACTTAAACTAGACAGTTGTGAATAAAAAATTATTTTTTTTTATTTTTTAACTGAAATATAGTCGACAATTGCTTTGATTGTTTTCATGTTTTGAAATACAAATAAAGCAGTTAAAAATTTTGACGTTTTATAAAATTAAAAATAATCAATTCGTTTTGATATGTTTTCATTGTGTAATAATGGGCTGTCAATACTTTTTTTTTTGTGTAAAACAAAAGAACAATTTTATTTAAGACTGAAATCGAATCAAATGTGAGTAATTTTAAATAAAATGTATTTTTGTCTAAAACAGAAAAATATATTAACATCTAGCGCTACAAGAAAAATGATGCAACGCACGATAAAATTTTCTGCTAATCGAATTCTATTGTATAGCGATATTCAATTGACGTTTAAGTGTTTACATTTTAATGTAAAAAAGTGTTTGTTTACAAAATTTTCTGATAATTTTGTAAAGCATTTTTTAAAAAATTAAAAATATTAATTGAATAAAAAATAAAAAATATAAGATTAAAAAAAAACGCACTCATTTGATTAATTTTAAAAATTTGAATTTTTAAAATAATCCCATATATAAAAGAGAAAATTTGTTTATTTGTTTGTTTGTTTGTTTGTCCAGGATTCACGTGAAAACCACTGGTTCGATTGTCACAAAATTTTAAAGGCTATGTCACATTTTTATAAGTCAACTGGTTGCGGCTCCAGAACCGTTTTAAGCTTTTTCGTTTTTTGGTTGTCGAGTCAAAACGGTTTTACCGATTGACTTGAAATTTTGCACAAAAGTTCCTAGTAGCAACCGGAATTAGTTGTATAAATTTGGATGAAATAAATTAACCCATTTCGGCCTGGCGGGCTTCCAAAAAATTTTCTGTTTCTGATTTGTGTCCAATTTTACAGGCTGATTTTGCAGTCGAAAAGAGAGGCCGACACAAATTTTTGCTGAGTTCGGTTAACTTCTTTGGGCACGAGGGCCCAATGAAGCTTTTTCAATGTTTTTAATGTCGAGTCTAAACGGCTTAACCGATTGACTTGAAATTTTGCACAAATGTTCCTCTTAGTAACCAGAATTAGTTGTACAAATTTGGTTTTAATTAATTAACCCATTTCGGCCTGGAGGGTTTCCAAAAAATTTTGTGTTTCCGATTTGTGTCCAATTTTACAGAGTGGTTTCGCAGTCGAAAAGATAGTCTGGCACAAATTTTTGTTGAGTTCGGTTAACCCGTTTTGGCACGAGGGCACAATGAAGCTTTTTCAATGTTTTTGATGTCGAGTCAAAACGGTTTGACCGATTGACTTGAAATTTTGCACAAATAATCCTCATAGCAACCGAAATTAGTTGTATATATTTGGTTGGAATGAATTAACCCATTTCGGCCTGGCGGGCTTCCAAAAAATTTTGTGTTTCCGATTTGTATCCAATTTCAGATGTTGATTTTAAAGTCTATAAGAGAGGCTGCAAAAAGTTTTCGTTAAGTTCGAGTAACCCGTTTTCCACGACGACGCCATGAATTTTCTAAATATTTTATTTGCTTTAACGAGTAAAAGAATTTTATTAAAATTTTGTACCAGCATTTTAATTATAACAACCTACAGGGTTAATTTGGTTTTGACCTGTTTACGCGTTTTGCACAGGGATTCAATAAAATTTTAAAATTTTTTGTATTAACGCAAGTTAATCTTTATTCCAAAAGCTTACTTAATTAATAAGACTAATTTTTTTTCTCTCCTTAAATAGTCTCAAATAGAGCAAAAGGTGAATAAGATAATATTAATAATAATAAAAATAAAGCTTATAAAGAATCCGAATAATAATATGTATCTTTAAATTTAAATAACGTCACATTTTCCTTCTCTGTATTTTATTTGTAAGTCTTTGTTTTTTATCTACTTTGCAGTTGTTGTTTTTTAAAAATAGATTTCAGTGTAAAATTGCAGTTTTATAAGCCCTCGACTATTTTTTATTCAAACGTTGGCAATTCCAGAAAACTACTATTGACATAGTATAATGACATAATGGCAAATTTAATATACCCTTTTGACCTATAGCCAAACGGGTATAATAATACTTATATGTAAACCAGCTTTTACCCGGCGCACCGGGGAAACGCCACTCAATGGAGTTTTAATTTAAGTTGATGCTATTGAAAAAAGTTAACACAAACATTACACATGGTGAACATGTTAATTTGAAAATGTAATAAAGAATTTTTTTTAAAACGCTTTTTATAGAATTATTTTTGCAATCCTTTGACAAATTTATCAAATTTCACTTGAAACTTTTTATAATTATTAAATAATAATAAAAAAAATTTTAATTCAGTTAACATTATTCGCTGAAAACCCACCACCCTCAACTCTATCGTCAAGGAGCACCAAATTTTCAAGAAGCTCCACGTACAGAAAAATTCGAGATAATCGTTCAAACTGTTTTGCAAAAGTTTTTGTTTCGCAATCGATTAAAAGAACTCGACTCGACTCGAAAATTTTTTTAAACATTCCCCTAATTCAAAGAAGTTTTACCTACTTTCAAAAATTGGACGTAATTTACTTACAAAATTTTTCTTTGAACAACCGTCGGATCAGTATGGGTTAGCAAATTCCAAGTCTGTTAATAGAGTGAACTCCATTTTGAAAGAGGAACACATATACAAAATTTGAAGTCAATCGGTTAAACCTTTCTAATTTATTGCAAAGTAACGAAAAAACCTATAAAAATTGTTGAGCTGCAATGGGTTAACGGAACTCCACAAATATTTTTTTAAGGCTTTCTTTTTAACCAAAGAAGTACTTCAAAAAATTGGTTGAAACTTGCTTTTTTACGTTTTGCACGTTCTCGGGCAACGTCGAGTAAATCTGCTAGTCTAATATATAAAGGAGAAAATTTAGTTTGTCCAGGATTCACGTGAACCACTGGTCCGATTGTCACAAAATTTTAAAGCAATAATTCTGAGAGCCCGGAGGGTGACATAGGCTATGTCACATTTTTATAAGTCAAGAGGTTGCGGCTCCAGAGCCGTTATAAGCTTTTTCGAGTTTTTGATGTCGAGTCAAAACGGTTTGACCGATTGACTTGAAATTTTGCACATATGTTCCTCTTAGCAACAGGAATTAGTTGTATGAATTATTGGAATAAAATAACCCAGTTCGACCTGGCGGGATTCCAAAAAAACTTGTGTTGTGTCAAATTTTAGTTAAGATCGTTTAACGCGTTTGCCACGACGACGCTATGAAGTTTTCTATAAATTTTATTTGCTAAAATGGTTAAATCACATTTTAAAATTCACTTAAATAAAACCTTTTTTTTTGCTCTCCTCAAATAGTTCAAAAACTAAATGAGAAACTTTGGTTGCGATATAATAACCCGTTTGGGAACGATAACTAATGGCTTTTTCTAAAGTTTTATAACAATATTTTAAAACTTTAAAAATTGTAAATGCACATGTCTAATATTAAAAATAAAAAAATAAATCTAATAAAGAACCCGAATAAAAATATCCTTAAAATTAAATAACATGACATTTTCCATGTCTAGATTTTTTCGTTAGTCTTTATTTTATATATATTTTAATAGATTTCACTGTCAAAACACAGTTTCTTTTTTTTCTAATCTAATATTTAAAGAAGAAAATTTGTTTGTTTGTTTGTTTATTTGTCGAGGATTCACGTGAAAACCTCTGGTTCGATTGTCACAAAATTTTAGAGGAATAATTCTGGGAGCACGCGGGGTGACAAAGGCAATGTGACATATTTATAAGTCAACACGTTGCGGCTCCGGAACCGTTTTAAGCTTTTTCGTTATTTTTATGTTAAGTCAAAACGGTTTGACCGATTGACTTGAAATTTTGCAAAAATGTTTCTCTTAGCAACCGGAATTAGTTGTATAAATTTGGTGGGGAGAATTAACCCATTTCGGCATACGGGCCTTTCAAAAACATTTTGTTTCCAATTTGTGCCCAATTTTACAGGGTGGTTTTGCAGTCTTGAAACTTTTTCAATATTTTAGATGTCGAGCCGAAACGGTTAAAGCGATTGACTTGAAATTTTGTACAAATTTGTCTGTTAGCTAACGGAATTAGTTGTATAAAGTTGGTGGAAATATTAAGCCATTTCGGCCCGGTAAGCTTCCAAAATATATAATATATAATTTATATGAATTTTTATTCCCTATACCTATGGAATAGGTAAAGGGGTATATTAACTTTGATATGGTGTTTGTAAACACCTAAAGGAAGCGAGCTAGATATGGAAAAGTACACAGTTATATCCACACCACCCTCTGCTGATAATTTTATACCTACTGTACCAAACAATATTGTACAAGAAAATGGAATTATCCTACAAGAACGGAAAATGCCATTTTCTCTAAATTAAATCGAATTTCAATTTTTCTTTTAATTTTACATTTAACGTTTTCTTTTTTTTAAACTCACTTAAACTCAAGTGCTTTATTTCATAATCGATCGTTTTTCTCATTAAACAAATAAATATTTTTTTAAATAACTAAACATTTTTTTTTTGTTAAAACTTTTAAAATGAAATTTATTTAAATTTATTGAGAAATTATCGAAAAACGCTGATAATGTAAAATAAGCATTTTTCTTTTCTTTTTATAACACACTTAAAATGTAAAATGTCACGTAAAATCTAAATTATATTACGTAATTAAAATTTTATACTAAGTTAAGTAAACTAGTTTAAGTAAATTTTCAGTTCTTTTTCTGATAACAAGTAATAAAGTATTTTTAGAAAATTAAAGATTTTTGTTTATTAATAATATTTTTCCGAATAAAAAGTTTGAAAAACATTAATGGCGCAGTCGGTAGAATTCCAAAAATTAATATAAAGGATCAAGTGATAAAAAATTTTTTAGTAAAGAAAAATAAAAATTTAATAATAAAAGAAAACTCTTAAAAAAACAAGTATAAAGGAAAAAAAACTCAAAACAGAAATAAAAGTTTTAAATTTAAAACCTTTTGTAAAATACAGTTTAAAATTATTTCCATAAATTTATTAATAATAAATTATCGTAAATATAAAAACCAAATTCTAAACTTATAACAATTAAGTACAACAATTAAAACAATCTAATATCTAAATAAATAAAATAGTTCAAATCAAAAACACAAAAAAAAAAAACATTGTTTTACCTATTTAAAAACAAAAAAGGAAAAACAAAAAAATAAATTTCCTACTAATAATACCTATAATAATATACCATTATACTGGTACAAATAAAATAAACTATACGTGAACATCATTCAACAAAATTAATACATTGAGATCAACAAAGAGATTGAAGCGGAGATATACAATTCCATTAACACAGGACCAAACAGCAACGAGTCAACCATTGGTTTTGCAGATCGATCCGATTAAAATTAAATACTTTGAAAACCTGTCAACATTTAATGGAAATGGTGAGAATTTGAATACATTTTTAGAATTAGTTGAAAGTGTAATACCTATAATTTTAAAATATGACTCTTCAAGTCAAGTTATATTGTTAAATAGATTGAAAAGTAAATTAGTTGGTAAGGCTAGGGAAATTATAGAGATTAACAATCATGTAGAAAATTGCGTTGAGATAAAAAGTGCACTTTTAAATAATTTCGGAGAAAAAAAATCCAGTCAGGAGTTATATGACAATTTACGAAACGTTAATTTCTCTACAAATAGTGTAGATTTGTATAATAGTATGAAAAATTGTTTACGTAGGTTAAATAACAAAATAAAAAATGAAGTAAATTCACCATATACCGTGCAAAATAATGCCAATACGGCTTTAAGGGTTTTTGTGAATAAAATTCCAGAACCAACGCGTTCTATACTTTATAGTAGGAACCCCGATACTCTTGAAAAGGCTATGGACATTATTTATGAAGGTGGGTATGCTCATTTTAGTCCGTATAGGAATATTTCTTGAAATAACGGAAATCAAAATGCCCAAAAAATTTAAAATTAATAATTATTCACAAAATTTTAATAATTACCCTAGAAATAACAATTTTAGAAATAATATCACATATACTAACAAAAATTATAATAATATTAACAATAATAATAAAAATCACGGTAATAATAACGATCACAGATCTCAAAATACTTCTAATATTAATAATAGATACGATTCTAACAGTAGAAATAATACAAGTCAAAACAGAAGATTTTATCAAAATAATAATAACGATTTTGCAAATCGACAAATTCCTCAAAGTTCACAATCTAAACGTATGGACGTAGACCACACAATACAAGCCCATATGAATAACGTAACTGCAAACGAAGTACAAAATTTTCAATTGATTGCCTCGGAACCACAGAACAACGTCTTCCTTATATAAAGATCCAATCCAAAGGAAGACCATTTAAGTTTATTATAGACACTAGAGCGACAATGAGTGTTATCAATACAAAAATTTGTAATCCTATTTATAGTATAAAAATTAATCCAATTAGCGTAAAAACACTTACTAATACTACTATATGTAATACTAAAGTAAGAATTGATTGTTTTCTTGAATTTGGTTTTGACACTAAATTAGAATTCCTGGAATTACAATTTCATGATAAATTTGACGGTCTATTAGGTAATAATATTTTAATTCCCTTCATAACTGAAATTAATTATGAAAATCAAATAATCAAATTCAAATCAGGTAACGAAATTCCCTTTTTCTTCAATGAATGAAAATGATATTTCAAAATGAAATTTTTCTTGACGAAAATGAATTTAGAATAAACCATCTAGATGACGTGACAAAAGAAGAACTTCTGAGTATAATAAAGAGGTTCGATGAAGCTTTCTTTCACGAAGGTGATGATTTATCGTATACTCACGCTATTAAACATAATATGAAAACTACTAACGAAATTCCAATTTACACAAAATTATATCGCTATTCTGAAATCCACCGTCAAGAAGTAAACAATCAAATTGAAGAAATGCTTCAACAAGGTATCATTAGAAATAGTGATTCCCCTTATTCCGCACCTATATGGGTTGTCCTAAAAAAATTGGATGCATCACAAAAACAAAAGTGGCGCATCGTAATCGATTATCGGAAATTAAATAATATTACTGTTGACGACAAATATCCCATACCTAATATGGAAGATATTCTAGATAAATTAGGTAGGCCTATGTACTTCATTACGCTCGATCTTGTCAAAGATTTTCATCAAATCGAATTCGCACCAGAAGACATAAAGAAAACCGCATTCAGTACCTATAATGGACACTATGAATTTGTCAGGATGCCATTTGGTCTTAAAAATGCTCCTGTAACATTCCAACGTTTAATGAATTCGGTACTTAAAGAATACATAGGTAAATGTTGTTATGTATATCTAGATGCTATAATTGTCTTTAGTACAAGTAAAGAGGAACATTTTGACAGCTTGAAAAAAAATTCTAAATAAATTGAATAATGCTAACCTCAAAATACAATTGGATAAAAATGAATTTATGAAGCAAGAAACTGAATTTCTTGGTCATATCATCACGACTAAAAGTATTAAACCTAATCCAAATAAAATAGAGGCCATAACGAAATTTCCAATACTTAAAACACAGAAACAAATCAAAAGTTTTTTAGGGTTAGTTGGGTATTACCGAAAATTTATTAAAGATTTCGCAAAAATTCCAAAGCCTTTAACAAATTGCTTAAAAAAAGGAAAACATATTAATATCACAAAAATCATAAAACAATTGAAAATCAATTGTTTATGTTTGAAAATCATAAAACAGTTACAACATGTCAAAAATTTCACAAATGCTTAATTTGCTTTAAAACATATTTTAGAAAGATTGATTCACCACATATATGTGATACTGTTTTTGTAAAAATTGTATCAAAAGTGTAGAAAAACAGTAATTTTTATACCCTACACCAATGAAATAGGAAAAGGGTATATTAAATTTGGTATGGTGTTTGTAACCACCTAAAGGAAGCGAGCTAGATATGGAAATTATATATATTTTTGATCAGCGTGACCTCTTGAGTCGATAGCCATTTCCGTCCATCCGTCCGTCTATAGGTACGATTTAAACGGTCCAAGGGCTAACGAACATATATAAAAAATCGCGATAACTCAACAAGCAATGAAGTTTTTTAGCGAATTAAGGAAAAACTAGTATAATTTCGAAACAAAATAAGATTGAACGTTAAATTTTGGAGCACAGGTGTTCCTTCTTATTTGTTTTCTGTGCGTGCAATTTTGAAAGAAGTGGAACAGCGGTTTTCGTACCAGCCCCAAACATACAAACTTAAAATAAATATAGAACGTATAAATTTTGTATACCGGTGTTTTTACTTATTTCCTTTTTGTCCCCGAAATTTAGACTTAATTTTATTGGTGGTTCAGGTGCCTACTAAAAATTCCCAAAATTAAAAACTTAACTTCGAAATTAATAAAGATAGGCACTTGAAATTTAATACAATATTTCCTATTTCCGTTCTTATTTAATAGTTTTATATTTTTAAAGGTCTAAGAATTTTACTATAAAACATATTATGTATTATCTATTACCATAGAGTAAATATAACATAGAGTTATCACGTAAAACAAAAATTTTGGTCAACTTTTTTCAATTTTGTTTTATCTAAATTACTAACACAGTCACACAAATTAATACAAAATAAGAGTATAAACAAATGATTTTTATTTGCTTTTCATTTCTTATTTCTTCCGTCACATATTCTATAAAAAGCTATACTACAGTAATTATGTTGTTGTTTGAATTAGATAGTACGTAAGTACAGTACAATTTTATATATGATACTCCATATATCATATAGGTATTTTTTTCTTTTTCATATTTTTATGGTTGTTTAATTTTTATACCCGTCTGACTATATAGTCATTAAACCCGTACGACTATATAGTCATTATACCCGTACGACTATATAGTCAAAGGGTATAATAAATTTGCCATTACGATTTTGACGCAGAGAAAGAGGGGGGGGGGGGGGGGGGGTAGATGTAGGCTCAAGTGTATGAATCGGATCAGAATCAAAAAATAAATTGATATAGCTATGTATGTCTGTCCGCCCGTCCTTCCGCACGATAACTCAAAAACTAAAGGAGCTACGTTCTTGAAGTTTTCGCAAACTCGTTTTTTTGCAAAAACCGTCATCGCTATTTAAATCCAGCCATTTTGGTCCATGGGTTCGGGTAGCTGCCATACAACTTCTTTTTTACATAAGTATTACTCTGTACCTGCGTTTCCAAAATGGGAGATGTTAGATCATCAGAAATTAGTAGGAGTCGTTTCAGAAAATTTTTTTGTTGCGTCCCCCGTTTAAGGTAGCTGCCATACAACTTCTTTTTTACATAAGTATTACTCTGTACCTGCGTTTCCAAAATGGGAGATGTTAGATCATCAGAAATTAGTAGGAGTCGTTTCAGAAAATTTTTTTGTTGCGTCCCCCGTTTAGGAGCTGTAACGGGTCCAAAATTGAAATTTTGAATTTTTTAAATACCTGTAACTTGAATACCTGTCCAATATTTTTTTTATTAATGTACAAAATTTAAAGATCCAACATTATATTTTAATATATGTTAAAGGTTTTTCTTAAATTTGAAAGCGGTTCTATAAATTGCAGAAAGTGTCTCTCAGTTTTACCAATTTTTGCTTAGATAGTAAAATTCTAAGTAAAATTCCAAATTTTAGTTTAATTCCTAGAAACTTAAAAAAAGGAGGGGGCGGAGGGGGGCGGGTTGTGAAGATAGATCCTTGATAAAAATGGTAACCTTCAAATTTCAAATTTCTAGCATGGACCGTTCAGAAGTTATATGGAGCCAAAAATTTTTGAGTTCCGCTAACCCTTTGACACTTGTTGAAACTTTCGTTTTGGAGCTTTCAATTTTGTATACATATAGCAAAATTTCAATTTTCGACCCCTTACAACTCCTAAACAGGGGGTGTGAAAAAAAAATTCTTAACTGACTCTTACTTATTTCTAAGGATCTAACTTCTCATAAAATTTCAAGTTTCTAGATTGAGCCTTTCAGAAGTTATGAAGGGCCAAAAATTTTGAAAAACTTAGTTTTAGATAACGGTAAATTTTAGTACCGTATGGTAACCCTTTACATTTAGTTTTTAAATGTTTATAAAGCTTGTAAAAACGGTTGTCTTTTACCGTTTTCAGGTTGAAAATATACCTTATTATATCTATCTTCTATATATATAAAAGGGAATGTTTGTTTGTTTGTATGTTTGTTTGTTTGTTTGTTTGTTTGTTTGTTTGTTTGTTTGTTTGTATGTAGCGAATAGACTCCTAAACTGCCCAGCCGATTTTCATGAAAATTTGTATATAGAGGTTTTTGGGTAGGGAAAGAAATCGTGGCCCAAAAATTTTGCTCTAACGGACCGACAAGTTGGGGCTGTGGTGCAAGTATTTAAACTTCTTTGTTCTAAAATGAAAACGGTTTGACCAATTGACTTCAAATTTTGTATACGTGATGTTCTTTGACAATTGAGTTGACCCTATTAACATTTTTGGAATTTGTTGAGTTCCATTAACCCATTGCGGCCCAACAGCTTTTTATAGGTTTTTTAAATACTTTACTCTAAATTCGAAACGGTTTGACCGATTGACTTCAAATTTTGTATACGTGATGCTCTTTGAGAATTGAGTAGACACTATTGACAGTTTTGGAATTTGTTAACCCATGTAGGGCCGACGGGTGGTCAAAAAAATTTTTGGGTCCAAATTTTGTCCGATTTTACGAAATTCTGCTTTGGCTTAAAAAAAAGCCCCAAAACAAATTTTGTTGAGTTCCAATAACCCATTGCGGCCCAACAGCTTATTATAGGTTTTTTTCAATATTTTACTCTAAATACGAAACGGTTTGACTGATTGACTTCAAATTTTGTATACGTGATTCTCCTTGAGAATTGAGTTGACACTATTAATAGTTTTGGAATTTGTTAACCCATGTCGGGCCGACGGGTGGTCAAAAAAAATTTTGGGTCCAAATTTTGTCCGATTTTACGAAATTCTGCTTTAGCTTTAAAGAAATCCCCAAAAAAAATTTTGTTGAGTTCCATTAACCCATTGCGGCCCAAAAGCTTTTTATAGGTTTTTTCAATACTTTACTCTAAATTCGAAACAGTTTGATCAATTGACTTCAAATTTTGTATACGTGATGCTCCTTGAGAATTGAGTTGACACTATTAACAGTTGTGGAATTTATTAACCCATGTTGGGCCGACGGGGTGTCAAAAAAAATTTTGGGTCCGAATTTTGTCCGATTTTATGAAATTCTGCTTTGGCTAAAAAGAAAACCCACAAAAAAATTTTATTGACTTGCATTAACCCATTGGGGCCAACAGCTTTTTATAGGTTTTTTCAATACTTAACTCTAAATTAAAAACGGTTTGACCGATTTTCTTTAAATTTTATATACGTGCTCCCCTGTGAGAATTGAGTTGACACTATTAACAGATTTGAAATTTGTTAACCCATGTCGGTCAAAATAATTTTGGAAGCTAATATTGTCAAAATTTGTGAAGTACTGCTTTGGCTAAAAAGAAAGCCTCAAAAAATTTTGTTGAGTGATTTGGAAGCAAATTACGTCCAATTTTGCGCAATACTGCTTTGCCCAAAGAGAAAGTGTAGTTCCGTTAACCCAGTGGGGCTCAGTGGCTTTTAATAGATTTTTGCGTTACTTAACTCTAAATTAGAAACGATTTGACCGGTTTACTTCAAATTTTATATGTGTGAAGCAACTTGAAAATGGAGTTGAGTCTGTTAACAGTCGGTCCTGCGATTTTTCAAAAAATTTTTTTGGAAGTAAATTACGTCAAAATTTGGAAAGTAGTTTTTTTATTTATAAAAATTACTAGAATAATCCTATAAAAATCGTTTTAAAAAGATTGCTTTCACACATTTTAAAATTTACATGTATAAACCGTGTGTAAGTTTTGTGTTAACTTTTGGCAGTAACATCAAATTCAATTAAACCTCCATTGAGAGGCGCAGCAACGCGCACCGGGTATTAGCTAGTAGTTTATAAAACCAGTTATCTTTTACCGTTTGAAAATACAACTAACATAACTAATGTTATAACTATTTAAATATAGGGCTTTTTTCGAATTTGAGGGGCTGTAGCTCCGTGACGGGGGGCCTATAGAAAAAAGTTTTAACGTTATATTATTTTTAATACAATACCTAACCGTTGCTGATATGTTTTAGTCGGTCGTAGGTAAAAAGGGACGGACGGACGGACAGCGTGAAACTATATAGGAACATTTTTACAAAATTTTTTGAAAATGTGATAAAAATGATGAGATGTGCAAAGAAATTTATAGTAGGTACATAAAATATTAAAGTCATAGTTTTGCGAGAAATAGTGATCAAATATTCGAATATGGAATTTAGCGACTTCGAAATTTTTTTCCGTTGGAGCTTTTAAGTTAAAAATTTTTGATTAAGTTTTATAATTTTTGTGGTAAATAAATTGCTCCGAATCAAGTACATACTAAAACAAGATCAGAATTTTTTAAAAAGAATTTGCACATTGATCACACGAATTTTTTTTATCAATTTATGAATTACATAACCGCAAATGTATCTTTCGGCATTGTTCAAAATAAGATTTTCCTGCCAGAGTTGATTCTCTAAATTATTGCATTGATTTCCTTCTAAATAATTAATAACTATATTAGTTAAGTCCTCGTCATTATTAAACAACAAAAAGAAAAATTTAGTACACGTGTTCCTCTTTGAGAATTGAGTTGACACTATCAACAGATTTGGGATTTGCTAACACATGCCGGCCCGAAGATTGATCAATAAAAATTTTGGAAGCAAATTACATCCAATTTTGCACAGTACTGCTTTGGCTAAAAAGAGAGTCTCAAAATATTTTTGGTTGAGTTCCGCTAATCCATTCCGGTATAGCGGCTTAGACTTTTTATTACTTTCTACTCTTAATTAGAAAAGGTTTGGCCGGTTGACTCAAAAATTTGTATGCGTGAAATGGAGTTGAGTCTGTTAATAGGTTTGGTGTTTGGTAACACATGTCGGTCCTACGATTGGTTAAAAAAAAATTTTGGAAGTAAGTTACGTCCAATTTCGGAAAGTATTTAGTACTTCTTTGAATTACAGAAAGTTTAAAAAATTTATTATACCCTTTGAATATATAGTCATTCGGGTATAAAAAAGGGAGCCCAAATTCCAAAATCCCAAATTTCCAAATTATAAAATCCCAAATTTCAAAATCCTAATTTTTAGTTAGTTATAAAATCAAGGTTATATCCTTTTCCAGAATATTTATATATGTATTTGTATGTATATGTGAAATTTTGAATCAGGTAGGGTTTTTGAGTTTTTACAAAATCATAGTTATGCGCTTTTTACAAAATGTATATATATATATATGTTTATGCATAACAGTTTATGCAAGATCCAGAATTAGGAAGAATTTTAGAGTTCAATTTAAAAGTTGTGTTATCGCTTTCAGAATATTTATGTATATGTTTATGGGAGATTCTAGTTAGTAGAGATTTTAGAGCGGGAGTTTGGAGGCGGAAGTCCCCACTATTGGAAGTTCTTTCTTATTGAAAATATATATTAATATAATAAAATATCTAGGAGGAATTTTATAGTTGGTTACAAAACGAATTATGATAACGATAGTGATTTGGGATTTTGGTAATAACTAAATTATCATTTATTTTTATGTATATTTCTATAAAAATAAATGATAAAATACTCCGTAAGAAATCTATATAATTTTAAAAATGTGCTTTTTAAAAACCCTTGGTTTTTTCATCACTTGTTTTAATAACCACATTTGATATTTAAGTGTTAAATCTTTTCCTTTGTATTTGGAATACAAATATTTTGCAGGTTTCTGATCGGTCATTATTTTAAATTTTTTAACGTATAGCTAAGGTCTAAAGTAGTTCACTGACCTCATGATCGGTAAAAATTCTTTATCGGTCGCGGAATAATTTCGTTCGTGATTTTTTAACAGGGTGGTTTTTTTTTGTGACAGGACTGCACCAATTGCATAATTTTATGCGTTAGTTGTTAGAACAAATAGTTTTTCAAAATTTGAATACTTGATATTTTAATTTTTTAAATACTGTAATATAATTAGGATCGTTAATGTTAATTTTAGTATTATAAATATATTGGGACAGGTTGTGCAATTTTTGAATGATGTTTCACAAGTTTGCTGTAATAAGCAGTTAATTCTAAGAAATTTTAAATTTTTTGTTTTTGTTTTGGATAAATTTAAATCTTGAATAGTTTAAATTTTATGTGGTTAGGTTTTAGTCCGTCTTTTGTTATAACAATAATAAGCTCTTACTTTCACAAGATCCGCTCATATCTCCAATCATTAAAATGACAAAGCAATCATTAACTGAAGATTGTAGATATGCACTGTCTAGATTCAGAGATGAGAGAATTCTTTAGAATGTGAGACTCTTTCTTGCTTATCTACATAATGATTCCAATAATCGCGTCTTAGAAGGCAAAACGAGGGCTCACTTATCTGTTCTTATTCACAATGAAGGACTGCCATCTAATTATAAAGATTTGTATAGCCTCTATCTCAGATTTCATGATAATATAGGCTTCACTGCTAAAGATGTTGAAGAGGACCTTAAGGCTTTTCGTAATCATTGTGATAGTAAGTACTATAATCATTTGTACCAATCTCGCGAGAACTATAACAAGTTTTTTCGTCCAAACACGAAATAATTATGCAAGTCTCGAACAAAATCCTAATCTCATTTCATTATCTAATGTTACGAGATCTAAAAAAATCTCTCAATCTACTAACAATATCAATAACATCAGAATATTTTATCATAACTGTAGCGGTATGAGAGGTAAGCTTAAAAAGCTTTATGTTGATGCTAAGTCATGTAATTTCAATATACTAGCTATAACTGAAACATGGCTAAATGATTCGTTTAAGAATGAAGAAATTCTTGATGGTAATTGGTCCATATACAGAAAAGACCGTAACTATCATTCTTTAAATTGTTCGCGAGGGGGTGGTGTACTTCTTGCGGTAAATAATAACTTATCTAGTGTACCAATAATTACTGGTACATATAATTCTTTTGATCACCAATTTATTAAATTAAACCTAGGTACGAATAATTTATACCTAGGTATTGTATATTTTCCTCCGTGCTCAGACAATTCCTCATATTCTGAATTTTACACTGTTTATCACAATATTATTTCGGATATGCATGAGGATGACTTAATTTTTATTTATGGAGATTTCAATCGTCCTTCTCTTTCGTTTATTGTCGATGACTCTGATAATTTGTTATTACCTATTAACTTCCAAGATGAAATTGACTTCGATCTCATTAGTGAGTTCTATAGTAATGATTTACAACAAATTATTAGTTATCCTAATAGTAATGACAAGTGGTTAGATCTTGCATTTTCAAATGCATATGATAAAGTGGTGGGTAATCTCGCTGATGATGCAGATAATCTTTTTACTAACACTACTCATCATAACGCAATCATTTTCGAGCTCTCCACTACTATCCCACTCTTCGCTAAATCTTACAATAATGAAATTGTATACGATTTTTTTAATGCTGACTATTAAAGTATTAATAATGCTTTGTCACTTGGGACGAACTGTTACTTCAACAGGATATTAATTCGCTAATCTCTATCTTTTATTCAAGGCTGTTTGCAATTATTGACACTTTTGTTCCCAAAATTCGTAAAAAAAATAAAACAACAGAACCTTGGTTAGATAGAGATATTAGGAATCTGAGAAATCGACGCAATAAAATATTCAAAAAAATCAATTATTCATTAGCACCAAGCGACGATTTATTGAATTATTATAAGCAACTTGCCATTGAATTTAAACATAAAGCCAATACAGCATACGATAACTACGTTGCTGATATGGGCAACAAATTAATCGCTGAACCCAAAAAATTTTTCGACTTTGTTAACACAAAGCGTAAGTTATTTGGATATCCTAACTCAATGATGTCCAAGGACAATGTGCTTTCTTCTTGTCCTAAAGAAATTTGTAACTTCTTTTCAGATAATTTTCAGAAAATTTATCGTCCTAAGGCACCAATGGCTTTTTCTGCTAATTCTTTATCTACCAGCTCAAATTTGCTAATTTCAAACTTATGTTTTTCACAAAATGATATTCTTGAAGCAATTTTTAGTCTGGATATAAAAAAAGGTGCTGGTCCTGATCTTATTCCCCCAATCTTTTTACACAACTGTGCTCAAAATCTAATTATCCCTCTTCACCCCATCTTCAACAAGTCGCTTTTAGATGGCATTTTTCCACAAGTGTGGAAATCCTCCCATTTAACTCCCATTTTTAAAAAAGGTGATAGAGCTTCAGTTATAAACTATCGGGGTATAGCCATTCTATCAACTATACCTAAATTATTTGAAAAGATTGTCGTTGATAGAATTACCCCTATTATTAATGTTGAACTTAATGAACAACAACATGGTTTCAGAAAGGGTCGTTATACTATAACTAACCTTATGATGTGTCCGAAATACTGAACCAAATGGAGAAAGGATACCAAGTTGATGCAATTTACACAGATTTTAGTAAAGCTTTCGATCGTGTAGATCACTTAATTTTGCTTAATAAGCTATCAACTTTTGGCATTAAGGGTTCTTTTTTTTCGTGGCTTAATTCTTATCTATCAGAAAGAACCCAAAACGTCAAATTTGAAGGTTTTTTTTTCAAAATCTATTAATGTTACTTCTGGTGTACCACAAGGAAGTCATTTGGGGTCACTTCTTTTCAATGTCTTTATTTCTGACCTTTCGGAATATTTAGACGCCATACCACATATTGCTTTTGCTGACGACTTAAAAATATATAAAGTTGTAAAAGATAATTCTGATGCAGTTATACTTCAATCAAGCTTATCAGATTTACAAACTTGGTGCACATCAAAAAAATTGAAACTGAACATACAGAAATGTAAGGTTATCAGCTTTACCCGAAAACGATCTTCTTTAGTATATGACTATAAGATAGATAACGTAAATCTTGAAAGGGTTTCTAGCATTTCTGATTTAGGTATTCTTCTCGATAATAAACTTAATTATAATCTTCACTATGACCAATTAGTTTCTAAGGCTAATAAAATGTTAGGTTTCATTAAGAGAAGAGCTAAAGAATTTAATGACTTAGCTGTGACAAAATCCCTCTATTGTTCCCTTGCTCGATCTATTTTAGAACACGGTAACATAATTTGGGATCCAGCCTTTCAAGTTCTCTCCAATAGAATTGAATCAGTTCAAAAGCAATTTCTCGTATTTGCATTAAGAATTATGTATAATCCTTCTAATTTTGTTAATCTTCCTAGCTACCACACAAGACTTAAGTCTTTAAATATGCTTTCTTTATCTTCACGAAGACAACTCTTGTCATCATGTTTTACTTTTGATATTTTAAATAACAGTATTTCTATTCAATCTCTTAATAATAACTTTAGACTTCACGCTAATGTTCGGCAAACTAGAAATATAAGATTTTTAATGGATTATCAACATAATACAGAGAGTAGTTAGGATATGAGAGAACTAACGTATGAAAAACGCAAAAACTTGCTACTTGCCGTTTTTTGCCACTAGATGTCGGTAATTTGCCGCTAGTGTCGACTAGATGTCGGTGTATTTGCCGCTAGTGCTCACTAGTTGTCGATGAGTGTATGAGAGAGCTAATGTATGAAAAACGCAAAAAGTTGTTATTTGCCACTAGTGGTCACTAGGTGTGTGTGAATGTGTTATTTGCCGTTAGTGGTCACTAGATGTCAGTGAACGTCGAATAAATTATATGAGAGAGCTAATGTATGAAAAACGCAAAAAGTTGTTATTTTCCGTTAGTGGTCGCTGATGTAGAAAAACGCAAAAAGTGGTTATTTGCCGTTAGTGGTCACCAGATGTCGGTGAATGTAAAAATTAAAGATTAGGGTTGTGTACAGGGTAAAAAGTGAAGAAAAAATGGGATCGTGTACAGATCATGTAAATTTGGTGATAATTTTTGTGTTATGAAGCGTTTGTTTAAGACAAGTTAATTCAATAAATAAAAAAAAAAAAATTTAAATATGCTGATAAGAAAATAAAATATTTTTAAAGCATGAGCTTTTTTTTGGATTGTTGTTGAATTGAATTATATTGATAAGAAATTTAAAATTTTCAAAAAGTGAAACATAATGTAAAAAGCAAATAAAATAAAAATCTGAAATGACGTCAGGGGATTCCTATTGTTAATTTTAAAAAGAAAAAACAAAAAAATAAAAAAGTTATCATAAATAATATATTTTGAATATTATATTTTAATAAGTATTTTAGTTTGTTTAAGACAAGGTAATAAATAACAACAAAAATATTTAAAATGGATCATAAAAAAATTAAACTAGAATTTTGTTGTGATGTTTGTAAAAAAACATTCAAACGAAAATATGATTTGGAACGACATAAAAAAATACATAAATACTGTTCTTATTGCAAAATATTTACAGTAAACTGGGTTTATCATTTAAGAACAAATTTACATAAAATGAATGCAGCAGAGAAATTGAGGGGCAATGTTAGAGTGATCAATGAATCATTTGAAAGAAGACTTCAAACATTTTTAATTGATAATGATGATGAGGGGATTATTGTTCCAATCGAATTTTTAAATAAAAATAAGGATAATATTCTTACTATTATGAGGCATTCATTATTGAAACATAAATTTTACAAAATGAACTTCGAACTGTTTGCTGAATATGTAAAACCTTATTCAGATGGTGACGGTGATGATAACGATGAATTGCAATTAAGCATTAAATCATTTCAATCAAAAATGGTTTTAATTTTAAATGAAGTTGATATCAATTCTAATTATAGCCAAATTATAGAGAGTATAATAAAAAGAAGTGAAGAATTTCAAGAAATGGACAGTGTATGGGCGTTACTTCGTATTATTGGACTCGAAATAAATATAAATAAATATGAACTAATAAAAGGATCACAGTACATTCAACTCCCCAAATCAGTAGAGAAGAAAAAGGCATGCATAAATGTGAAAAATTCTGATGAATATTGTTTTAAATGGGCATTGATATCAGCTTTAAAGCCTGCAGTAAATGAATCATGGAATCCAAGAAGTTATAATATAATTGATATAGCGGCGGCAGAAATTTTTTTGAATGGTGGAAAAGTAGAAAATTTAAAATTTGGAAATATATTATTTCCTATTAAAATAGACGATATTTATAAATTTGAGGAACTCAACCCTGATATAAGTGTGAATGTTTTTGGTCTTAATTTAAAATCAAAGAAAAATAATGAACACGAATTGATTGGTCCATATTTTTTAACTAAAAATGAAAAACAGCATCATATAAATTTATTGATGATTGAATCGAATGAAAGATATCATTTTGTTTATATAAAGGATTTATCGAAATTTTTAAGAAAATCTCTTACGAGAAATAATGGTCGAATATACATTTACAATAGTTGTTTGCAATATTTTGATGAATTAGAAAAATATGCGATTCATAAAAATCAATGTGGAAAGATTGTTTGCAACTTACCAGATGAAGAAAATAAAATTTTGAAGTATGCTGAATATCGACTTCAAATGAAAGCACCATTCGTAATATATGCAGACTGCGAGAGTTTATTGAAACCGATAGCAACATGTAAACCAGATGTAAATGGTCCTTCAACTACTAATATTAAGGAGCATGTTGCGATTGCATTTGCATATTTTATAAAATGTTCCTTTAATGAAAATTTGAATAAATATGTGGAATGTGTAGGAGCAGATTGTGCACAAAAATTTATTTTATCACTAATTAATGATTGTAGTGAGCTTTATAGAAATTTCAATTTGAAAATTCAAAAAATGAAACCTTTAACACTAGACGAAGAATTGCAACAGTTAACGGATTCCTGTTGCAGTATTTGTGGTAAGCAATTAGATTATGTTAATAGAGTAAGAGACCATTGCCACTATAGTGGTAATTATAGAGGTCCAGCACATAAAGAATGTAATTTACTTTTTAAAAAACCTACATTTTTTCCAATATTTTTCCATAATTTTTCGGGTTATGATTGTCATTTATTGTTTAAATCTTTAAATTGTGTTGAGGGAAGCATTAGTGTTTTACCGCTAAATAAAGAAAAATACATATCTTTAACTAAACGAATTTATCTTTTAGAAGAGAATGTTAGCTTTTCTTTAAGATTTCTCGACAGCTTTCGATTTATGAGTGAAAGTCTCAATAGTTTGTTTAATAATCTAGATGATAACAAAAAGCATCACATTAAAAATAATTTCGGAGAGCACTATAATTTGATAACAAAGAAAGGTATATTTCCCTACGAATATTTAGATTCTTTCGAAAAATTAAATGATACTTTCCCATCTCAAGCTGCATTTTATAATGAATTAACAAAAACACCATGTTCAGATTCTGATTACAATTACGCATATACAGTCTGGAGAACTTTCAAATGTTGTAATTTGTTAGATTATATGAAAATTTATTTGAAAACGGATGTCTTAATATTGACTGATGTTTTCGAAAGTTTTCGAGAAATATGTATGAAAATTTATGATTTAGATCCTTCTAATTTTATACTGCATCCGGGCTTTCTTGGCAAGCAATGTTGAAATATACGAAAATTGAATTGGAACTATTTACTGATGTAAATATGTACAGCTTTATTAAAAGCGGAATGCGTGGTGGAATAAGTCAATGTTCTTTACGTCATTCAACTGCAAATAACAAATATATGAAGGAAAAATTTAATAAAAATGATCCCACACAATATATTGTGTATTTCGATGCTGTAAATCTTTATGGTTATGCAATGTCACAATATCTACCGTATAAGAATTTTAAATGGATGGAAAAATCTTTAATATCAAATTTCGATATTACAAAAGTATCGGATAATTCAAATCTTGGTTATATTTTAGAAGTAGATTTAGATTATCCAGAAACTTTACATGATTTGCACAATGACTTACCGTTTTGCGCAGCAAAGGAAATTCCCCCGAATGGGAAAATTGGTAAACTATTGACTACATTGTATAATAAAACTAACTATATAATTCATTATAAAAATCTTAAGCAATGTCTTCACAACAATTTAAAATTGACAAAAATTCATAGAATTTTGCAATTTGAGCAATCAGATTGGCTTAAAAAATACGTTGATTTGAATACTCGATATAGGCAAAATTCTAAAAATGAATTTGAAAAAAAATTCTTTAAATTGCAAGTTAATGCAGTTTTTGGTAAAACAATGGAGAACGTTGAGAAATATCGGGTCATCCAAATAGCTGATACTTGGGAAAGTAAAGGAAAACATTTAGGTGCGAAAGCTTATATAGCAAGACCTGATTTTCATAATTTATCATCTTTTACAAATAACTTAGTGGCAATAGAAATGAAAAAAACAAAAATTTGTTATAACAAACCTATATATGCAGGTTTCAGTATATTAGAGCTATCAAAAGTTTTGATGTATGATTTTCATTATGATTTCATGAAAATGAAATTTAAAAATAAAATTCAATTGAATTATATGGATACTGACAGTTTTGTCTATACTATTCAAACTGAAGATTTTTATGAAGAAATCAAACCCGATCTTCATAAATTTTTTGATACTTCAGACTATGAAGTAAATAACCCTTATGGTTATCCATCCCTAAATAAAAAAGTATTAGGGATGTTTAAAGATGAAATGAATGGAAAAATTATTTTGGAATTTGTAGGTTTACGTTCAAAAATGTATTCCATTAAAGCGGACAAAAATAATGTTATTAAAAAATCTAAAGGTATAAAAAAAATTGTTGTTGATAATTTAAGCATTGATGATTATAGAAATTGTTTAAATACTAAAAAAATATTTTATGAAAGTATGCAAATTTTTAAGTCTAAACTGCATACAATTTACACTCAAGAAATCAACAAAGTTGTTTTAAATTGTTTAGATAATAAGAAGTATGTAATGCATGATAATATTAGAACATTGTCTTGGGGACATAAAAATATTTTGTAACAAAAAAAAAACAAGTGAGGGAAAAAAACCAAGGGTTTTTAAAAAGCACATTTTCAAAATTATATACGGTTTCTTACTGAGTATTTTATCATTTATTTTTATAAAAATATATATTATGATAATATTATAATTTTGTTATTTCATTAATAATTAATTATATGACTAATAGTGAAATACTTAGAATACAACCCCAATGCATTCACGAAAGCCTGTTAATAAGTGCAAAATATAATGTTGGAGCTTCAATGTTAACGTTTAATTTTGGAAAAACTTACACTGGTGAATAAGTTACTGTTTTATAAGAACATAAAAGTTTTAATTTTGAAGACCTAGTAGTCCTTCAATGGGGAAGGTTCCCAAATTTTTGCTTAGCAAACTTATGATGGATCTGCTCACCCCCCTCTTGTGTTCACCCTTCCATTTTTTTCCGGTTCTAGGAAATCAATTTGGAACTCCAACAAAATTTGGAATTTTACCTAGAATATTATTATCTAACCAAAAATGGTTAAGACTAAGAAACAATTTCTTCAATTTAAAGAGACCCTTTCAAATTTAAGAAAAACCTTTAACGTATGTTGAAATATAATGCTGCAGCTGTAAATTTTGCATATTTGTAAAAAAAAATTTGAACAGGTGTTAAAGTTACAGGTGGTTGAAATCAGCAAAATTTAAGATTGAAAAAACACTTAACAAAACTCTTGTTATAACAATTTAAAAATAGGGCTTTTTCCAATTTTGGGGGTCTGTAGCTCTGTAACGGGTGGGGATACAGAAAAAAATTCTTCTACGAAATTAATTTTTTTGTAATAATTACCCGTGGTTAAAATTTCTTTACTCTATTTCAAACGGTGTAAAAGTTTTTGTAAACATACGGACGGACGGACGGACGGACAAAGTCATAATTAAGAAAAACCTTTGACACTTATTGAAACTTTCGTTTTGGAGCTTTCAATTTTGTACACAAATAAAAAAAAATTTTGACAGCTATTCAAGTTATAGGTGTTTAAAAGCTAAATTTTTAGCAAAATTTCAATTTTCGACCCCTTACAGCTCTTAAAGAAGGGGCGTGACAAAAAAATTTTGTTAACTGACTCTTACTTATTTCTAAGGATCTAACTTCTCCCAAAATTTCAAGTTTCTAGATTTAGCCGTTCCGAAGTTATGAGGGACCAAACATTTTGTAAAACTTAGTTTTGAATAACGGTAAATTTTAGTACCGCATGGTAACCCTATACAATTGGTTTTTAAAAATTTGTAAAGCTTATAAAAACAGCTGTTTGTTACCGTTTTCAGGTTGGAAATATACCTTATAGAACTCTAATTATAACTGTTTAAATATAGGGCTTTTTTCGATTTTGTGGGGCTGTAGCTCCGTAACAGGGGGGGATACAAAAAAAAGTTTTAACATTAAATTATTTTTATTGCAACACCTACCCATTTCTGATATTTTTTAGTCAGCCGTAGGTAAAAAGGGACGGACGGACGGACGGACAGACGGACGGACAGAGTGAAGCTATATAGGCACATTTTTACAAAATTTTTTGAAAATGTGCTAAAAATTATTTGAAAATAAAGTACATATATATATTTAAATTAAATAAATTCAAAAAATTTTTATTTCATCATTTTCCCATATAAAATTGACGAATTTCAACAGCCTTTTCATCATAATAGGCTGCTGAGATTATTTTACATAAATTTTTTTTTATAGGGCAGCTAATACACTCGGGTCCTTGATGAGATATAAAATATTCAGCATCTTCCTTGCAGTCAAATTCAGCAACATAATACTGTAAATGGAAAGTTGACCACCAAGATTTTTTTGATCTCTCCTCCATTTCTAAAAAGCACTTTACACAGAAAACCTGCTCTGGGGAAGTATGACGTTGACAGACTTGCTTGAAATCATAATCATCCCAGAGCAGATCATAGAATCTGTATACAGCACAGCAAGGCTTTCCTGTGTTTGCAGCTTCCATAATTTGATATTCACATGGTAAACCATATGATGAATATCCCATTTTTTCAATTTCCGACTTTGTGGGCATTTTTCTTTACCGAAATAATTAAATCTTAACTAATGAAAACTTTACTAATTTATAATTAATTTTGTTTATTTGCTTCTGCTTTTATATAAAAAAGAAAACAAAATAAATTTAAAAAAAATTTTAAAAATTTAAAAAAACTGCTTCTTATCATAGAAGTACAGCATAAACCGCAAAGATACATTCTTTAGTATATATATTCTTATACATTTCTTGTTCTTGTTCTGAATTAAAGTGTGTTTAATTTTTTTCTTATTACCAAAAATTTGAAATGATCTAATTCGATTCTTATCATAGAAGTACACTTTAAATCGTAAATCAAGTAAGCATTTGAATGTTTTATAGAAATAAGATGTAGAATGTTTTGTAAGAAATTTTGGGTACTATAAAACCACAATCATCCTGTTAAAAAAAAAAAAAAACAAAAAAAAACCAAGTCCAATAATTTTCTAAGAAAAAAAATCTATCCAATTCCAATAATTTTCTTGAGAAAAAAAAATATTGTTATCAAAAAAATCTATCCAAGTCCAATAATTTTCTTAAGAAAAAAATATAGTTCTATCATATTGTTATATTCTTATCAAATTATGTATGTAGTAAATAAGTGAATTAGAATTTATAGAAATTTCTGCACCATAAAACCGCATACATCCTTTCATATTAGAAGATTTGAATTTTATAAGGCTAATTGCTAACAATTATTTTCATATAAATTACATGTAATTTCTTCAAGACTATTTGTATTCAAAAGCTATTCAAACTATTCACATAAGAGTCTGACAATAAACATTTAAAAAATTGGAAAAAAGGAAAATTTTGCAGAAAACATTAACAAAAAATTCAGCGTTGTAGAAGTGCCTACAATAAAAATGAGCGAAGTGGAGCAGAGAAAAAATTTCAAAATTAAATGTTTAAAACGTGTTACAACCATATATGGAGGTAGAATAGTTCTAGAAACCAGTGAGTTCAAAGTATTTTTACCCATCCGTTACAAAACATTAACGGATAAAGAAATCAAAACTTTAAGTTCTGGAAGTTTCATGTTCATAAATGATGGCGAAATAGGAAAATCTTATAAAATAAGATTTGTACCAATTCAAACTATAGATTTGGAGGAGGAGGAGGAGGAGGAAGAGGTTGATTCTGAAGATGCAGAAGATATTATATAAAAAAAAAAAAAAATTATATTTTTAATTTTAATAAAAAAAAAAAAATTTTAATAATTGAAAAAAAGATTTTTTTTATTTTTTCAAAAGATAATTTTATTTTTCAGATTTTTTTAAAATTATTTTTCATGAAATACAGGTGTTTTTTTTTATTTGATGGTGATTATGGTGAACATCATCCGCTTTTTTTTTTGGTTATGCATTCTTAAACTGATATGAAATACAATTATTTTAATTGATCAGCATTTTCATTATATAAATATTTTCAAGAGCGCAAAAACCCTTATGATTGAAAGAACATTTACTAATACATTTAGCATGCTGATCTTTTAATATTTTTAAACTTGTTGAATCATGTTTATCTAAATCGATGATATTTGATTGTTTTAAAATTTGTTCTATCCAAGATTTTTTTTCACTTCCTTTAACATAAACAACATTGATATTGATTACAAATAACTTTAAGAAATTTATAATGTCACGAAAATTTGTTTTACCATCGCACCATTTAAATCCATGATGATTTTTTGTCAACCAATTATTGGTTTTTTGTATTTTTTTATCTAAAAATTGATATCCATAAGGAGGTTTAATTACAAAATGTTGAATTTCATTATTTGAACTTAGAATAGCAATTTCCTTTAATATAAAATTATTTTTATTATCTCGGAAACCTTGTATATCTATAATTACATAATCCATGTTTTTATGTTTCCGAAGAACTAAATTTAATATATTTGTATAGTTTGTAAATTAAAAAACTTATACAATGTAATCCAATCATAAAAAAAAACCCCCCATAATAAATGGTGGAATTTCAAAAATGCAACAAGAATCTGAAGATAATGATGATGATTCCGTACAATTTTTTCTCATATTATTTATTAATACACATCTAAATAATTTTATTAACTTCTCCTGTTAATAGCTTAAATTCTACTAAGCGGTCATGCAAAATAAGACAGTAAGCTGTAGTATTGTCTGGAATTTTTTTTAAAGTCTTAAATTCAATTTTGACATCGACTGGTCCCATTTTAAGATTATCATTTTGATAACGAGTATCAATTATGAAGATTGGAGAATCAGTTTTAAAGTGGTCGCATGAAACTAAAGGCTCTGATATTAAGTTATTATAATAAAAGCTTCTAAAATTCGAATATGCTTCATATGCTAAAGCATAACGATTTTTTGCAAAATCTAAATTCATATCTTCATATGGGTATGATTCTGAATTTAAATATACTTTTATATTTTCAATATCACAATAATTAAAAGTTGAAGGATCTTCTTCCAGCTTATTTTGTTTGCCAGTTTGTAGAGCAAAAACAATAAAACGAGGTTTTTCAAGTTGTGAGGCTGTTTTAACATTCCAAATATGATGTATAGTTCCAGCTGGTAATGTAGGATATTCATGTAATTCCCAATTTCTAAAAGGAATTTTCATAACTGACCCATTTTCAATACTTTTGTATAAATTTAATTTAAGATTATCAGCTAAGTTAATATGTTGAACCTTCCAATATATTTTTGTAACAGTAATTTTTGATTTTTCACTCTTGCATTAGCGCTGCTACATAATAATGAATTGTCATTAGTTCGAGAGCGAGTTAATATTAACTCATGTTTTGCATTTGGAATAATGTTTTTGTAGTCTTCAGCAAACCCTATTAATCTTTTTAAGGGTATACAAAAATTAAAATATAAATTATTTATTTTAATTGATGCATCAGGCGACCAACTTCCATTGTATAAAGCTGTACTTTCATTTTGGTTTAGTGAAATATAATTTTTTAATGTTGAAGTAATTCCAACATTACGATTATGATCAATTTCCTTACCATTAAGTTCATAGCGAATTTCATCAAATAGAAATGGTATAGCATTATTAACTAGTTTAGTGTGAGTGACAGTTGTTCCATCATGTTTTGATACATAACCTTCAATGTAGATAAGACTTGTTGAGGGTAATATATTTAAGTTTTGATTTTGTATTTGTATTCGTATAATATCACTTAATCCGAATGTGTTTAAGAATGGTGAATATGAATGCCAATGAGCACTAGTTATAGTTTCATCAAAAATAGGATCATTAAAGAGCTCCATTTAATTTACTTTTAGTAGATATCCAAGAGATTTTAAATATTCTTTATTTTCAAATGATAATTGTTTTTTGTATTTTAAATGCTGTGTTACACCTCCTCCTTCGACTGTCTTTAAAGAATTAAGATGATGTTCATCATTCTGTGAATTTATATTAGATTGATAATTTTGATTAAATACGATCATTCTGAAGCTTTAAGTGTAATCTTATTGTTATTGTTTCTCCACGAAAATTTATTATATTACCGTTCTGATCAAGGAGTTTTACAGTAATAGAACTTATCTGATTAATAGTTACCGGTAAATAAATTACATTCTTAGGAACTTCAATTATTTTATAGCCAGGACTGACGTTAATAGAGAATTCATGTAAAGTGTGAGCCTCTTTGTCATTAATATAAGCTCCAGAAACAATATTGCATTCTACTCTTATTATATTTATTTTATTAATATCAACGAAAAGATCTGAAGTATGCCATTTATTGGCTAATAATTTCTTCTTACTGAAACCTAATAATCCGCCAATTGTATCTTCTCTTTCAAAATCAATATCCTTATCAGCAAAAATTTCACACTTTAATGTATTATTATTTGCTCTTATAATTAATTTTTCCTTATCTGTTTTAGTTACATTCAACGTTTTCCTAAGAAATAGTTCAATATCACCAATTTCATATGAACCTGTTGGAATTGTAATAGGTTTATCATCAATAATAAATGTATTATTCTCCTCATCTATATTAGGTATTGAGTTATACGTTTGGAAATCAACTAAACCGCAGGTGTATTCTCCCCCCTTTAGATCTATAGGGGGGAAATAATTAATTGTCAATGTGGAAGAGTTTCCGTTTAAAGTTAATGTTATTGACATGTCTTTAATTGATACAATGAGATATTTTAGTAGTGTATTCTGTTTTTATATAGATTTTTAAGATTAATCCCAAAATTCAATGATTTAGATTTAAGGTCAATACGCATTAATAATATAATATACATACATACATACAAAAATTTTTCGTTTAAATTTCTTTTGATACAACTAAATTCTAATTATTCTTTATCAGTTAGTTTTTTATTTCATTTATGTTCAAATATAGAGAAATAACCTTGAACTTGAACAAAATTATTAATGTAGGTCAGTTTAAGTAAAGCTAGACTAAGAATAAAACAGAAAATTTTTTTTTATTTTTTATTATGTTTTATTTACTGATAATATTTTTTTTTCTTAACAATATGAAATAAAAATTCTAAACATAAATGTCCACAATTGTAGGAATTAAAATTTTGATATTTATTATAATTATATGTAAGCTTATCTCCTAAATATTTTATTACTTCTAATGGTGGTCTTAAATTTCCAAAACTATCAAAATAATGAGTTATTTCAATATTTTTAAAATAAGCTACCCAATGCGTTCCATCTCCAATAGAATTATCTAAATTTATTATACCGCATTCGTATTTCCAAGGTCTACCTATTGGTAAATTATCTCTCATAAAAACTCCTCGAAAATATTTTAAGTATTTTTTAGCAAAGTTTTCTAAATCAATATTTGTAAGAGCTCTATTGGGTAGCTTAGTTAATGGTTTTTTGGATTCAAATAAAGTCCTAAACCATTCTTATATGGTTTTAAGTGCAATCCATTTCCTCCTTTTAATGCTATTGCTTCCATCATTTTATTATGACGTTGACTTTCTTTTAATTCTTTGTGGGCATTTTTAGCATCGTTAACAGCTTTAGTTATTCCTGCAGCGCCACCTGAAAGTGCTCCAATAGCTGATAGACCCGCAAATATAGGTATTAAAGGTAAAACTCCTCCAATTTTTGGTACAGGAATTATTCGAGGAATCTTAATGTTTTTTTTCTGGCCTTTAGAAAAATTTCTAGCAGCATGCAAAGCAGTTTTTATAATATTCTTATCCTTCGTCGGTTTTTTTATAGTTTTAACAGCTATTTTAGCTTCCTTTATAACATTTTTCAAGAGCTTTTTTCTCGAAGTTTTCTTTTTTCTTAAAAGTTTCTTTTTTTTCTTATTTAAACCCATACCAAGCCTAACTTTAGCTTTCATTGAGTTTGTAACTAGGTATGAATTTAACCGTTCACCAAAACTTGAGTCTTTAGCTTTTATCCTTTGCCAAGCTTTCTCTGCCAATATTTTATCAGCTATATGTCGTTGATTTTGATCAGTATTTTGAGAATATGCTATATCATGCTCTCGACAAGCCTCATCTAAACCATTAATTCCTTTATCACCTCGTGCTAATCGTTTTGCTAGTTTTGTCCCAGGACCACAATAATTATAACCAGGTAAATGTGCTTCAAATGGTAGTTTATTAATTAGAGAATTAACTACACCTTTTCCATTAACAGTTTTTTGGTTACTGATTGAATATTTATTATGAAGTGGCATAATATTAAGTTGTTTAGTTTAAGAAAGTCACTCAAATACTAATCATCTTTTATAAAATGAAATTTATAAAACTAGATAATGCAGTTAAAATTAAAAATTTCGATCAGAATTCAAAAAAGAAAATTAAAAGACATGGCGAATGTTTTCCAGATAGTGTAAGAGGATTAATAGTCGGACCTTCAAATTGTGGTAAAACTAATGCTATGATAAGTATGCTTTTAGATCCTAAAGGGTTTAAATTTGAAAACATATGTATCTACTCGAAATCATTACATCAACCTAAATATGAATATTTAAAAAAATTAATAAAACCAATCAAAGGAATGGGATATAACGAATTTTCAAATAATGCTGATGTAATTGAACCATCAGCCTCACAGCCAAACTCAATATTTATTTTTGATGATGTAGCTTGTGATAAGCAAGATAATATAAGAGCCTATTTCTGTATGGGACGTCATCAAGAAGTAGATAGCTTTTATTTATGTCAGTCATATACAAGAATTCCAAAGCATTTAGTTAGAGATAATGCTAATTTTTTAATTATATTTAAGCAAGATGATTTAAATTTAAAACATATATATGATCATGTAAATTCTGATATGACTTATAATGAATTTAAAAAATTGAGTTCATGCTGCTGGAATGATAATTATGGGTTTCTAACAATTGACAAAGATAGCGGTTTAAATAATGGACGTTACAGAAAAAATTTTGATGCATTTGCTAAATTTTAGATAAACCAAGATCTGTTAGCAGTTGGATATTACTAACGTCAGCAGTTAGGGGTTATCAGTTAGCAGTTAGCAAGAGAACAGTTCAGTCGATAATTTACAGTTAATAATTGAACTAATCCACATTAAAAAAAAGTGGATGAACAACTTATGAAAGATTTAATGAAAACTCGTAAAAATTTAAAAAGGAAATTTCAATCTTTAAAAGTTCAGAAGCTATCAGAAGACCGTAATCGAGAAGAAGCTTTCACTCCAATTACAAAACCATTGAAAGAATTGACAAATGTTGTCAAACAACAACAACAATTTTCAAATAATGTTATCAAACCGGAAATTAAATTGCCTGCTAGCGCTGATAACACCTTAAAATTATTGAGACCATTTAAGCCGGAAGTTAAAACGCCTAGCAACAAAAGTAATACACACAGTAAATTTATAACTTCAACGCCAAATACTATAAAATTTGAGACGTCATCTATAACTGATAATATTATTGATGAATCATCAATTTCACAATTTCCTGTTCTTAACAAGTCAGAACTTGATAAGACATATGGACCATATTTTGATGAGTCATTAAATGTTCGAAAACTTGGGAATGCTAATTTTGAAATAGATGAAATTACTAAAAATATTGTGATTGATACTGAAGTTTTTAAAGGAACTGATGGTCTATATGAATTGATATTTAAAAAAAAACCTATAAATTATACTGAAAGTGATTTAAAAACATATCATCAAATACTTGACAAAACGAATGCACATAGAAGAAATTATGATCATTTAGAGCAAATAAAAGGAAACAAAGGTTTTAAATACAAAAATATATTAAGAAAATTATATGAACATAATTATAAACCTAGACATAAAAAAACCGGTTCAGGTTGTTTGAAAAAAAAATTTACTAATTATTTTAATAAATCTTCTTCACCAGAAACCCATTTAAAATATACAAATCAGTCAAATCAATATGTTTATTGGGATGATCCTAATGAATTAGTTGACAGATTAAGACTTTTAATTGCATCAGAAACAGCTGGTAACAACAACCATCATAATGAAATTGTTTCTATAATTGAAGAGTTGAGAGAAGTAAATATAATACAAACTGTCTACATTAACAATCAGTTAAAATCATAATGTCACTTGATAAATTTGGACGTAGTATAGCTTCTTCTAGAAAACTACATACTCAAGGTCCTCCAGGTATTGGTTTCAAATTGACTTCTGAAGGAAATTATGATTTAGATAACAAAATTTTATCAAATGTCAAATTGATGGCAGTGATGCAGCAACACAAAATTCTGTAAATAAACATATTTTCTTTCAGAAGGAACTATTACAAAACGAAATGCGAGAAATGTCTAATCATTTAGAGACAACAGTATCTATAGAACTTAAATTAGCAGAAGAAAAATTAAAAATATTAGAAGAAAAAATGCAAGTTAGTTTAGAGGAAATCCATATCAAATTCTCGGGATTGTTAAATGAAAAATTTTCAAATATGAGTGATGTCATTGAATTTCAAATTAAAAAACCAATTAAATTTATTCATGAGAGATTGCAAAAAGCTGAAGCCCAAGCTCGATCAGCATTGGATTTACTTAGTAGTTTAGAACTTATAAAAACATAACTGGGGATCAGTTTTCATTTACTTTTCGAAATGGATGTACATCAAATCGGATGTTCTTTAAATAATTTTTTAGCTAAATATGATGATATTTTATTGGAGGAACATTATGACCAATTAAAAATTCACTTTAATTTTTTAAAATTATTTAAAAATTCTATCCTAATTGAAACGAAAGAGAATGGATATCATTGGGATATATGTCCCTATACATCAGACAACATGACAACTGTTCCAGATACTTGTCCTTGTCATTCAGCAGATCATCATATGTTAAAATGTTCCAAACTAATGAATTTATATAAAAGAATAAAAAATAAATAATTATATAACTTTATATACATACATAAATAAAGAATATAAATTTTAAATACATTTTATTATTTGCTTTTTATTATATATATAAATTATATAGGCACATTTTATTTAAAAATGAGTAAAAGAGAGGTGGTTGAAGAGCTGCATAAGCCTGCACGACGAAATTTTAAACGACGTAGAGTTATAATTAAAGGATTTGATGATCTTTGGCAAGCTGATTTAGTAGAAATGGGTTCATATGCTAAAGAGAATAAAGGATTTAAATTTTTATTAACTGTGATTGACTGTTTTTCTAAGTATGCCTGGGCAATCCCTATAAAAGCAAAAACTTCAGAGAACGTTACAAAAGCAATGCAAAATATTTTTCTAACTTCTAAAAGACATCCGCAAAATTTACAAACAGATGCTGGGAAAGAATTTTTTAATAAAATATTCAAAAAATTAATGGATAAATATCATATAAATCATTATTCAACATTTAGCATATTAAAAGCCTCTATTGTTGAACGTTTTAATAGAACCTTAAAAGAAAAGATGTGGAAAGAATTTAGTTTTAATGGAAATTATAAATGGATTAACCTAATTCAAGAATTAACAAAACAATATAACAACACTAAACATCGAACAATTAAAAAACGACCATCTGATGTCAATAAAGATAATGCTGAAAATTTACTTAAAACTATATATAATCATATTAAAATTTCACCACCATACAAATTTAAAATTGGCGACTTAGTTCGAATAAGCAAGTATAAACATGTTTTTGAAAAAGGCTACACACCAAATTGGACAACTGAAATATTCAAAATAAGAAAAGTTCAAATCACTAACCCTGTAACATATTTACTGGAAGATTATCAAGGTCAACCTATACAAGGAAGCTTCTATGAATATGAATTGTTAAAATCTAAACATAATATTTACCTAGTTGAAAAAGTTATTAAAAGTAAAGATAATAAGATTTTTGTAAAATGGCTTGGATTCTCATCTGATCACAATTCATGGATAAATAAAACTGATTTAATATAGAGAAAAAAATTTTTTTTATTTCATATTATTTTTTTAATTACATTTTTTTGTTTTTTAATGAATTTCCATTTGATATGTCGGATCCTGCTTGATTGTTCGTAAATCAATTACAGTGAAATCAGATTTATATTCTGTATCCACCATCATAATTTTTTCTGCCTCTCCATCACTTGTAATTCTTTCAACCAATATTTCTCGATATTCATGACACTGAATTTTGAGATACTTTTTAATAAAAATGCTTTCATATTCACATCTCACAGTGAGTTTTTGATTCTCACCAAAATTCAATATAAAATGTCTATAAAATATATGCTCACTATTTATTATTCCACCAATATTCTGCTCTTTTAAAACTAATTCATTTCTAAAAGCTTTAATAGCATCATCTATAGATGCATATTGTGGTACTGAATCAGCTTTATCTGATAAAAATTGATTAACTGCTTGCAAAGTAGTTAATGGTTGTATTGTAGTTGTTGTTGTAATTTCACTAGTATTTGTTTCTAAGGAAATTATATGTTTTAAAAACTGAACTGATAAAATTACTTTAACAGTCTCATTATTTGGAAGTAATATATAAAAATATGTGCTCCCAAAAGCTGATTCATCCAATCTAATATTAGAAGTTGGAGCTGAATTTGCTTGAATAGTAAACAGGCAAAATATTAAAATTAAAAATGATTTCATTGTCACAAAAAAAAAACTTTGATCTATCTTCATTCAGGGTTTATACAGTAATGTGCGATTATAAATTATAAATATATAAGTTATACTTTTTATTTTCTAGAAAGTTCTTTATTATGTACAAACTTTACTTGACTTATAATAGAACACGCATACATAAAGAGCGGTAAAAATCTATCTCTTCCATCTGAAAAAGCTTCCATATAATCTAAATATTCCTCTTTTAAACTTTCAAGTAATTTTCTAAATTTAATTAACACGTCACCAATTTTTGATTGTTTATTTTTTTCATTATATGTATTTTCTATTGAATATATAAATATAATTCCCTCATCGATTCGTTTCCTTATCATTGACTTTTTCAATTCATTCTGATTTTCTTCATATTCATTTCTTGTCAGTGGCAATAAATCCATATTTTCAGTAATTCCTTTATTGTTACCAGCTGGCAGAACATTTGAAATATTCTTTTCAATCATCTCCCAATCATCTTCTTCAGAAAATGGACAATCAGCATGAAAATGATTAGGTGCTGGCTTTTTTTTATTTGTTAAACCTCTTATTTTACCAATAATAGATATGTCACCACCATATACTTCTATTTTTAGATGTTGCCAATCCAAAGGAGATAAATCGAATTGATTAGTAAATGATTCACCATTTCTAATTTTAAATAAACAAATTTTTTCACCGCCTTCTGGAGTTATATGTACCTCCAAAAAATCGTGAAATATTCTCCAATTAATTATTTTAATTGAAGCCCATTTCCGACCACAAATACAATATTTATATCCATGTAAAATATTATCAGCCCAAAACATTATGATGCTTATACTTAATAGTCTAATCAGATTATGCTATATTTTATGTTAGAATTAGTCTTTTATAGAATTTTGAGTATCAAATTATTATTAGAAAAAAAAAATATATATATATATATATATTAAATTATTTATTTATTATAAACACCTAAATAATTGTTACATTTCGAACAATAATGATTCACATTTTTCATGTTATCAGTACAATATGGAATGCAGCAACAACACCATAATCCTATCAAACACATTAGTAGAGCTGCAATATGAGTTTTGTTAGCATTTTCATATTCAACTCTCGTTACGTTTCTTTCACCACAATTGAAACATATTGCAACTTGAGGATAAGGTCCAAATGATGTTTTAAATGCTTGTCGTACAAATACAGTGGAACCAATACATCCTTGGTTTGTGTTGTATGACGATGATGAATCCATGAATGTCTTTGATTAACTAAATTTTTTAGAAAAAATTAAAAAAATCTTCCCTGGGTAAGAGAATAGAATTGGGATCGAACCTTATACTAATAAACTTACCTAATTGATTTTATCTGCACCCTAGCACTCCTACCCACAGAAGATTTAGTTAACACTTGCTATTTTCATATTTTATTTAGATAAATTAGCTATTTAATTAGTTTTAACCAAATATTCGCAAGAACAATTCATATGTTTCATATGTTCATATTTGGCAAATAAAATATTTTTCAGAAAGAAATATAAGAAAGAAATTAAGTATCATATCAGGTTTCTTAGCAATTATGCTGACTCAACATTAAGAAAATTTAATTCACTTAGAGAAAGTGAAGATGATAAATGGATGGAATTATTTTCCCTGAATAAAATCGAATTTTTCGAGAGATGTTTATTGAGATTAGCTAAAATTGTAAAAAAATTTAAAGAAAATAATTATAAATATCGAAAAACTTTAAAAAATAAATAAAAAAACTTTGTAATACCAATATATTTTGTTTTTTCTTTTTAAAATTAACAATAGGAATCCCCTGACGTCATTTCAGATTTTTATTTTATTTGCTTTTTACATTATGTTTCACTTTTTGAAAATTTTAAATTTCTTATCAATATAATTCAATTCAACAACAATCCAAAAAAAAGCTCATGCTTTAAAAATATTTTATTTTCTTATCAGCATATTTAAATATTTTTTTTTTTATTTATTGAATTAACTTGTCTTAAACAAACGCTTCATAACACAAAAATTATCACCAAATGTACATGATCTGTACACGATCCCATTTTTTCTTCACTTTTTACCCTGTACATAACCCTAATCTTTAATTTTTACATTCACCGACATCTGGTGACAACTAACGGCAAATAACCACTTTTTGCGTTTTTCTACATTAGCGACCACTAACGGAAAATAACAACTTTTTGCGTTTTTCATACATTAGCTCTCTCATATAATTTATTCGACGTTCACTGACATCTAGTGACCACTAACGGCAAATAACACATTCACACACACCTAGTGACCACTGGTGGCAAATAACAACTTTTTGCGTTTTTCATACATTAGCTCTCTCATACACTCATCGACAACTAGTGAGCACTAGCGGCAAATACACCGACATCTAGTCGACACTAGCGGCAAATTACCGACATCTAGTGGCAAAAAACGGCAAGTAGCAAGTTTTTGCGTTTTTCATACGTTAGCTCTCTCATATCCTAACTACTACAGAGTATGGTAAAAATGAACCCTTCAATAAATGTTGCATTACTTTCAACAAAATCAACTCCTTCTTTTATATGAGCTTTACACTACACCTGATGAAGCTGGGTGTCTGAAATTTTGCTAAAAATAGTTTAGTGTAATGGCCAAAGTTACTGCAAAATTTAGTTGGTCTACTGCTGAGGGTTCGAGTAGCTGCCATACAACTCCTGCTTTTATATGAGGATTACACTACACCAAATGAAGCTGGGTGTCTAAAATTTTGCCAACAATCAATTAACCGGATGATATAATGTATATGTTACGGTCATACGCGTATCCCAGAGTTGACACAGTCTACTCTACTACACTCTTCCTCGTTTTATTTTAAATTAATACACAGTGTTAGGTAAAGTTTTTATACCCGTATGACTATATAGTCAAAGGGTATAATAAATTTGCCATTACGTTTAAATATAGACTCAAGTGTATGGATCGGATCAGAATCGAAAAATAAATCGATTTAGCAATGTATGTCCTTCCATTCGTCAGTCCATCATCACGATATCTCAAAAAATAAAGGAGCTAGGATTATGAAATTTTCACAAATTCCTTTTTATGCAAAAACCGGAATCGCTATTTAAATCCAGCCATTTTGGTCCACGGGTTCGAGTACCTGCCATACAACTTCTAATTCTATATGAGCATTACTCTATACCTATGGAAGTTGTGTGTCTGAAATTTTGCCAAAAATAGTTTAGTATAATGGACAAAGTTACTGCAAAATTTGGTTGGTCTACTGCAGAGGGTTCGAGTAGCTGCCATGCAACTCCTTCTTTTATTTGAGCTTTACACTACACCTGATGAAGCTGGGTGTCTGAAATTTTGCAATAAATAGTTTAGTGTAATGGCTAAAGTTACTGCAAAATTTGGTTGGTCTACTGCAAAGGGTTCGAGTAGCTGCCATACAACTCCTTCTTTTATATGAGCATTACTCTACACCTAATAAAGCTAAATGTTTCAAATTTTGCCAAAAGTAAATAACCAAATGATATAATGTATATGTTACGGTCATTACACCAAATTATGTCAAGTAATTCAGGATTCAATTTCAAATGCGCAAGATTATTTCCTATGAGCTTATCTCATAGAACGAATATATGTGAACAAGTCTCAAACTAAAGAGCAGCTAAAGCATAATATTAAAACTGTAAATAGGGCAATTCAGCCTGATACTTTTCGTAGTGTTATGCAAAAAGTCCATTAAAGAGCATAATTTTGCCTTGATCAAAATGGTGGACATTATTTTTCATAAATAAGCGTAAATTTTTGCCCACCCTATACTTTAGAAACCTATATTTTAACATACTATTTTATTTCCATAAATTTTTACTAATTACCCAGAGGAAACAATTTAGAAGTATGATTTTCCCCAGATTAATTAACGCCTCAGGATTAAAATGAAACATAAGATTACAATAATTGAAAGAAGTACAGTTAGTCTTAAGGATAGATAATATTCACAGAAAATTGAGATCTTATTGAACCTTTTTACATAAACTTTATTTTAAATATTTTTAAATTTCTTTTTCGATTTGTATGGTAGCCTTACTACATTGAATTTTTTACTAATATTTTGTATACTTACTCCTCCCCAGCCTAATGTACGTGCCAAGTCATTTCCAGTTCCCAATGGTAACACACCTACCGCTGGTGGAGGTTGAATATTTATTGAATCTAATATAGACAACACCCATCCAACTGTTCCGTCTCCTCCACATGCTAAAATTCTTAGCTGAGGTGCTTTTCGAAACAGCTCCAAGCTAAAAATATAAAATTTCTTTAGGTTTTCAATGGTTTGCTTTTAAATGAAATCATAGATGGTATTAAAAAGGAAACCACCAGGTACAATAAAGTTGAACGATGTAAACTCGATTCTATTTTATTACAAAAGCAATAGAAATAGAGTTACACCAGACATTCTATTTTATTTCCAAAAAAATGCTAAAAAATAAAAATAAAAAAAAACGAGGAAGAGTGTGGTAGAGTAGACAGTGTCAACTCTGGAATACCCGTATGACCGTAACATATAGATTATATCATCCGGTTAATTACTTTTGGCAAAATTTCAAACATTCAGCTTTATTAGGTGTAGAGTAATGCTCATATAAAAGAAGGAGTTGTATGGCAGCTACTCGAAGTCTTTGCAGTAGACCAACCAAAGTTTGCAGCAACTTTGGCCATTACACTAAACTATTTTTGGCAAAATTTCAGACACCCAGCTTCATTTGGAGTAGTGTAATCCTCATAGAAAAGAAGGAGTTGTATGGCAGTAACTCGAACCCTCAGCAGTAGACCAACTAAATTTTGCAGTAACTTTGGCCATTACACTAAACTATTTTTTGCAAAATTTCAGACACCCATCTTCATCAGGTGAAGTGTAAAGCGCATATAAAAGAAGGAGTTGTATGGCAGCTACTCGAACCCTCTGCAGTAGACCAACCAAATTTTGCAGTAATTTTGGCCATTATACTAAACTTTTTTTGGCAAAATTTCAGACACGCAGCTTCCATAGGTATAGAGTTAATGCTCATAGAAAATTAGAAGTTGTATGGCAGGTACTCGAACCCGTGGACCAAAATGGCTGGATTTAAATAGCGATTCCGGTTTTTGCATAAGAACGAATTTGTCAAAATATCATAATCCTAGCTCCTTTACTTTTTGAATTATCGAGTCTATTGCAGAGGGTTCGAGTAGCTGCCATATAACTCCTTCTTTTATATGAGTATTCCACTACACTTAATAAAGCTCTATGTTTGAAATTTTTTAAAAGTAATTAACCGGATGACATAATGTACATGTTAAGGTTATAATGTATGACTAACGGAGGACATAATGTATATGTTACGGTCATATGGGTATCCCAGAGTTGACATAGTCTATTCTACTACACACTCGTCTTCAATGAAGTCACAACCGTTACACTTTGTATTACGCAGGCTATGTTCCGATTCTAGTAATAGATAGTAGATACACAAAAAAACAAACAAATGACTTATATAATTTTTTGTTTTATCCTAAAAATTTGAAGATGAATAAGTTATGTAGTCTACCTTTTGTATGTTTTGAATTTGATAAAAGGTCACGGTCCTTAGGTCAAATCTCTTCTTAGTGAAATTTTTTTTAATTTTAATTTATATTTTCAATTTTTAAAATTGGTAAATTTGTTAATAAAAAACTTGAAATTTTTTTTATAGAATTGTTTTATTTGATCTGTTTTTATCTATTAATTTTTGCATAAATATTTTTAAAAAATATAGCTGAGCTTATATATTATTTCATAACCTTAGTTTAGATTCAAATCGAAATACTTATTTGTTGTCAACATTCTATAATGTACCTACTCAACATGCATTTTATGGTCATCAAATTGTATTATATAAATGTTGAGTTTTGCATTATCAAAAGCAAATTTTAAATTTTATTTTTTGATTTTTTTTTATTATAACTAATTAAGTTAAAAAAAATATTTTGTTTGATTTCTTTGTTTAATTCCATTTTTTGTTCATTCGGCATGAGGGAAGGTATGAGGAAAACGTTATTTAAGGGGTGAGGGAAACTTTGATATTGCTTTGGTTACTTTGCTTGGTTTTTTTGCTTTTCAAAGCAAATCAAGCAGAGCACCAAAGCGTACATTGGGCCTATACCATAAATTCAGTATTTCAATGAAATTAAAGAAGACTTACAACAGGAATGATCCTGTTAAGCATAGCCTCGATGAGTAATACCTAAATGTTTTACTATTTATTTAAAATGTCCAGAAAATCTTCTGTGATTTTTAAAACTGAAATGAACTAATTCATAAACTATTAAATAAATTTAAGTACATAACAATTTTTTTTTGTTTTTGTTTTATAAATAAAATATTTTTTGGCCTGCTTATGATCATTTTGGATATTTTATTTTCTAAAATAAAACACACGTGCAGAGTAGTGTTCATACAAAAAAAGGAGTTGTATGGCAGGTACTCGAACGAGTTGACCAAAATGGCTGGATTTCAACAGTGATGAAGGCTGTTGCATATAAACGAATTTGTGAAAATTTCAAAATCCTAGCTACTTTATTTTTTAAGTTATCGTGGTGACGGACGGACGGACGGACGGACATATGTAGCTAAATCGATTTATTTTTCGATTCTGTTCCGATCCATACTCTTGAGTCTATATCTACCCCGCCCCTTCTATGCGTCAAAAACGTAATGGCAAATTTAGTATACCTGGTCTTATAGTCATACGGGTATAAAAATTAGTTAACACAATAAAGCAAATTGTTTAAGTTTTGGTTTCGAATTCAAAGTTATTTTAGAAATCTTGGATACACAAATATTGTTTTTGTAACAAAGCCGATTCGGCTTTACTCTACTTATTTTACGTTTTTAATACCATTACTAGCGTTTTTAATACCAAGCGTGCCATTACTAAGAGGAGGAGAAAAGAAGATATATACTTAAAACTGTGGATCGGAATCGAGAAGAATATTGATCTAGCTATGTATGTATCTTTCCGTCCGGCCGTCTGCACATATAAACTTAAATAACATACCTAGAATTCTAAAATTTTTACACGATAATTTTTATGCAACACCCGTCTGTGTTATTTAAGTCCAGCTAACTTCATCAACGAATTCATGTAACTGCCATACTCTATACCTAAAAAAGCTGGATATGATAAATTTTGCCTAATAAGTTGTTTATTTGAATTTTTGCCAAAAGTAATATACCGGATGTTAAAACCTATATTTTACGGTGAACCGTGTATCCTAGAGTTGACAAAGTATACTCCACTAAACTCTTTCTAGTTTTTGCTAAATTTTTATGGATATATAGTAGAATGGCTATTTCAACTTTATTTTCACCGATTTTTGTAAAAAAGTAGTGTGGACTATTTCACCACCCAGGTATGCTCTTTATAACATACTTTTAAAGCTTGTACAAAAATATTTGTTTTAATTATGTTTTGCAAATTTCATCAATTTTATTTGAAAACCATTTTATTTCATATAACACTGTCAAAAAAATATAGCTACCCTGTTTTTGGTCCGCCTTGTGTTAAATCAAAAACTTGTCTTGGGTTTAAAATCCATTGAAATTTTCCTAATAATTTTACTCCCTAAAACAAAATAAATTTAAATTTACAAATTAATTTTCAATACTTAAACTGTATTTTTACTTGATTTCCCCCACTTTTGGGATTTATAAAAACTATTACAGGTGTTACATTTACTGAAGGTATTGGTTTTACAATAAATGTTTTTGATTCTTTTTCTTTTTTATCCCTGTTGTTTCTAGGTCCAGGGTGCTTTGTAGGTGTTCTGATTGATGATTTGAAATTTTCTCTAGCAGGTAATTTAACAATCCATGAAGGGGGCACAATAATACTTTGGAACAATCCTAGAAAAATATTTATAAAATTTTAGTTGGCAATAAAAATATTTTTTTAAATATATAGTACTTATAGAGCTTTTTCTTATATCTACTTAAAACTTTTATGTATTGTATAATGTATAATATTTTCTAGGATTCTATCGGTATTGACCTGTGTTGTCCGAGTAATTCCTATAGTATCATAGAAGCTATAAATATAAAAACTAATGCTTATGTCATTAATCACCGCAATTATCATGAAGATTTTTTTATAAAAGTTTTTGGGTACAAGGAGTGTTCTGGACTAAAATTTTTTTGGAAGACCACCAGACCGAAATTGGGTTAAAATATTTCAACCTAGTTCATTCAATATATCCCCTAAGCGAAAACAAACATCTGTGCGAAGTTTCAAATCATTAGACACGATCCATCAACCCGTTTAGACACGACTTATTAGTAGGATGAGTTTTTCAAAAAAAGGTTATTTTGCGTTAACTTTTAACTTAATTGGTTGAACCTATTATAAACAGGATACCTATTATTATAAATTTTTGTGCAAAATTTTCAACAAAATTATTTTAGCCTCTGTTTTGGACTGAAATGTTGAAAAATTTTTTTTTTTATTTGATTTATTTCAATCCATTACAATATTATATTTGGTAAATACATATAAACAGTACTTTTAAGATTAAATTTAATGTATTATATATAACTTAAAAGAGTAATTTAGTAAAATAGAAGTAAAAAATTTCTAAATATAATATTATTTGCAAATCTAATATATAAAGGAGAAAATTTGTTTGTTTGTCTAGGATTCACGTGAAAACCACTGGTCCGATTGTTACAAAATTTTAAAGGAATAATTCTGAGAGCCCGAGGATGAAATAGGCTATGTCACATTTTTAAAAGTCACCACGTTGCGGCTCCAGAGCCGTTTTAAGCATTTTCGTTTTTTGGATGTCGAGTAAAAACGGTTTGACCGATTGATTTAAAATTTTACACAAAAGTTCCTCTTAGCAACCGAAATTAGTTGTATAAATTTGGTTGGAGTAAATTAACCCGTTTCGGCCTGGCGGGTTTCCAAAAAATTTTGTAATTCCGATTTGTGTCCAATTTTACAAGCTGATTTCGAAGTCGAAAAGAGAGGCTAACACAAATTGTTGTTGAGTTAGGTTAACCTGTTTGGGCACAAGGGCCCAATGAAGATTTTTTAATGATTTTAATGTCGCGTCAAAACAGTATGACCGATTGGTTTGAAACTTTGTACAAATGTTCCTCTTAGCAACCGGAATTAGTTTTATAAATTTAGTTGGAATAAATTAACCCGTTTCGGCCTGGCGGGTTTCCAAAAAATTTTGTAATTCCGATTTGTGTCCAATTTTACAAGCTGATTTCGAAGTCGAAAAGAGAGGCTAACACAAATTGTTGTTGAGTTAGGTTAACCTGTTTGGGCACGAGGGCGCAAAGAAGCTTTTACAATGTTTTTGATGTCAAGTCAAAACGGTTTGACCGATTGGTTTGAAATTTTGTACAAATGTTACTCTTAGCAACCGGAATTAGTAGCATAAATTTCGTTGAAATAAATTAAGCCGTTTCAGCCTGGCGGGCTTCCAAAAAATTTTGTGTTTCCGATTTGTGCCCAATGTTACAGAGTGGTTCGCAGTCGAAAAAAGAGGCTAACACAAATTTTTGTTGAGTTTGGTTAACACGTTTGCGCACGAGGGCGCAAAGAAGCTTTTTCAAAGTTTTTGTTGTCGACTCAAAACGGTTTGACCAATTGACTTGAAATTTTTTACAAATGTTCCTCTTAGCAACCGGAATTAGTTGTATAAATTTGGTTGGAATAAATTAACCCATTTCGGCCTGGCGGGCTTTCAAAAAATTTTGTTTTTGCGATTTATGTCCAATTTAACAAGTTGATTTTGCATTTTAAAAGGCAAGCTGCAAAAAGTTTTAGTTAAGTTCGATTAACCCGTTTTCCACGACGACGCCATGAAGTTTTCTATAAATTTTATTTGCTTAAACGATTAAAAGAACTTTATTGAAAATTTTGTACCAGCATTTTAATTAAAACCCACAGGGTTAATTTGGTTTTGACCTGTTTGCGAGTTTTGAACAATGAAAGATTCAATGAAATTTTCAAATTTTTGGTATCAACGTAAGTTGACCTTTATTCCAAAAGCTCACTTAATTAATAAGACAAAGCTAATAAAGAAGCCGAATAAAAATATCTTTAAAATTAAATAACATAACGTTTCCCTTCTCCACATTTTTTCTTAAAACTTTGTTTTTTATCTACTTTGCAGTTGTTATACCCGTGCATACATATATGACATCGGGTATATTAAAATTGCTCCTCCGTTTGTAACGCATCGATCTAGACGAGCTAGATATAGTGTCAAGGGTACGTATCGGCTCAGAATCGAAAAATGAGTCGATCTAGCTATGTGTATCTGTCCGTCCGTCCGTCCGTCCGTGTGTCAGTACGATAACTCAAAAACTAAAAGAGCTACAGTTTTGAAATTTTTACAAAATATTTTTCAATCAATTTCTAGGTTCCCTATTTTTTTTGGTTAAGATCGGACCAAAACTTCGGGTAGCTCTCGAACAACTAACTTTTTTAACTCCAATATTTTCATATAAAAATTTGAAATTTTGCTATGCATCTTGTATTTAACATGAAATTATATGAATTTTGTTTTTTTGTTTTTTTTTTTTTTTGTGGATAACGATTTCGAGTTACGATTTCATATGATTTAAATGATGCGTAGTTTATTTAAGATAAGCAAAAAAGAAGACAAAGATTTTTTTTAAGTAAATGGCTTATTGATATTGATAGATGATTCATTATGAATATGATGATTATTATCTATCATGATGATTATTATATGAATATGATCATATGAAGTTGATTTTGTTAAGTTTAATATATTCGTGAATTAAAAATTAATTATAAGAGATAGAATTGAAAAATTAGAGCTAGAGTTTTGAAATTCACACAAAACATTTTTTGGACATTTTTGAGGTTCCCTATTGTTTTTGGTTAAGGCCAGACCAAGGTTTCGGGGAGCCGCTACAGAACTTATTTAAATCAATATGAATTTCTTCAAAAGTAATTATACCAGGTGGATGAAAATTACACACGGTTAGTTTTATAATGAATCAAGAACTTATATGAAGTTTCAAAATGTTACGACTTCGTTTTCGGGGGGCTGCCTTACAACTTCTTTGCATCAATATGAATTTCTTGGAAACTGATTATACTACGAGGATGAAAATTACACACTGTTAGTTATATAATGAATTGAGCACTTATATGAAGTTTCAAAATGTTACGGCCCCATTTTCGGAGGGCTGCCATACAACTTCTTTGCATCAATATGAATTTTTTTAAAACTAATTATACTACGAGGATGAAAATTTTACACGATTAGTTATATAATGAATCGAGCATTTATATGGAATTTCAAGATGTTACGGCCTCATTTTCGGGCAGCTGCCATGCCAAGTTGTCAATTCGATAACTGTGAATCTAATGAAGCTACGAGGTTAAAATTAAAACTGGGCAGGTAAAGTAATAAGGCAAGTTAGTTGGCAAAGTTGGACATCACCCGGACCAACTTTTAGGGTTTTTTTTTTGTTTTTAAGAAAAAATTATGGTACCTATAATGAATTAAAAATTTAATTTTTTTTTTGTTATTTTTTTTTAAGCAAAACTTATGATAATAAGTTATATACTTTTTTATATTTTTTTTTGTAATATTTATAGTAGCATAAGGGAAATAAATAACGGTTAGTGGGTATGCACGGGTATCTAAAAGTTGACAAGGGCAAGTATAATCTTCCTCGTTTTTGTTATAAATAGATTTCAGTGTGAAATTGCAGTTTTCTTCAAATGAAGTCTAAAAATCAAAAAATTCAATTTTGTATATATAATGCTTAAATACATAGTATTTTAAAACAGTTTTTTCCAAAAAAAGAAGCCTACATTTCTCTCATTAAATCATAAAAGATCGAGGAAGAGCGTAGTACAACTTTCAGGTAAGTACTAAACAAAATATAAGTTGAAAAGCAGTTTTTAAACCTTTTCTAAACCATCGACTATATTTTATTCAAACGTTGGCAATTCAAGAAAACTACTATTGACATAGTATAATGACATAATGGCAAATTTAGTATACCCTTTTGGCCTATAGTCATTTTAATTCAGTTAAAATTATTCGGCGGAAACCTACCATCCTCAACTCTATCGTCAAGTAGTACCAAATTGTCAAGTAGCACTATGAATAGAAAAAATAGAGATAATAGTTTAAACTGTTTTGCAAACTGTTTTTTTTAAATTTTTGGTTTCACAATCGGTTAAAAGAAATCGACAAAACATTTTTTTAAGCATTCCCCTATTTCAAAGAAGTTGTGCCTACTTTCAAAAATTGGACGTAATTTGTTTACAAATTTTTTTTTGAACAATCGTCGGGTAGGCAGGGCTTAACAAATTCCAAGTCTGTTAGTAAATATACAAAATTTGAAGTTAATCGGTTAAATCATTTTTAATATATAGCAAAGCATCGAAAAAACCTATAAAAAGCTGTTGGGCCACAATGGGTTAACGGAGCTCCACAAATATTTTTTTCTGGCTTCATTTATAAGCAAAGTAGTATTTCAAAAAATTGGCTGAAACTTATTTTTTTACTATTTGCAAGCTTTCGGGCAACGCCGGGTAAATCTGCTAGTCTAATATATAAAAAGAAAGTATGTTTGTTTGTTTGTTTGTACAGGATTCACGTGAAAACCATTGGACCGATTGTCACAAAATTTTAAAGGAATAATTTTGAGAGCCTGGGCGGTGACATAGGCTATGTCACATTTTTATAAGTCAAAAGGTTGCGGCTCCAGAGTGGTATTAAGCTTTTTTTGATGTCTAGTCAAAATGGTTACACCGATTGGCTTTAAATTTTGCACAAAAGTTCGTCTTAGCAACCGGAATTAGTTGTATAAATTTGGTTGGAATAAATTAACCCATTTCGGCCTGGCGGGCTTTCAAAAATTTTGTTTTTGCGATTTATGTCCAATTTAACAAGTTGATTTTGCAGTTTAAAAGACAGGCTGCTAAAAGCTTTAGTTAAGTTCGATTAACCCGTTTTCCACGACGACGCCATGAAGTTTTCTATAAATTTTATTTGCTTAAACGATTAAAAGAGTTTTATTAAAAATTTCGTACTAGCATTTTAATTATAAAAACCCACAGGGTTAATTTGGTTTTGACCTGTTTGCGAGTTTTGCACAAAGATTCAATGAAGTTTTCAAATTTTTGGTATTTTTTACTCCCCTTAAATAGTCTCAAATAGTGTAAAAACTAAATAAGATAATATTAATAATAATAAAAATAAACCAATAAATAATCCAAATAATAATATCTTTAAATATAAATAACATAACATTTTCCTTCTCTAAATTTTTTTATAAGTCTTTGTTTTTTATCTATTTTGCAGATGTTGTTTTTTAAAAACAGATTCCAGTGTAAAATTGCAGTTTTCTTCAAATAAAATTTAAAAATCGAAAAATTCAGTTTCACATTAATTATGCTTAAATACTTAGTATTTTAAAACAGTTTCTTCAAAAAACAAGCCTACATTTCTCTCATAAAATCATAAAAAAACGAGGAAGAGCATAGTAGAACTTGCGGCTAAGTACAAAACAAAATATTAGTTGAAAATATTAGTTTTTAAACCTTTTGTAAACCATCGAACATATTTTATTCAAACGTTGGCAATTCAAAAAAGCTACTGTACTATGTCAATGTGACATAATGGAAAATTTAGTATACCCTTTTGACCTATAGTCAGTCGGTTATAATAATACTTATATGTTAACTACATATTACCGGCGCACGTTGCCCCGCCACTCAATGGAGTTTTAATTTAAGTTGATGTTATTGAAAAAAGTTAAAACAAAAATTGCAGATTGTGTACATGTTAATTTTAAAATGTAATAAAGAGATTTTTTTAAAACGCTTTTTTTTAAATTATTCTTGCAATTTTTCAACAAATTTATCAAATTTCACTTGAAACTTTTCATAATTATTAAAAATAATAATAAAAAAAAAATTTTAATTCAGTTAACATCATCCTCAACTCTATAGTGCAAGGAGCACCAAATTGTCAAGAACCACCATGTATAGAAAAATTAGAGATAATCGTTCAAACTGTTTTACAAAATGTTTTTTAAAGTTTCTGTTTCGCAATCGGTTAAAACAACACGACAAAATTATTTTGAAACATTCCCCTAATTCAAAGAAGTCCTACCTACTTTCAAAAATTGGACGTATTTTACTTATAAAATTTTTTTTTCACCAATCGTAGGAATGACAAGTATATAAATGTATGCATACAAAATTTAAAGTCAAGTAGTCAAACCATTCCTGCTCAAGAGTAAAGTAACGACAAAATCTGTAAAAAGCTGCTGTGCCGCAATGAGTTAACGGAACTCAACAAACCTGTTTTTGAGACTTTGACCGAGCAATATTTCGCAAAATTGGACGTAATATCCGTCCAAAATTTTATTTTGAAAAATTGTCGGTCGGCAAGGGTTAACAAATTCCAAGCCGGTTGATAGAGTGAACACCGTTTCGAAAGAGGAACACATGTACAAAATTTGAAGTCAATCGGATAAACCATTTTTAATTTATAGCAAAATAACGAAAAAAGCTATAAAAGCTGTTGGGCCGCAATAGGTTAACGGAACTCCACAAATATGTTTTTAAGGCTTTCTTTTAAACCAATGCAGTATTTAGAAAAATTGGCCAAAACGTGCTTTTTTACAATTTGCACGTTCCCGGGCAACGCCGGGTAAACCTGCTAGTAATAAATATGAGTAAATCTTAGTAAATAGTGAATAAAAATTTTTTACTTGCCTGAAAAAATTTTAATTGTTTGGAAAAATATTGGAATCATTCTTTTAATTTAGCAGTTAAGTGACAAATGATCAATTTCTGTTGTTATTTTTCTATTTTTCTTTGGGGTTAAATAAGAAAATTTTATTTATGTCTTTTAAATTTTTTTTTTTATTTTCTAGTTTTTTTAAAGGTCTTTTCGATTTAGGTTGAATAAATCGTAAACAAATAATCATTTTATTTTTATCTTTGTTTTTCATTATTCTTTCCAATTTCTAACAAAATTATCAATTTTAACGTAAATTTTTGTAATATTCGCGGTTTACAAACGAATTTCCATGCCGTTGCGGGTCATCTTAATTCAATTGAACTGGTAATCGTTGCTCTATGAGGTATCGCCATCTACATGGAAGCGAAAAAAAAAGACAAAGACATTGCTTTCAACACTCTTGTCAAATATAAATCTTCTAGCCCAGTTTTCAATTACGTTTGTGTCAAAATCTATGTTGGAAACTGTTAGGGAAATTGAAAACCTTTCAAACCAGATCAATAAAATTCTCAATTATTATCCCGAGACTGAAATTGTTCTGGCAGGGGATTTTAATGTTCATAACAAAGACTAGCTTTACTTTTGCAGTAGCTCATTTCCTATTGTGAAACAAGTTGAATTATTTTCCACTATATTTCACCTTTCTCAACCTGTTAAAAATCCCACTAGAACTAACCTAACCGTGCTGATCAAGAAGGTCATCTCTTGGATCTATTTCTAACCACGCACGCTGAAAAGTATACGGTTTCAGTTCTTTGCCCACTGGGGGCTCTGATCACTGTTTGGTCAATACAAGTTTCCAGGCTGGCTCGGTGTCCAACAAACGGTCCCCTCGCAAAAAATTAGTATGGCGTTATATCAACGCTAACTGGGAAGGTCTAAACTATTTTTACAAAGCCTTTGATTGGTCACTTCCGTGGTAGGAATGTTGACTTTGCAACTGTGTTATTCGTTTATAATGAATAAAAACTATGCTGTTTATTGCTTACTTACTTAATACGTCTTTATTGAGATCTTGTTTACGACTGCTTAAAAACTAAAAAACTTTATTTATTAACACTTTCTAATAATACTTAACACATATATATTATACTGCTATTCTTATATGATTACATATTATCTCATAACATGAGGTGCAGTGATATGCAACCTTTTATTTATCTCAAATACTACATCTTCCCCTTTTAAAATATACTTAACAAAATTCCAAATATAAAATTACATTTAAATTCAATTCAATTATAAAACATTATTTAAGAGGATGTGACATTAGTATTTCATTTACTACATTTTATTTCCTTTTTTTTAAAAAATCTGTTTTTTTCAAAATATCAAAAATTCTTGTTTATGTTATATTAAAATCCAAAACATCTGTTTATGCATTAATCAACATGGAAGTCTTTTTCTAATTTTGTTTGAGTTTCTTCTTAGAAGTAAACCGTTTTTTTATAACTTTATCCAGTAAGATCTTGGTTCATTACATACGTCAGCGATGTGTGCCTTTATCCACCCGTGCTTCAAGTCTTTATATCAAATTTTCTCACCTTTAATAAATTCTTTTCTATATCTAGTGTGTAAATCATAATACGACTTCTGTTTACAGTTTTTTAATATTATATTCCCATGAATACTTGGAATAAAATTTGGTGTAAACAAGTTTTCTTTACTTGGTAATAAAGTTCGGGTCTTTCAACTCATGAGTAATTCAACAGGAGAAGCTGAAACATCCTTAAGTGGGGTATTCCTATACTCTAATAAGGCTAACCACAATTCGTTTTTGCTTTCCATACATTTCTTAATTAAATTTTTTGCTATATTCACAGCTTTTTCAGCAAACCCATTTGCTTGTGAATATGTTGGACTGGTTGTTATTAATTTAATGTCATGCATACTACAAAAATTTTTAAATTTAAACGAGTTAAAGGGCATGTTATCAGCTACTATTTCTCTAGGAATGCCGTGAGTAGCAAAACAATTCTGTAATTTTGTAATAACAGCCTCCGCTGTTTTAGACATAATTTGCAAAATATCTAGAATAATAATCCGAAATTATAATATAATTGTTTTTGCCAATCTCAAAAATATCTATACCAATTTTTTGAAAAGGATATAAAGGCACCGCATGCAATAACATTGGTTCACGAATATTAGCATTACGAAATTTTTGGCAAGTTACATAGTTGGTAATCATATTTTCTATTTATATATTTATATTTGGCCAATATACAAGTGTACGCGCTCGTGCTTTTGTTTTTTCTATACCTAGGTGGGCTTCATGTAATTTTAATAAAACGAAATATCTTAAATTTTGGGGTACTACAAGACGATCGTTTAAAAATATTAATCCATTACTAATGTACAAATCATTTCTCAATTTATAAAAATATCTAATATTTTTATCAACTTTATTTATAGAGTTTGGCCAACATTCTAATAAAAGTTCTTTTAATTTACTCAAATTTTGATCATTATCTGTTTTTTTTCTAAATAATTTCTGCTTCTCATCACTCATATTCAAAGAATGAACAAGTTCGTTCAATTCTTCAATCTCACCAGAAGGCGTTTCCTTATTGTAAAATCTTGACAATAAGTCAGCAATATATAAATATTTCCCAGGCACATAGATAATATCAAGATTGTAATTGGTTAGTCTTAATTTCATTCGTTGTAATCGAGGGGACGGTATAGCATGGAAGTCTTTTTGCATTATGTGTACCAGTGGTTTATGATCACTTCTAACAGTTACGGGATGACCATATATGTAAAAATGAAATTTTTGGCACGCGAAGACAATCGCTAAAAATTCCTTCTCTATTTGCGCATACCTAGTTTCTGCATCTGTTAGACTACACGAGGCGAAAGATATTGGACATCCCTGCTGCATCAAACAACAGCCTAATCCAAATTTTGACGCATCACATTCTAAAGTTATTTGTTTGTCTTTGTCAAACGTTTTTAATATGGGTGCATTACAAATAGTATCTTTTATAATTCGAAGGCATTTATCATATATAGGTAACCATTGAAAAACGACTTTATTTTTCAATAATTCACGTAATGGATTAGATATTTCAGATAAATTTGGTATGAAATTAGGAACATAATTGATCATACCTAACAATTTTTGTAATCCCAATTTATCTTTAGGAGGTTCGAGTTTTTCAATAGCTATAATTCGGTCTGGGTCACATGAAATACCACTTTCTGATATAACATGTCCTAAATACTTTACTTCAGAAATTCTATATTGTATTTTTTTTTCATTAAATTTAACATTTCGGATTTTGGCCCTTTCCATTACAGCTTCTAAGATCTTATCATGCTCCTCTAATGTCGAGGCTGAAATTAGGATATCATCAATATAAATCACAACACCAGGAATATCTGCAAAATTTGAAATACTTCTGGTGCTGTTTTAATTCCAAATGGAAGACGTAAAAATCTATAAAACCCATAGGGAGTTATAAATGTACACAATCTTTTTGTCTTTTTATTTAATTTCACTTGCCAATACCCTTCCTTCAGGTCTAACACAGTAAAAATTTTCTTACCATTCAATTTTTCAGCCAGTTCCTCAAATGTAGGTATAGGATGGGTTTCTGCTTTAATAAATTTATTCAACTCACGTGGGTCCAGACATAACCTAAGGGAGCCATCTTTCTTTTCGCCCAAGACTAAATTTAGGACCCATTCACTAGGTTCATTCACCTTTTCTATAATTTGTTTCTTATTTTTCCATCAATGATAATGGAACAGGACGAGCACTTTTAATTACCCCTTTTGCATCAGTTCATCAGTTTTCATATTCAGTTCAATATTAAAATTTTCTGCAAAACACCCTAATCCTTCAAAACAAGTTTTATATTTTTCCACAAATTCAGTTTTATCATTTTTTTTAATCAAATCAACTCTTTTTACTAAATTCAAATTTATGCACTCTGGCAGCCCTAATATCGGTGGAGAATTTGTATTTATTACTAAAAATTGTTGCCTAAATTTTTTGTTTCCACATATTGTTTGCATTTCACATTTACCTACTATTTTTAAATTTGTACCACCATAACCCTTAACCTTTTTATCAAAATTCTCTAACTTAATATTTTTAAATTTATTAAAGAGTGCTAAAGGCAACACATTCACATCAGCACCTGTATCTAACTTAACATTTACGAATTTATTTTCAAATTTTAATTTTTTCCAATTTAACCAAGATTTTTCAAAATTTATATATTTAAAATTACTATTTTTATCAAATTTATTTTCTTTACTTACAGCATCAATACACAAGATCTCAGAATAATTATTATCAAATTCTTTACATACCGAAATTCCTTTAACAGTTTTTACTTTACACGCATTTGCATAGTGATTAATCCTCCCACAGTTTTTACAATTTTTTCCATATGCTGGAAATTTTCCATATAGATGGTTTAAATTACAATATTTACATTGACTTCGAATACCTTCGGATTTTAAAAATTTCAAATTATTAGGATAATTAACGTTATCTTTATTAGAAAAATTATTTTTTGAATTAAAATTATTTTTATACATATTATTTATGTAATTACCATTATTGGTAGTCTGATTTCTTTTATTGAACAAATTACTTTTATTATACTTATCTTTGCTTGTATTTTTCGTTTCAACCGCATCTAATGTTCCATTCAACTGTGAAAACCTCGTGTTTTGTTGCATATTTAAAGATTGCTTTTGAGTGACCTCTGATGCCCTTGCCATATCAACAGCTTTTGACAGATTTAAATTTTCTGTTTCAAGCATTCTTTTCTGGAGCCGTTTATCTTCAATGCCCATGACAATACGATCACGCAGCATCCTTTCTTTCTGGTCCCCATAACCACAATTTACGACAAATTTTTTTAAATCCATGTAAAAATTGTCGAACGGTTCTTGCGATTTTTGATTTCGACTCTGGAACACAAACGCTTCATAGACTTCATTGGTTTTCGGTTGACAAAATTCGTCGAAAGCCTTTATTACTTCATCATATTTTTCTTTTTGTTCTTGTGTTAAACAAAAAGAATTATATGTTTCTAAGGCTTCTGCTCCAATCGCATTCAAAAACGTGGCAATGCGAACTGCTTCTGTTTTTTTGTTGAGTTCTACTGCCGTTGCAAAAATTTCAAAATTCTGCTTAAAGACACGCCATCGCTCCGACAAATTCCCTTCCAGAATTAACTTATCTACTTTTTTTTACATAATCCATTGTTGATACCTTCTCAACATAAATCACTTTTTGCTTTAGTGGTCGTCCACGAGGTTTGGTGGTTTTTTTCATATATGTTAATTAATTTCAGTTTTATGAAAATTTTTAAATGATTTCAACTTCACTTAATTATTTTTAATTTTTTTTAAAATTCAACTCCATGTGTAATATATAATTTTTTTGAAAATTCAATTCCACGTGTTATTTATAATTCTTTTAAAATTTTTTTACCGCAGCGCCATATGTTATTCGTTTATAATGAATAAAAACTATGCCGTTTATTGCTTACTTATTTAATACGTCTTTATTGAGATTTTGTTTACGACTGTTTAAAAACTAAAAAACTTTATTTATTAACACTTTCTAATAATGCTTAACACATATATATACTGCAATTCTTATATGATTACATATTATCTTATAACATGAGGATTTATTAATTATTTATTTTAACTTATTTTAAAATTCTAAAATATTTAATGTTGAATAAGCATTTCCAAAAATTAAAACAATACTTTTACTATACTTTACTTTAAAAGTATTGTTTTAATTTAAATATAAATTAAAAATAATAATTAATAATTAAATAATAATTAAATTTAATAAGTTAAGTTAATTTTTTTTTGGTTTGTCATTTTGACATGTTCATATGTTAATATAGATAACGTTATTATTTATTTTGATATTAAGTTATAGGTTATTTCAGGAACACGATTATTGGTAAAATTTTTATTTATTATTAATTATTATTTTCTATTTAGACTATTAGTTATTTAATTATAATTAATAAGTTATTTATTATACTAATTATTGAGTTTACCCAGGGCGGCGCCCTGAGTTTAAAAGGCGGCGCCTCAACCACTGCGCCATCAGCTGCCATCTGAGTATCTAACTTCTCCTAAAATTTCAAGAACCTAGCTTGAAGCGTTCACAAGTTATGTGTGGCCAAATATTTTGCAAAAATTGAGTTTTGCATAATATTAAATTTTAGTATCGTATGGCAACCCTTAACACTTTCCTTTTATTTTATAAACTTTATAAAAAATTTATAAACTTTATAAAACCAGCTAACTCTTGTTATAACAATTTAAAAAAAAAATAGGCTTTTCCAACTTTGGGGGCTGTAGCTCTGTAATGGATAAGGCTACCCATCCGTGGCTTTAAATTTAATTTAATTTAAATAGAGTTAAAGTCAGTGTAAAAGTTTTGTAAACATACGGACGGACGGATAGAGTGACATCTTATTACTTTTTTAATTAAAAATATATATATTTTTAGCTTCTTTTTAGGACTTTATGAAAAAAATTTAAATAATATTATAAAATAAATTTATTATTCCACCGTATTACCTTTACGTATTACATTTTTATAATTCAAATGTAAAATACGTCTTTTTTTTTTTTTTTTGGCTTGCTACTCCCTTTGGAAGCATAGGGCTTCCACAAAGCCTTTCCATCTGTTTCTATTTAATGCTATGACTTTCATTTGAGACCATGTTTTATTTAGTTCTGTTATTTCTCTCTCTCTACTGTTCTACGCCATGTATTTCTAGGTCTACCAACATTTCTCTTTCCTTGAGGGTTCCATTCCAGGACTTGCCTGGCTATGCAGTCCGGGGGTCTTCTAAGAATGTGTCCTATGCAC
>OY720441.1:273638253-273707759 GCA_963082915.1 Dolichopus griseipennis
AAAACAAAAAGTTTCCCGTTACAATTTAAACCTCATAAGAAATTGAAAATAAAATATTTGGTCACTTTCAAATATTCATAAAGGTTATTTGTTATTGAGATCTATAAAGTTAGATTTTAAAATAATTATTTTAGAACCTTTATATGCATACATATCTATATAGGTATGTACACAAGTACATACAAAATTAAATAATTTTTTAGAAAAAAACGAAATCAATTCGAAAAAATGAACTATGAATTTATGAATGAAAAAATCATTGTTTATACTAGTATGACTATTTGTCAAAAGGGTATACTAAATTTGCAATTACGTTTATGACGCAGAGAAGTAGGGAGGTAGATATAGACTCAAGTGTATGGATCGGATCAGAATTGAAAAATAAATCGATTTGGCTATGTATGTCCGTACGTCTGTCCATCCGTAATCACGATAACTCAAAAATTAAAGGAACTAGGATTCTGGAACTTTCAACAAATCGGATTTTTAAAAAAAACCTTCATCGCCATTGAAATTCAGCCAGTTTGCACAACGGGCTCGGGTAGCTGCCATATAACTTCTTGTTTTATATGAACATTACTCTGTACTTATTAAAGCTGGGTATCTGAAATTTTGCCAAAAGTAGTTAAGTGTAATGGCCAAAGTTACTGGAAAAGTTGGTTGGTCTACTGCAGAGGGTTCGAGTAAGTGCCATACAACTCCTTCTTTTATATGAACATTACACTACACCTAATAAAGCTGTGTGTTTGAAATTTTGCCAAAAGTAATTAATCGGATGATATTATAATGTTTATACTACGGTCATACGGGTATCCCAGAGTTGACACAATCTACTCTACTACACACTTCCTCGTTTTTTTTCTTATTCGATTTTTTTCTTTTTTTTAGTGTCATAGTATTCATATTCTTGAATCATGTTACATGTACTATGTAGAGTGAAAAATTTTTGAGAGAATAAAAATAAAGGGTATACTATAAAATAGAAATAGTTACCAACACATTTAAATTCGTGCCAACGATTTTGAGTGAATTTTAAAAAATATGCGAAAAAAGTTTCATACAAATTTTTAACATGAAAATGTTTATCTTATTATAATTTTTAACATGAAAATGTTTATCTATATAATTCTTAATCAATGACTAAACTTAAGCTAGAATGACAAACACTTCTTTGAAACTTACTTAATGCAAAGAAAACAAAAAGTAAGCGTAAATGATAGTTGTAGTAATTTTATCTATGTGAAAAAGGGCGTTCCGCAGGGCTCAATTCTGGGACCTGACCTATTTAAAATTTATATAGAGGATATCACTCATCTAGCACTCAAAGGCAGCATACAACTTTACGCAGACGATGCCGTTATAAAATATTCTATGGACTGCGAAAGCGAGATAAAAAACGCCATTTTATCTGACTTATCTATTGTTGAGGAATGGCTTCAGAAAAACAAACTGTCCCTAAATATAAAAAAGACAAAAATTTTGTTATTTCAGAACAAAACTTGGAATAACATCAACATCAATTATAAACAAGAATCTTTAGAAATAGTCGAGCATTTTAACTACTTAGGTTTAGTTATAGATAATAAACTAAAATGGTCTCCTCACATCGATCACGTTATCAAGAAAGTATCCCCATATATTTTTATTTTAAGGAAACTTAGAAAATTCTTTAGTCAAGATGTCTTATTCTTAATATTCTCGTCCTATATTTCATCACATTTATGTTATTTAAATCCTATTTGGTGTAGAACGACACAATCCTATATCGATAAATTAGATATTTTACACAAAAAAGCTATCAAATCCATACATGGTTATCCGTTAAGATACCCTACACATCAATTATACACACATCAGTACATTTCTTTTGATAACCTATGCAAGCGTGAACTTTACTTATTAGCTTTTAAAATAGTAAACAATAAAATTAAACATAATTTTATTCTAAATCGAAACATAGACTTTCACAACTACAATACCAGAAACAAATCCAATTTCTATCTCTCGCTATTTAAAACTAACAAGCAAAAGAATAATTGTCTTTATAATTGCCTACAGGCTTTTAATAATTTACCAATAAAACAGGCTTTTAATAATTTACCAATAGAATTGAAGGAAATTCAGAGTTATAGTGTTTTTAAAAATAAAATTAAAGTATTCTTAATAAGTTTAGGTATTACAAACGGAATTTCAATTGTTTAAGTACTTTCATAACATTATATTAGCAAGGGCTTGAGTTAAAAAATAATAAAGAAAAAAAAATCAAAACAGGTTATTAAAACAAAACAAAAATAAAATTATAAGAAGATCTTTGAAAACTATCGCAATTTAAGTAAATAATTAAGTAATAACAATAAATAAAAATAAAAAAAAAAAAAAAAAAAAAAAAAAAAAAATAATTTCTTATAGTTGATGTTTACATAATATGTCAAGAAAAATAAAGATATATAATATGAATTATGTTAAATATTTTATGATCCAAACAAAAAAAAAAAAAAAAAAACAATAATTATACCTTATTATCTATTAATAAATTATACTTTCATATTGAAATTCTATACGACCAGATTGCTTCGGCTAAGGTCAAATTAAATTCTAATTGTAACATTTATGTATAATATTAATTTTTATCAATTGTTAATAAAGAAAAAAAAAAAAAAAAAAAAAAAAATAAAAATTAAAATAAAAATAAACTCAAATACGATCAAGTTGATTTTACGCAATAAAACTACTTGTCTAACTTTTTTGTTCTACGTGAATACTCTATGTATATAGCTACTTTATGATTTAAGTCTTTTACTAATTTTGTCAAAATTCACAGCATTCTTTTAAAACGGCATTTATTTATTACGACGAATATTTTCCGTCCCTTCATGGTCGTCATAAGCGAAAAGTACCTACAGTATTTTGTTTTTGATTTGTTGAAAAAAAATATTTTATAAATCATATATCGTTGTTTATAAGTTTTTTGTAAAATCGAACCCCTATTTTTAAAATATATTCTGTAGTTATCATTATATTTTAGAGACAAACAAATGATATTTTGCATAAAATTAAACATTTTCATATTAAAAATTTCTATGAAATTTCATTCGTCTATTTTTTCAAATCTCTCTAAACTTCTTACATATTGTAAATGTATTGTAACTATTGACACTTTAACTTAATAATAATATATTTTTTATTTTTATTTTATACCCTTTATTTTTTTTTTATTTCTATTCTCTCAATTTATACCTATTTAATTTTTAAACCATTTTTCACTCTACATAGTACTTGTAACATGATTCAAGAATACGATACCAAATAAAAGAAAAAAACGAGGAAGATAATAGTTGCTCTTGTCAACTTTTAGATACCCGTGTATTGTGCAAGTTATGTATAAGAAATCTCCTAATATTGAAAAACGATATTATTTAAATACAAATCCAATAGAAAATATTGATACAGATATAAATAGAATAGAGATTTAACAGATAATAATTTTAATAATATTTTAAAGGCCATTTCGGGCAAAACTAATAAAATATAAATATTATATATTTTAAGAACAGATGTTTAGGATTCAAATTGCTTCTGTGAAAGTAAAAGATAAGTTCGATTTAAAGATTCTCTGTTCTTAGAAAAGTAATTAAAGATAAGATTATATAGATAATTTTCTATTGGCCATTAAGTAATAAATATTGTACTCGTAATTTCCTATTGGTTAGTTAATAATAAGACAAAAAATAAATAGTTTGTATTAACGAAAATAGATCATTCAAGATGTCTTAGTTACAAGTCGAAAACGTCATGGAAATCAGAAATAAAAAATAAATTCTTATTGTAACAACAAAATGATTATGTTTTTTCAATCAAGTATATAACGAATAACAAAATTTGTATATCTACTATGATGTGTACAATAAAATAAACGGTTATTTATTTCCCTTAAGCTGTTAATATTAAAAAAAAAAAATTTAAAAAAAGGTAATAATAAAAAAAAATTTAACTCCTTATCCCATAATTTGTGCTTAAAGAAAAATAAACCATAAAAAAAAACCATAAAAACCAAAAAAAAACCGTAAAAACAAAAAAAACAAGTGATGAAAAAAAACCGAGGGCTTTTAAAAAAGCACATTTTCAAAATTATATTGTATTACATACTGAGTTTAACTTTCGAAATATATACCGTGGTGACTAAGTTACTGCTTACTTTTAAAATTTACTGCTAACAGTAAATTTTTTATTTTAAAGTTCTAATAGCCCTTCAATGGGGAAGATTGCCAAATTTCTCAAGAATCTAACTTCAACTTTATTTTAGTACCGTATGGTAACCCTATACATTTAGGCAACATATTTTTGTAAAGTCTATTACAGCAGCTCTCTAATATCGTTTTTCGATTGAAAATAAACCTAACAGAACCCTTGTTATATCAATTTATATATAGGGCTTTTTTGGAAATTTCAGGGGCTGTAACTTCGTCACCCTTCAAAATTAAGAAAAACCTTTGACACATGTTGAAATATAGTTATAGGGCTTTGAATTTTGTCTATCACTAAAAAAAAATTTGGACAGGTATTCAAGTTACAGGTGTTTAAAAATAGCAAAATTTCAATTTTGGAGCCCTTATAGCTCCTAAATAGGGGGCTTCACAAAAAAATTTTGTTAACCTACTCCTACTAATTTCTGATTATCTAACTTCTCCCAAAATTTTAAGACCCTAGCTTGAACTGTTCAGAAGATATGTGTGGCCAAAAATTTTGCGAAAATTGAGTTTTGCGTAATGTTAAATTCTAGTACCGTATGGCAACCCTAAACATTTGCCTTTTAAAAATTTATAAAGTTTATGAAACCAGCTATGATTTGCCGTTTTCAGATTGAAAATATGTGTAACAGAACTCTTGTTATAAAAATTTAAATATAGGGCTTTTTCCAACTTTGGGGGGCTGTAGCCCTGTAACAGGTGGGGCTACAGAAAAAAATTCTTCTACGAAATTATTTTTTTTGCAAAAACTACCCATGGTTAAAATTTCTTTTCTCTATTTCAAACGGTGTAAAAGTTTTTGTAAACATACGGACGGACGGACGGACGGACAGAGTGAAGCTATATAGGCACATTTTTACAAAATTTTTTGAAAATGTGCTAAAAACACACCCATTAAGCTAATAAGTAAAAATAAATAAAACGAGGAAGAGTGTAGTAGAATAGACTGTGTCAACTCTGGGATACCCGTATGACCGTAACATATGCATTATATCATCCGATTTCAAAATTTCAAACATACAGCTTTATTAAGTGTAGTGGAATACTCATATAAAAGAAGGAGTTGTATGACAGCTACTCGAACCCTCTGCAGTAGACCAACAAAAATTTGGCAGAAACTTTGGGCATAAAACTAAACTACTTTTGGCAAAATTTCAGACATGCAGCTATATTAGGTACAGAGCAATTCTCATATAAAAAAAAAAGCTGTATGGCAGCTACCTCAACCGCTGTAATAATTTTGTTGTAACTTTGGCCATTATACTAAACTATTTTTGGCAAAATTTCAGACACCCAGCTTCATTAGGTGTAGGGTAATGCTCATATAAAAGAAGGAGTTGTATGGCAAATACTCGAACCTTCTACAGTAGACCAACCAAATTTTGCAAAAAGTTTGGTCATTACACTAAACTGTTAGCAAAATTTCAGACATCCAGCTTCATTTGGTGGAGAGTAATGCTAATATAAAATAAGAAGTTGTATGGCAGCTACTCGAACCCACTGCAGTAGACCAACAAAAATTTGGCAGAAACTTTGGGCATAAAACTAAACTAGATTTGTCAAAATTTCAGACATGCAGCTGTAATACAGAGCAATACTCATATAAAAAAAGAAGTTGTATGGCAGCTACCTGAACCGATGGACCAAAATGGCTGAATTTAAATAGCGATGATGGCTATTGCAAAAAACGAATTTGCGAAAATTTCAAGATTCTAGCACCTTTAGTTTTTCAGTTATCGTGCGGGCGGACGGACATACGTAGCTAAATCGATATATTTTTCGATTCTGACCCGATCCATATACTTGAGTCTATATCTACCCCCTCTCCTTCTCTGCGTCACAAACGTAATGGCAAATTTATTATACCCTTTGACCATATTATAGTCATACGGGCATAAAAATCTGATTATTTTAAACTTAGTGCGAAATTAGCAAAATGTTCAAGGTAAATTTGAAATAATTTTTTGTACTTTTATGGGTTTCTTTCTGCCGTTCAAGTTTTGTGAGCAAACGTGATACATTTAATACTAATTAAATTAATTCCTGTAAATTTTTTTGAAAGTTATAATTATATAAAAGTTCTGTAGAAATAGGTAAGAAATAAATTCTATTCTTCCTTTAAAGGTGAATATTTATACCCGTGCATACATATATGACATCGGGTTTACTAAAATTGCTCCTCCGTTTGTAACGTGTATGTGTGTCTGTCCGTCCGTCCGTCTGTGTGTCAGCACAATAACTAAAAAAAGGAGCTACAGTTTTGAAATTTTCACAAAATATTTTTCAATCAATTTCTAGGTTCCCTATTTTTATTCGTTTAGATCGAACCAAAACTGCGGGTAGCTCTCGAACAACTAACTTTTTTAACTCCAATATTTTCATATAACAAGTGATGAAAAAAACCAAGGGTTTTTAAAAAAGCACATTTTCAAAATAATATAGTGTTTCATAATATGCTATCTGACCAATGGCGTAGTGGTAAAGACGCCGTCCTTCATGCGGAAGGTCTCGGGTTCAAACCCCGGTCAGATCATATCTAATAAAAAAATATCGTAAAATTATATAATTATATCGTAATAATATTTATATCGTAAATAAGATTTAATAAAAATATATAAATAATTCTTGTGTAAGATAATAGATGGCGCACAAGGTTAACATTTGCGCATTCATATTACATAACCTTATACAATAGCTACAGCCGAGTAATCAACGGCTTAGTGAATATTATGATTAAAAAGAAACTGAAGCCAAGTTTAAAATAAACTTGGTGAATGCCCTATACTCCTTAAAGGAGTGGAAAAGGAATAAAAAAAAAAAAAAAAAAATAGTGTTTCATACTAAGTATTTTATCGGAATATAATGTTGAAGCTTCAATATTAACGTTTAATTAAGGAAATATATACGTTGGTGACTAAGTTACTGCTTACCTATAACAACACTAAATTTTTAAGTCCTAGTAGCCCCTGTATGGGCTACTCCCCTTCCCCCAAACTTTTTTAGGTTCTAGGAATTAAATTGAGAGTTCCACAAAAATTTGGAATTTTTCTTACAATTTTACTATTTAGGCAAAAATGGTTAAAACTGAGAGACACTTTCTTCAATTTAAAGAACCCCTTCTAAATTTAAGAAAAACCTTTAACATATGTTAAAATATAATGTTAGGCCTTTCAATTTTGTATATTAAGGAAAAAATATTTAAACAGGTATTCAAGTTACAGGTGTTTAAAAAAAGCAAAATTTCAGTTTTCGAGCCCTTATAGCTCCTGAACATGGTGCTTGACAAAAAAATGTTGTTAACCGACTCCTACTAATTTCCGAGGATCTAACTTCTCCCAAAATTTCAAGACCCTAGCTTGAAACGTTTAAAAGATATGTGGGGCCAAAAATTTTGCAAAAATTGAGTTTTGCACAGTGGTAAATTTTAGTACCGTATGGCAACCCTAAACATTTAAGCGAAGTATTTTTGTAAAGTCTATAAAGGCAGCTCGCTTCAACCGTTTTTCAGTTTAAATGTAGGGCTTTTTCGGAATTTGCAGGGGCTGTAGCTTCGTTGCCCTTCAAAATTAAGAAAACCCTTTGACACATGTTGAAATATAATTATAGTGCTTTGAATTTTGTATATTACTAAAAAAAAATTTGGACAGGTATTCATGTTACAGGTGTTTAAAAATAGCAAAATTTCAATTTTCGAGCCTTTATAGCTGCAAAACAGGGGACGTGACAAAAAAAATTTGTTAACCGACTTCTACTTATTTTAGAGGATCTAACTACTCCCAAAATTTCAAGATCCTAGCTTGAACCGTTTAGAAGATATGTGTGGCCAAAAATTTTGCAAAAATTGAGTTTAGCATAATGGTAAATTTTGGTACCGTATGGCAACCCTAAACATTTATTTTTTTAAAATTATAAAGTTTATAAAACCAGCTATCTTTTGCCGTTTTCTGATTGAAAATAAACCTAATAGAACTCTTGTTATAACAATTTCAATATAGGGATCTTCCCAAATTTGGGGGGCTGCAGCTGCCTAACAGGTGGGGCTACAGAAAAAAATTCTTCCACGAAATTTATTTTTTTGTAATACCTACTTGTGGTTAAAATTTCTTTTCTATATTTAAAACTATGTAAAAGTTTTGTAAACATACGGACGGACAGACATACGGACAGACGGACAGACGGACAGACGGACAGACGGACAGACGGACAGACGGACAGACGGACAGACGGACGGACAGAGTGAAACTATATAGGCACATTTTTACAAAATTTTTTTGAAAATGTGCTAAAAATTTGAAATTTTGCAGTACATCTTGTATCAACGTGAATTTGTTTGTTTTTTTTTTGTTTATTTGGATAAACTTCCGGAAAGGTGTTGTGAGCTATCAAGATGACGTCATCACGTAACGGTACTAAATATCTCAAAGTTTCTGAATATATAAATTATTAGTGGCGATGGCGCCATCTAGTGGTCGAAAAATGCATTACAAAATGTTCCTAAGAATTTGAAAAATTCGTTTTTTTGCAATTGCCATCATCGCTATTTAAAAACAGCCATTTCGGTCCGGGATAGCTGCCATACATAGGCAGCATAGGTTCGGGTAGCTGCCATACAACTTCGTTTTTTATATGAGTTTAACTCTGTACCTATTACAGCTGCATGTCTGAAATTTTGCCAAAAGTAGTTTAGTTTTATGGCCGAAGTTTCTGCAAAATTTGGTTGGTCTACTGCAGTGGGTTCGAGTAGCTGCCATACAACTTTTTATTTTATATGAGCATTACTCTCCACCTAATGAAGCTGGGTGTCTGAAATATTTCCAAAAATAATTTGGTGTAATGGCCAAAGTTACTTATACTACTTATTATATCGATTTTTTTTCTGGAGTACGGTATATACGGCTTCAGTTTCCAACTTTTCGACATTAATCCTAGCTTGACATGGGTTCAATAAGATTAATAATATCGTTAGCAGAATTATCTGAAAATTTTTTAAAATTTCTTTTAGTACGAAAAGGGTGAATGTTTTTATTTCTATTATCAAGTAACTTATTATTATTTGTCTTAGTATTAAGTATACCTACTTAACTTTCTTATATTTAGGTAACTCTTTATATCTAGCCAAAGCGGGATTTTGTATTAAAAGTTCGCTTGTGTTAGAGCTTCGACATCTTTCCTATTTTTATTTAATTTAAAAATATTTTTTTTCTTTTTTTGATTGAATTTTATCTTTTATTTTTGGTAGATTTAAAACTTTATTATTAGTAGTGTTGTAGAATGGATCGTGTTATTATAAGCTTCTACTGCTTTTAAGATTTTATTTTCAATATCTAATTTGGATTGTATTATGTTAAGTATTTTAATATTTTCTGTTAGTGTACCTAGAGCTCTCTCTTTCTGTCGGAATTTCCAGTATGACTTCTGGGTGAAGTATAATGAACTTCAATGTTTTCTGATCTACAAAGATCTTTTAAATTAAGGTTATCAATAATTCATTACCAAAAACCAATTTTTTCGGTTTTCCTAATAATGAATTTTTAAATTTTAAGGCTTGCACTATTGTCATACTATTTCTATCAGAAAGTTTTATAGCCGAAAGATGTTTTGTGAATTTATCAATAGTGGTTAGGAAAACTTCCTTTTTTATATAGAAAGTATCACCATGGATGATCATTCGGTTGGGAATGAGTTTCTGAAATCTGAAATTTATATTGATTTGCGTTCCTATCATATTTAGCTAAATTACAAACGTCACAGTTATATATGTATTTAAAAATGAAATATTTTAATTTTGGAGAAAAGTAAAATACTTTATTTCGTTAAAATTTTCCATAATACCTCTGTGATTAGTTTTTTCATGGATATCATAATATTTAATTGGCTTATTTTTTCCCATGCTAATATAAACATCCTTTTTCAGGGTAAACTATTTAAGCAATTTTAATGAAACAACAACCAAAAGAAAGGTTTTGTTTTGTTTTTATATTACAATGATATTTTTTTTAGAATAATGCATTTTTTCAGGTGGAAACCCATCTTTAATTTAAGGTAAATTTGAATTTAACGGTCACGCGGTTAAAAGTCGAGGCTTATGACTCTAATATTATGCGCCAAATTTCTGTAAATGTAAATCATTTTCGGTTGTAACTCGCAGCTCACTCAAACTATTATAGGCGCTTACTTATATCTTTCTTTTTTATGTTTAGTTCAAATGTTCAATGAACAAGGAGATTTAATTTTTTTTTATACCCGTATGACTATATAGTCAAAGGGTATAATAAATTTGCCATTACGTTTGTGACGCAGAGAAGGAGGGGGGGTAGATATAGACTCAAGTGTATGGATCGGATCAGAATCGAAAAAAAAATCGATTTAGCTATGTATGTCCGTCCGTCCGTCTGTCCGTCCGTCCGCACGATAACTCAAAAACTAAAGGAGCTAGGGTCTTGAAATTTTCGCAAATTCGTTTTTTTTGCAATAGCCGTCATCGCTATTTAAATCCAGCCATTTTGGTCCATGGGTTCGGGTGGCTGCCATACAACTTCTTTTTTTATATGAGTATTTCTCTGTACCTATTACAGCTACGTGTCTGAAATTTTGGCAAAAGTAGTTTAGTTTTATGGCCAAAGTTTCTGCAAAATTTGGTTGGTCTACTGCAGTGGGTTCGAGTAGCTGCCATACAACTTCTTATTTTATATGAGCATTACTCTATACTTATTGAAGTTGGGTGTCTGAAATTTTGCAAAAAATAGTTTAGTGTAATGGCCAAAGTTACTGCAAAATTTGGTTGGTCTACTGCAGAGGGTTCGAGTAGCTGCCATACAACTCTTTCTTTTATATGAGCATTACTCTACACCTAATAAAGGTGAATGTTTGAAATTTTGCCAAAAGTAATTAACCGGATGATAAAATGTATATGGTACGGTCATACGGGTATCCCAGAGTTGACACAGTCTACTCTACTACACTCTTCCTCGTTTAATTTTTGTTTTGTTTATCTTAAAAAGTGAAGTTAAAATTCCGTTGAAAAAATGTGTTCTGTTCGAAACGAAAGTAATACTTTTGGTTTATACATTAGTTTTCATTTATGTATAACGAACTCGGTTCAATTTTAATTATAATAAACTTTACACTTTTTGCCAAAGAATTAAATTTTACCTAAAAATGTAAGTTTTTTATTACATTGACATTTCTTTTATTTAAAACATATTAAATCTAATTATGTTGCTTGGCGATTAATTAAGTGTTTTTTATTTAGTTTTGAATATAAAAAAAATCATAATAACGCATCAAAAATACAAAAAAAACGAGGAAGAGTGTAGTAGAGTAGACTGTGTCAACTCTGGGATACCCGTATGACCGTAAAATATACATTATATCATCCGATTAATTACTTTTGGCAAAATTTCAAACATACAGCTTTATTAAGTTTGGTGGAATACTCATATAAAAGGAGTTGTATGGCAGCTACTCGAACCCTCTGCAATAGACCAATCAAATTTTGCTGTAACTTTGGCCATTACACTAAATTATTTTTGGCAAAATTTCAGACACCCAGCTTTATTAGGTGGAGAGTAATGCTCATATAAAATAAGAAGTTATATGGCAGCTACTCGAACCCACTGCAGCAAACCAACCAAATTTTGCAGAAACTTTGGCCATTATACAAAACTATTTTTAGCAAAATTTCAGACACCCAGCTTTAATAGGTATAGAGTAATGCTCATATAAAATAAGAAGTTGTATGGCAGCTACTCGAACCCACTGCAGTAGACCAACCAAATTTTGCAAAAACTTTGGCCATAAAACTAAACTACTTTTGGCAAAATTTCAGACACGCAGCTATAATAGGTACAGAGTAATTCTCATATAAAAAAAGAAGTTGTATGGCAGCTACCCGAACCCATAGACCAAAATGGCTGGATTTAAATAGCGATGACGGCTATTGCAAAAAAACGGATTTGCGAAAATTTCAAGATCCTAGCTCCTTTAGTTTTTGAGTTATCGTGTGGACGGACGGACGGACAGACGGACGGACGGACGGACATACATAGCTAAATCGATTTATTTTTCGATTCTGATCCGATCCATACACTTGAGTCTATATCTACCCCCCCCCTCCTTCTCTGCGTTACAAACGTAATGGCAAATTTATTATACCCTTTGCCTATATAGTCATACGGGTATAAAAATTCAATAGAAGAAAACGCAATATACATTGGTTTGAGGCTGACACATCAAATGAAATTCTACCAAATGAGTTCGAAATATCCATTCTAGAATCAGCACATTCTACAATGTTCAATTCTTATACTAATTTATATTCTGTAGTTACCATTACGTTTGAGAGCAATGATGAAAAATATATGTATTTGCAAAAAATTTAAAAAAAAAAACAAATAATCTTTCTTGAAAAAATAATTTGTAATTTAAATGATTTGTTACTTAGGACCTGATCAAAATCAACTCGTACGGTGTATAATTTCTGGAAATTTTTAGAAAATTTTGAAATAAATAGTTAGGTACAGGAATTTACATTTGAGCAACCGAAATACGCGACGTACTTTAAAAAAAGCGAAAAATAAAAATAGAAAATTTTAAAATAATATAAATAAAATATTTATTTATTAAAAAATACCTATCATATGTTTTCAGAAACAAAAAAAAATAATATTTCTTAAGAAAAATGATTTGTTACATAGGGATCAACCAAAATCAATTTGTACGGCTTACAATTTCTGTCAAAAAATTTTGAAAAAAGTAATTAGGAATGTAAATAAATTTACAAGAAAGCATGCGCGACGTACTGTACCTCGGAGTTTTAAAATTTAAAAATTGACAAAGCGTATAAAAAAATTGTAATTGTTTCTTCTTATGTTGCTACGATTAAATTTTAAAAATAAAATATTTTAAAATAATATTGTTTTTAAATAATTGTGTTTAACCTATTCAAAATAATTGAAAATACCTATAATATGTTTGCAAAACTAAAAAAAATTATCTTTTTTAAAAAATGATTGGTTTTTTAGGTTCCAACCTAAAAAAAAGCGTACGGCGTATATTTTTTGTCAAAAAATTTAGAAATAAATAGGTACATAATTTTAAATGAGAGCAGTCAAAATACGCGTAACGCGATGTACTGTATCTCGAATTTTTAAAATTTACAAATATTGACAAAATGTATAAAAATAGTAGGGGATTCTAAGGTTTAAGTAGTATCTGCGTAGGACCAAATGACTATATATAAAAGATAGCTGGTATTGCCAGCTTTCAAAAAAATATATAGCTTTAATGGCGCATATTATCATTTAAGGACGAAAAGGACATTTAAAAGTATTCTTTTTATTTTACAAAAACCGTTATAACTAGCGATCTGTTCAATATATGGGTAGGGTACGAAATTTCAAAAAAAAAATTCCATTTCCGAAATTCCATTTTCATAATTCCAAAAAAAAAATTCAAAAAAAAAATTCCAAAAAAAAAAATTCCCAAAATCAAAATTTAATAACAAACTATTTTTTAAAAACAGTAATTTTTTACATGCATATTTCAGCAAATAAAAATTTAAAAATAGAGGGGGTTGCCGCTCCCAAACCCCCGCTAAACAAATTATTGAAACCCTGATTTTGAATCCAACTCTAAAATCCCTCCTAAATCAGAATCTCACGTATACAAATATATAAATATTCTGGAAAAAAGCGTATAATCCTGTAGCCAACTATAAAATCTCTACTAATTATTTTTTACATGTATATTTCAGCAAATAAAAATTTAAAAATAGAGGGGGTTGCCGCCCCCAAACCCCCGCTAAACAAATTATTGAAACCCTGATTTTGAATCCAACTCTAAAATCCCTCCTAATTCAGAATCTCACGTATACAAATATATAAACATCCTGGAAAAAGCGTATAATCCTGTAATTGTAGCCAACTATAAAATCTCTCTAATATATTCTCCTCCTTAGCCTAGGTGGTTAGAGCGCAACCTCGCAATCTAAACACTGTGGCAGTCCCGGGTTCGAATCCTGGTGGGAGATAACATATTCAATAAAAATTATCAATTATAATAAATTAATATATAATAAATTATAATATAATAATTCTATACCTAAAAATATAATAATAAATAATTAGTAACAAATAATATAAAAATATACCTATAATCGTGTTTCCAGCTTTACTCTATAATCTAATAACTAATACTGAATAAAATAATAACCTATATGTGCATATGATCAGAGATGACATATGTGACAGAAACAACAATGTAATTGCAATTGTCATATGCAATTACAATGGCAGTACGCACCTAAAAACATGACACGGTTTCTCTACTTGACCGATAGATGACACTAGGGAAAAAATTAAGAAGCGACATCTTGTAGATAGATTACAGTAGACTAATCATTTACTTAATTGAAAAAAGGAAAAACGATTCGAAACACAAGGCAGAGCCTCGGATACAATAATGAATTCACGGTAACAACATTTAATGCAGTCAAAAGGACAAGAATAGGACAGTGGAATGTCAGAACGCTACGTGAAGCATCCAAACTGGCGCAAGTAGAACAGCAAATGAGCAAATATAAATTAGATATCCTCGGAATTAGCGAAATGAGGTGGAACAAAAGTGGAGAAGAAATAACATCAAATGGGAACAAACTAATATACAGTGGAAAAGATAGGGGTGGTGAAAGCGGAGTAGGTATCATAATATCAAGGAATTTTCGTAACTCACTAAGCAGTTGGAAGCCAATATCAGACCGAATACTCATGGCACGATTTGCGACAAAAAGTAAAAGTGTAACGATAATACAATGCTACGCTCCTACAGAAGACGCAGAAAACGAGATTAAAGACGACTTCTATGAACAACTAACAACGGCGTTAAACAGCATAAGGAAAGGAGATATTACGATACTAATGGGTGACTTCAATGCTAAAATAGGATCAGACAATCAAGGTATAGAAGATACAATAGGGACACATGGCTGCGGAGTTAGAAACAATAACGGAGAGAGACTCATAGACATATGCCAGACATTCCAATTAATTATCGGCGGCTCGTTATTCCCCCATAAAGACATACATAAGTATACATGGACCTCACCAAACGGTCAAACGAAAAACCAAATTGACCATATATGTATCAGCAGAAAATGGAGAAACACACTGCAAGATGTCAGAAACAAGAGAGGTGCAGATATAGGAAGCGACCACGAATTAATAACCGGAGATGTAAGAATATGGCAGAAATACAAAAGAAGATCCAGAAGAAACATGAGAAGAAAGATAAACCTCCAAGAACTCCGTAACACTGAAATAAGAAATAACATCGTAGAAACAATACGCCAAACCCTCCCAATAAACCAACCACACACATGGGACCACATTGTCGAGACCCTCAAAAACACAGCAGAAGAACACCTAGGGACAATTCAGCCGCAAAGAAAGATATGGATATCCAATAACACCTGGAATCTAATAACACAAAGAAATAACCTAAAACAGCAATTGAATACCAATAACGCTATAAGACAACAATACAATAATATAGCTAAACAAGTCAAAAGTGCTGCAAGAAGAGATAAAAGAACATACTTTAACGATCTCGCAAATAAGGCGGAAACGGCTGCCATACATAACAACACAAGAGAGCTACATAAAATCGTAAACCAGCTCACTGGCAGAAGAAACAACAAAAATCACCCAATCAAGGATCAAAATGGTGAACTAATAACATGTCCCGAAGAACAAACCCGAATATGGAGACAACACTTCGCAGAATCCAGTAATAACAACGACCCCAACCTAGAAGAAACCAGACCAGAAAATCGCACAAATAACAATTACAACATCAGAATAAATAAACCATCCAAAGCAGAGATCAAAGAGGCAATAAGAAAGCTAAAAATAAACAAAGCAACAGGCGAAGATGGGCTCCCAGCAGAAATTATAAAAATAGATCCAGAAACATCAGCCGAGCTTTTAGAACCTCACATCACAACAGCATGGGATGAGGGCAGACTACCGGTCACATGGAAAAATGGAATAATCATCAAACTTCCAAAGAAAGGTGATCTGACCAAGTGCGACAACTGGAGAGGCATAACAGTGCTAAACACAATCTACAAAATTATGGCAACAATAATACAAACAAGGCTGCAAGAGAAACTTGAGAACCAAATAAGAGATGAACAAGCAGGTTTTCGTCCCCATAGAAGTTGCATAGACCAGGTTAATACGCTCAGAATCATCGTTGAACAATCAATAGAATGGCGAGCCCCATTATACCTGGTTTTCATCGATTTCAAGAAAGCGTTCGATTGTATAAGCAGAAAAGCCATATGGAAAGCACTTAGAAACCGAAATGTGCCGGAAAAAATAATAGATATAATACAGAACATGTATGAAGAGACACAACTCTCAGTACTCCACAATGGTAATACCAGCGAACCATTCACCACCAACATAGGAGTAAAACAGGGTTGTCCACTGTCACCAATCCTCTTCACAGTAGTGCTAGATGACATAATGAAAGAGATTAGTACCAAAAGAACTGGATTAACATGGAATCTCTTCAGGCAATTAGAAGATCTGGACTATGCCGATGACATCTGCCTGCTATCACACACAATAAATAATATGCAAGCTAAAATAGACCATCTAGCAACATTAGCTCGAAGTGTGGGCCTGGAAATAAATATCGAAAAGACGAAAGCGATGGCCATTAACATCAACAACCCACGCCGTCCGGTGATAAACAACACACCAATCGACTATGTAGATAATTTCCACTACCTAGGCTGCATCATAAATAACAGCGGTAACATAAACGCCGACATCGAAAGCAGGATCAAAAAGGCCAGGGCAATGTTCGGTCGCCTGCAGCCAGTATGGAAAAGCGCACAAATGTCCAGGGGGACAAAATTAAGGATATTTGGAACCTGCGTAAAGACCACCTTAACATATGGAAGTGAAACCTGGTTAGTTACAAACAACATCACACAGAAACTACAGGTCTTCATCAACAAATGTCTAAGGATAATATGCAGAATATACTGGCCGAACATAATAAGCAACCAGGACCTATGGAAACTTGCCAAAACAGAACCAATTGGGCAAGAGATCAAAAGAAAGAAGTGGAAATGGATAGGGCACACGCTGAGAAAACCGCAAGATAGTATAGCAAGGGAAGCACTAGAATGGAACCCACAAGGAACCCGAAGACGAGGCCGCCCTAATAACACCTGGAGGCGAACGATTTCGGAAGAGCTAGTTTCAATTGAGAAAACATGGGAGGATGCAAAGATAACTGCTCCAAATAGAGTCAGGTGGAGATGCCTAGTAGATATCCTATGCTCCCAAGAGGAGTAATAAGGAAAAAAAAAAAAAAAAAAAAAAAAAAAAAATAAAATCTCTACTAATTATTTTTTACATGTATATTTCAGCAAATAAAAATTTAAAAATAGTGGGGGCGGCGGCCCCCAAACCCCCGCTAAACAAATTATTGAAACCTTGATTTTGAATCCAACTCTAAAATCCCTCCTAAATCAGAATCTCACGTATACAAATATATAAATATTCTGGAAAAAAGCGTATAATCCTGTAGCCAACTATAAAATCTCTCCTAATTATTTTTTACAGGCATATTTCAACAAATAAAAATTTAAAAATAGTGGGGGCGGCCGCCCCCAAACTCCCGCTAAACAAATTATTGAAACCCTGATTTTGAATCCAACTCTAAAATCCCTCCTAATTCAGAATCTCACGTATACATATGTATAAATATTCTGGAAAAAGCGTATAATCCTGATTTTGTAACAAACTCTAAAATTCTTACTCGCTAAAGCTATGGAAATATTTTTTGGATTTTTTTTTTTTTGGAATTTTTTTTTTTGGAATTTTTTTTTTGGAATTATTTTTTTTCTTTTATTGGAATTTTGTAAATTTGGAATTTTTTTTTTTGAATTATGACACCATCCCAACAAAAAGGCAAAAAAATTTATGGGAAATAAAGTATGAAAATGTATTTTTTAATAAAATTGTTGTGTCAGTTTTTCATTCATGTTCTCTGGTGGGGCAATTTGTCAACATATACCATACTTATTATATACCATTGGAAAGAGTGTAAAAAGACCTTTCTAACAGTATAACATACAGGGTGATTTCATAGTTATAGTGGTTTTTTTGAAAGTTCAAAATTATTTTTTTTTTTGTTTTAAATTTCCACTTGAAATTGCAATATCTAAAAAACGGCATCAAATAAACATTAAATAAACGTTAAAATATTCTCCAGACCGTCATCTTAATTAATAGCTTCGAATGAATATAAATATAGTGAACAGATTGCTAGATATAACGGTTTTTGTAAAATAGACTAAAATAACAAGGATACTTTTAAATGTCCTTTTCGTCCTTAAAGGATAATATGCGCCATTAAAGCTATATATTTTTTAAAAGCTGGCAACACATGCTATCTTTTATGTTTAGTCATTTAGTCCTACAAGTTAAACCTTGGAATAGCCTAATATTATTATTGGTTTTTCTTATATTTCTAATATTATGTTTTAAACAAGTAAGGAAAAAAACCAAGAGTTTTTAAAAAGCACATTTTCAAATTATATCAGTTTTCTTACTGAATATTTCATCATTTATTTTTATAAAAATATATATAAAAATAAATGATAATATTAATTTAGTTATTTCATTAATTTATTAATTATATGACTAATAGGGAAATTTTTAGAATATAACCCCAATGCACTCAAGGAAACCTGCTAATAAGTGCGGAAAATAATGTTGCAGCTTCAATGTTAACATTTAATTTTGGCAAAAACTTACAATGGTGAATATGTTACTGTTTTAAGCAAATTTAAGAAAAATGTTGAAACATAAAAAAAAATAGCAAAATTTCAATTTTCGAGCCCTTATAGCTCCTAAACAGGGGACGTGACAAAAAAATTTTGTTAACTGACTCCTACTAATATCTAAAGGTCTAACTTCTCCCAAAATTTCAAGATCCTAGCTTGAACCGTTTAGAAGATATGTGGGGCCAAAAAATTTTCAAAAATTGAGTTTTGCATAATGGTAAATTTTAGTACCGTATGGCAACCCTGTATATTTGAAGTTTATATTTTTGTCAAGCCCATAAAAGCAGCTCTCTTCTCCCGTTTTCAGATTGAAAATACATTTAGCAGAACTCTTGTTACACTAATTTAAATATAGGGTTTTTTTGAAATTTTCGGGGGCTGTAACTTCGGCACCCTTCAATATTAAGAAAGACCTTTGACACATGTTGAAATATAATTATAGATCTTTCAATTTACCATATTACAAAAAAAATTTTCACAGGTATTCAAGCTACAGGTGTTTGAAAATAGCAAAATTTCAATTTTCGAGCCCTTATAGCTCCTAAACAGGGGGCTTGACAAAAAAAATTTGTGAACCGACTCCTACTAATTTCGGAGGACCTAACTTCTCTCAATTTGAAGACCCTAGCTCGTACCGTTTAGAAGATATGTGTGGCCGAAAATTTTGCAAAAACTAAGTTTTGCATAATTGTAAATTTTAGTACCGTATGGCAATCCTAAACATTTGCTCTTAATTATTTATAAAGCTCATAAAAACAGCTATCTTTTTCAGCTCCTTTGGGGGGCTGTAGCTCCGTTATGGGTAGGGCTACAGAAATAAATTCTTCTACGAAATTATTTTTTTCGTAATATCTACCCGTAGTTAAAATTTCTTAACTCTATTTCAAACGGTGTAAAAGTTTTTGTAAACATACGGACAGACAGACAAACGGACGGACGGACGGACAGACAGAGTGAAACTATATAGGCACATTTTTACAGAATTTTTTGAAAATGTGCTAAAAATAATGTATTTTTAAAATAATTTTTATTATGAAAACCTTATATTCAAAATACCTAAACTTAATATGAAATTAAAAATATTTTTTGTAGGTATACTAAATTAAAACATTAAAATAAATATTTTTCGATAAATTAAATACTGTACGCGGATATCGATTTACGGATATGTAGACAGACGTATTGACGTACTGCCGTATAAAAATTGTGGGTCGTATGTTTTGATTTCATTCTAATAATTGAAAAGTTTATTTTACATTTTCTACATCGAATAATGTTTTCTTAATAAAAAAGGTATTTTTAGTTTTACTTTGACAAAACGAACGAATTTTATATATTAAAAAGTGTACATGAAGATTAGATAGGCGTAGTTTGCAAATGGAACGCTAATTTTTGTTTTTTCACAATTATGTACTCGTCAGATTAATTGCCATATATATATTGACATTTAAAAACTACCTGTCATTTGAGAAGTTAATTATATTTAAATATTAAAAATAAAGTGAAAAAATTAAGGTTTATTCCTAATATAAATATAAAGAATATTTTTTAAAATGGAAGGGGATAAGTGCTTATTGGTTATCAAATAAAAAATATTATTTAACATAGCCTATTCAAGTGAATTTTAATTAAAACCATCCGCTGGAAATTATTTATCTATTCTGTCATATACTATTTTACAAGACCTGGTGTAGCTAACAATAGTTAAGAGTAGAAAAGAGTTTACTCCTCATAAAGAAATGAAAGCAATAATATTTATTTGTTTTAAGAAATTTATGAGTCATGGCTCATGACCATATATAGGAATATATTTTTATCAATAAAAAACTTAGGAAAAATTAAATAAATAAACTAGACAAAAGGTATAATATAAACTAAAGAATTCAGAATCATTTTTCGCATGCTTTTCAGAACTTTAGATAGGCGTAGTAAAAAGTTACCTATATGTAGCTATTAAATTTAAAATTAGATAAGAGTAGGAACATAAAGTAACTATATACATAGAGTAAACACGTAGAACAAAAAAGTTAGACAAGTTTTTTTATTTCGTAAAATCAACTTTATCGTATTTTAGTTTATTTTTATTTTAATTTTAATTTATTTTTTATTTTTTTGTTTGTATGTCAATCGATGAGTTTACATTTGAATATATTTCTTCTCTTTTTTGTTTTTATTTTTTTTTTGTATGTATATCATATCAATCGCTGTATCATGTATATACGCAGTTTGTGTATATTTTGATTACAAAATAAAAAAATATTGATAGAAAAAGAAGAATGAAATTTCTTTGTTTGCTTTATATTTTTTTACTTGCATTATTCCAAATCTTTCAAATCGTTAGAAAATAATTCCATAAATTGTCTTCTGATGAACCTATGTATTTTAAATTTTCGTTAGTTTAATATAGGTATGTAAAATTTTTTTATAATTATTAGGTTTTTAACTACTAACAAATATAATTAAAAATTTTTGTTGATCTTATTGTTAATTTTGTTTTATTATTTTATTATTTAATTTAGAATTCTAAAAGGGAAAAAGCCGGGTAAAATATATTATGGAAAAGTATATAAATAAGCTTTCAAAATTCATATTCCATTCGGCATAAAAAAAACCTTTAAGTATGTAAATACCCATTATAAAATATACATATGTATGTATTTTGCGATGTCTTTTGTTCTACCGGAACCATAATCAGAAAAAGCTCTAATTTCATCCAGTGCACTATTATAGTATGGCCTTCTAATGGCTATTTCATCGAATACCAATACAGCCAACCTTTCAATTAAATCTTTTTCTGAAAATGTAATGCCTAACCCATTTATATTTTTGTCGTTAAGACCTATATTAAAATGTTTGATGGGGATCCATCTATTAAAGGAACTAAAATAGGGCAAATTAAGCTTTACATCATTTCTCAAAAATTTATAACCCTTTTGGTGAATAAAAATGAATATTTATTGCTACGTTTTTTTTCATCTTCGGACCATTTACTAACACTTTTAAAATTCTTTTTTAAAAATTGTTTGGCTTCGATACGCAAGTGAAACTGCCTATTAATAATGCTACATAAAGAAAAATCCTGTTTTTCTTATTTTAATTTTTGCCTTAACTTTTTATATTGATCTTTTGAGCAACTAATGTTTTTTTTAAAATTAAATTTTGTTTCTTAAAGAAAGCTAACCTTTTAAGAACTGTCGAATACTTTTTTAAATAAAAATCTGCACTCCTCTAAAATTTCAAACAAGGCAAAACAAACTTTTTTCATCTGACGAGACAGTTTAAAAATTTTCAAAAAATACATTCAAATTTCTTACATTTTTGTTAGAATAGCATTTAGTGTTTGAATAAAAAAAAAACAAATAAAGAAACAGTTAGTCGGTGCAACCGACTTAGAAATACCCTACACCTATTTGGTTCAAATTTAATGGAACGTTCATAAGTCATTTTAAAACCATAAAAAATTTTTTTTTGATTTTAAGACATGATTAAATTAATTTAATTATTTTTCTAGAAATTATTTTTTAATTACTTTATCTATTCAAAAATATTACAAATTCTTACTAATTTATCTATTTCAAAATATTAATAAAAAACAAAAAAACTTGAAATAAATGAAAATATATTTATTTCAATTCAATTACAAAAGTTAAAAAATTTGAATTATTAAATTTTGTGATAAAAAGCTAATCAAAGAATATATTTAATAATTCAAATTTTTCAAAATTGCAATTATTTTAAATTGTAAGTTTTTGTACCTATTACAAAAGCTTCTATAATTCATTGACCAAACTCGACCAGAACCAATTCCCATGGTATTTTCATTACTAGTAACCTAGAGTTTAAATTTCATCAAAATAGCGGCATCATTTTTTGAGTTATGTTGTTTTTAACATATATGTTTGTTAGCCCTTGAACTTTTCAAAGGTTCCAGAACCACCACATATGCAGTCCGCGCTATACTTTAAATAGTAGTTAACCCTCCGATTGTTTCAAAATTAGGGGGACGTGCAGGGAATTGTAAAAACCTCCCATGTGCCAAATTTGAAGCACCAACATTTGTTTCAAGTTACTATATTTATTAATTTCGAAAATATGCTTTAAGGTCTTCGGAACTGAGTGGCTTGTCCCCGACCTACTACTCCAATTGAGCCCAAACTTTAAAGACGCTAAGGAAATCGAAAGCGACACCCTGATACCAAATTTGGAGGTTCTATCTTCATTGGTTTCGGAATTAAGCCCGTTAGGCCTAAATTCGATCAAAAAGTTCAAGGTTCCAAACTCATCGGCCAATCTTGACCGTATGTAATCCCGGCCGTAGTTTCATTACTAGTAACCTACAGCACAAATTTGATGAAGATAGCGTCAATAGTTGTTGAGTTATCGTGATTTTTTATATATGTTCGTTACCTCTTGGACCGATTAGAAGGTACAGAATCCGAACCCATGGGCCGATTTCGCCCATTTGCAATCCCCGCCGATTAGTTTCTACAATTGGGACGTGGTCATCCAAATTTTCGACATCACTATGAATTGTAGCCATTTCAGTTTCTTTATCAGAATTATCAACGTGAATTTTTAGATTATTTATTTCATTTTTATTTACATCTATCCTACTGTTTCTGGTATGACATATACATTTCTGGTATGATTTTTGAACTCCAAACCTTTTCTTCAGTCTTGTCTTGATACCATTCCATGTTGCGTTCTCGAGTATCTTGATTGCTACTACTGCTGGTCCTTGTATTTTTGATAATAAGATGTTCTGCAGATGAGCTTTAACAGTTACGTCTGTTGTTAAAGAAATAATTTTCTCTAAAAATTGGGGCAGCTCTTGCTTCTAAAATTAAACCCTTTGATGTAATTGTCATTATTTTAGTTGAAAGTTATACTCCGGAAAGATGTTCTAAATATTTTTTTTCTTCCGATTTAAGTTAAGTTTTTTTTTTTTCTATTTTTTATATATGGTTAATAACTCATATATAGACTGCCAGGAAATTCTTAAAAGGAACCTAGTAGCTTTTCCAAAATTCCTTATAAAAGTTTTTATAACTAAGTTCTTGATAATTAAAAATATATTTTGTAAATTTTAAATCTGTTTTTTTTTCTGTTCTTTACAATAAAAAACGAGGAAGATTATAGTTGCCCTTGTCAACCTTTAGATACCCGTGCATACCCACTAACCGTTATTTATTTCCCTTATGCAATTATAAATATTACAAATGGGGCCGTAACATTTTGAAATTCCATATAAGTGCTCGATTCATTATATAACTAATCGTGTATAATTTTCATCCTCGTAGTATAATTAGTTTTAAAGAAATTCATATTGGTGCAAAGAAGATGTATGGCAGCCCCCCGAAAATGGAGCCGTAACATTTTGAAACTTCATATAAGTGCTCGATTCATTATATAACTAACAGTGTGTAATTTTCATCCTCGTAGTATTATCAGTTTCCAAGAAATTCATATTGATGCAAAGAAGTTGTATGGCAGCCCCCCGAAAATGGAGCCGTAACATTTTGAACCTTCATATAAGTGCTTGATTCATTATAAAACAAACCGGGTGTAATTTTCGTCTTCCTGGTATAATTACTTTTGAAGAAATTCATATTGGTTTAAATAAGTTGTGTGGCGGCTCCCCAAAACCTTGGTCTGGTCTTAACCAAAAAGAATAGGGAACCTCAAAAATGACCAAAAAATGTTTTGTGTGAATTACAAAACTCTAGCTCTAATTTTTCAATTCTATCTCTTTTAATTAATTTTTAATTCACGAATATATTAAACTTAAGCAAAATAAGCTTCATATGATCATATTCATATAATGATCGTCATGATAGATAATAATCATCATGTTCATAATGATTATTTCTATCAATATCAATAAGCCATTTACTTAACCATAAAAATCTTTGTGTTCTTTTTTGCTTATCTTAAATAAACTACGCATCATTTGAAATTCTAACTCGAAATTGTTATCTGCAAAAAAAAAAAGACAAAAAAACAAAAAAAAACAAAATTCATATAATTTCATGTTAAATACAAGATGCATAGCAAAATTTCAAATTTTTATATGAAAATATTGGAATTAAAAAAGTTAGTTGTTCGAGAGCTACTCGAAGTTTTGGTCCGATCTTAACCAAAAACAAGTAAAGAAAAAGTCAGTCGGTGCAACCGGCTTAGAAATACCCTACACCTGTTTGGTTCAAATTTAAGGACATATCCATAAGTCGTTTTAACACCATAAGAGCTGTTAATAATTTGATCGTAAGACATAGCTAACCAAATTAACTTTACAATACTAAAACATTTTCTAATTACATTATCTATAAAAAAATATTACAAATTCTTACTAATTTATCTATTTAAAAATATTAAAACAAAAAAACTTGAAACAAATGAAAATATATTTATTCCAATTCAATTACTAAATGAAAAAACTTCAATTATTAAATTTTGTGATAAAAAGCTAATATATTTAATAATTAAAATTTTTCAAAATTGCAATTATTTTAAATGGCTTGTTTATGTACCTATTAGAAAAGCTTATAAACGCAAAATATGCAATAAATGTATTTCTAAAATACATATACAAATTTAGACCTTTTCATATAATTCATTTAAATATAAAAATAAATTTTGCATAAATGCAGCAAGTACCTTTGAACATAGCTGAACCACTACATTTAAGTCAAAATTTCGGGGACACATAGGAAATATATTCATAATATATATGTTTGTTAGCCCTTGATCTTTTCAAGGGTTTCAAAACTCGAAACAATGGTACGATTTCGCCCATATGCAGTCCCCGTCATACTTTCAATACTAGTTAACTCTTGTACACAATTGGAACGTGTTATCTTAATTTTAAGTTACTAGTTTTATTAATTTCGATGATAAGCTTTTACACATTGGTGGGTCTAAGAGAGGTACTGAACCACCACTCCAATTGATCCAAAATTAGAGGGACACGCAGGAAATAGTAAAGAACATCCATGTGCCAAATTTGAAGCTTCTACTTTTGTTTCAAGTTATTATCTTTATTAATTTCGAAAATATGCTTTAAGCTCCTCGGAACTGAGTGCCTGGTCCCCACCGACTACTCCAATTGGGCTCAAACTTCAAGGAGACTTAGTTAATCGAAAGCGACACTCTGATACCAAATTTGGAGGTTCTATCTTCATTGGTTACGGAATTATGCTCGTTTGGCCTAAATTCGATCAAAAAGTTCTAAGTTCCGAACCCATTGTCCAAACCTCACCGTGCGCAATTGCCGCCGTAGTTTCATTACCAATAACCTACAGCAAAAATTTCATGAAGATAGCGTCATTAGTTGTTGAGTTATCGTGATTTTTTACATATATTCGTTAGCCCTGACACGGATTAAAAGGTCCAGAATCCGAACCCTTTTGCTGATTTCGGTTTTATACAGTCCGCGCTGTACTTTAAGTACTAGTTAACCCTTGTACAAAATTTTAACGTTCTATCTTAATTTTAAGTTACTATTTTTAGTAATTTCGATTATAAGCTTTTTAACTTTTGGAAGTCTAAAAGGGGTACTGAACCACCACTCCAATTGATCGCAAATTAGGGGGCCACGCAAGAGATAGTGAAGAACACCAAATTTGAAGCTTCTAAATTTTTTCAAATTGCTATCTTTATTAATTTTAAAGATATGATTTAAGGTCTTCGGAAATGTGTGGCTGGTCCCCGACCCACTACTCCAATGGGGCCCAAATTTCAAGGACACTAAGGAAATAGGAAGGGACACCCTGGTACCAAATTTGGAGGTTCTATCTTCATTGGTTTCAGAATTATGCTCGTTTGGCCTAAATTCGATCAAAAAGCTCTAGGTTCCGAACCCATGGTCCAATCCCGAACTTACGCAGTCCTCGAAGTAGTTTCATTACTAGTAACCTACGGCACAAATTTGATAAAGATAGCGTCATTAGTTGTTGAGTTATTGTGATTTTTTATATATGTTCGTTAGCCCTTCGATCGATTAAAAGGTCCAGAATCCGAACCCATGGGCCGATTTCGCCCATATGCAATCCCCGCCGTACTTTCAGTTCTAGTAACCTACAGTTAAAATTTAATCAAGATAGCTCCATTATTTTTTGAGTTATCGTGCCTACGGACGGACGGACGGACGGACGGACATGGCTATATCGACTAAGGCGGTCATGCTGATCACAAATATATATACTTTTCCATATCTAGCTCGCTTCGTTTAGGTGGTTACAAACACCATACCAAAGTTAATATACCCCTTTACCTATTCTATAGGTGTAGGGTATAAAAATAGGGAACCTAGAAATTAGTTGAAAAATATTTTGTGAAAATTTCAAAACTGTAGCTCTTTTAGTTTTTGAGTTATCGTGCTGACACACAGACGGACGGACGGACAGACACACATAGCTATATCGACACATTTTTCGATTCTGAGCCGATACGTACCCTTGACACTATACTTAGCTCGTCTAGATAGATGCGTTACAAACGGAGGAGCAATTTTAATATACCCGATGACATATATGTACGCACGGGTATAAAAAAAATTATAAAATTTTGAACACTTTATTGTCTTTTAACTGTGAACTCCATCAAAATTTGGAATTTTACCTAGAATTTTATTATCTACGCAAAAATGGTTAAAACTAAGAGACAATTTCTTCAATTTAAAGAAACCCTTTCAAATTTAGGAAAAACCTTTAACATATGTTGAAATATAATGCTTAAACTTCAAATTTTGTATAATTGTAAAAAAACAAGTGATGAAAAAAACCAAGGGTTTTTAAAAAAGCACATTTTCAAAATTATATTTTATTGCATACTGAGTTTAATTTTGGAAATATATATACTGGTGACTAAGTTACTGCTTACTTATAAAATATACTGCTAACAGTAAATTTTTAATTTTAAAGTTCTAATAGCCCTTGCCAAATTTCTCAAGGATCATTAAACGCGCCCCCCCTCCATTTTTTTATTAGGTTCTAGGAATTAAATTGTGAATTCCACAAAAATTTGGAATTTTACTTAGAATTATACAATCTAAGCAAAAATGGCTAAAACTAAGAGACAAATTCTTCAATTTAAAGAGCCGCTTTTAAGTTTAAGAAAAACCTTTAACATATGTTGAAATATAATACTGAAGTTTTAAATTTTGTACATTGGTAAGAAAAAATTTGAACAGGTATTCAAGTTACAGGTGTTTAAAAACAGCAAAATTTCAATTTTTGAGCCCTTATAGGCCATTTATAATTTTTGAACTTCCGAAATTTCAAGGCTCTAGCTTGAACCGTTTAGAAGATATGTGTGGTAACCCTATACATTTTAGTGACATATTTTTGTAAAGTTTATAAAAGCAGCTATCTTTTGCCGTTTTCAGATTGAAAATACACCTAATGGAACTCTTGTTATAACAATTTGAATATAGGAGTTGTTCCAAATTTGGGGGGCTGTAGCTCCGTAACGGGTGGGGTTACAGAAAAAAATTCTTCTACGAAAGTATTTTTTTTGCAGTACCTATCCGTGGTTAAAATTTCTTTCCTGTATTTCAAACGATGTAAAAGTTTATGTAAACATACGGACAGACGAACGGACAGAGTGAAGCTATATAGGCACATTTTTACAAAATTTTTTGAAAATGTGCTAAAAATTGAACAGGCTACAGGTGTTTAAAAATAGCAAAATTTTTTGCATTACCTCCCGGAATTAAATTTTCTTTTCCTTATTTCAAACTATGTAAAAGTTTTTGTGAACATACGGACAGACGTTCGAAAACGTGCTAAAAATTATTACAAAACAAGTAAAGAAACAGTCAGTCGGTGCAACCGACTTAGAAATACCCTACACCTATTTGGTTCAAATTTAAGGACATATCCATAAGTCATTTTAACACCATAAAAGCTGTTATTAATTTGATCGTTAGACATAGCTAACCAAATTAACTTTATAATACTAAAAACATTTTCTAATTACACTATTTATTAAAAAATATTACAAATTCTTACTAATTTATCTATTTAAAAATATTAAAAAACAAACAAACTTGAAATAAATGAAAATATATTTATTCCAATTCGATTACAAAATGAAAAAATTCTAATTATTAAATTTTGTGATAAAAAGATAATCAAAGCATAAAATATATAATAATCCAAATTTTTAAAAATTGCAATTATTTTAAATGGTTAGTTTATATACCTAATAGAAAAGCTTACAAACGCAAAATATGCAATAAATATATTTCTAAAATACAATTACAAATTTAGACCTTTTCATATAATTCATTTAAATATTCAAATAAATTTTACATAAATGCAGCAAGTACCTTTGAATATAGCTGAACCACTACAATTAAGTCTAGATTTCGGAGACACATAGGACATAGGAAATATATTCTTTGGCTTTGAAATTAAACTCAACCAGAACCAATTCCCATGGTACTTTCATTACTAGTAACCTAGAGTTTAAATTTCATCAAAATACCGGCATTATTTTTTGAGTTATGGTGTTTCTAAGATATATGTTTGTTAGTCCTTGAACTTGTCAAGGGTTCCAGAACCCCAAACCATGGTACGATTTCGCCCATATGCAGTCCCGTCATACTTTCAATACTAGTTATCCCTTGTATACAATTGGAACGTTCTATCTTAATTTTAAGTTACTAGTTTTATTAATTTCGATGATAAGCTTTTACACATTTGGGGGTCTAAGAGAGGTCCTGAACCACCACCCCAAATGATCCCATTTAGGGGGGCACGGGAGAAATAGTAAAGGCCAAATTTGAAGCTTCTACATTTGTTTCAAGTTACTATTTTTATTAATTTCGAAAATATGCTTTAAGGTCCTCGGAACTGAGTGCCTGGTCCCCGACCCACTAGTCCAATGGGGCCCAAATTTCAAAGACACTTACGCAATAGGAAGGGACACCTTGATACCAAATTTGGAGGTTATATCCTCATTGGTTTCGGAATTATGCTAGTTTGGCCTAAATTCGATCAAAAAGTTCTCAGTTCCGTACCCATTGTCCAATCCTCACCGTACGTAATCAACGCCGTAGTTTCATTACCAATAACCTACAGCACAAATTTCATGAAGATAGCCTCATTAGTTGTTGAGTTATCGTGATTTTTAATATATGTTCGTTATCCCTGACACCGACTAAAAGGTCCAGAATCCGAACCCATGGGCTGATTTCGCCCTTATACAGCCCGCGCTTAACTTATAGTACTAGTTAACCCTTGTACACAATTTGAACGGTCTATCTTAATTTTAAGTAACTATTTTTAGTAATTTCGATTATAAGCTTTTAAAACTTGGGAGGTCTGAGAGGGGTACTGAACCACCTCTCCAATTGATCCCAAATTAAGGGAACACGCAAGAGATAGTAAAGAACACCCTTGTGGCAAATTGGAAGCTTCTACATTTTTTAGAGTTGTTATCTTTATTAATTTTAAAGATATGCTTTAAGGTCTTCGGAAATGTGTGGCTGGTTCCCGACCCAGTACTGCAATGGGACCCAAATTCCCAAGTCACTTAGGAGATAGGAGGGGACACCCTGATACCAAATTTGGAGGTTCTATCTTCATTGGTTTCGGAATTATGCTCGTTTGGCCTAAATTCGATCAAAAAGTTCTAGGTTCCGAACGCATGGTCCAATCCCGACCTTACGGAATCCCCGAAGTAGTTTCATTACTAGTAACCTACAGCACAAATTTGATGAAGAAAGCGTCATTAGTTGTTGAGTTATCGTGATTTTTTATATATGTTCGTTAGCCCTTCGATCGATTAAAAGGTCCAGAATCCAAACCCATGGGCCGATTTCGCCCATATGCAATCCCCGCCGTACTTTCAGTCCTAGTAACCTACAGTTAAAATTTCATCAAGATAGCTCCATTATTTTTTGAGTTATCGTGCCTACGGACGGACGGACGGACGGACGGACATGGCTATATCAACTCAAGCGGTCACGCTGATCACAAATATATATACTTTTCCATATCTAGCTCGCTTCCTTTGGGTGGTTACAAACACCATACCAAAGTTAATATACCCCTTTACCTATTCTATATGTGTAGGGTATAACAAGGGATGAAAAAAATCAAGGGTTTTTAAAAATCACATTTTCAAAAATTATATAGGGTTTCTTATTGAGTGTTTTATCCATTATTTTTATAAAAATACATATAAATATAAATGATAATATTATAATTAAATTATTTCATCATTTTATTAATTATGACTATCAATACGATTATCAATACTTAGAATATAATCCCAATGCACTCAAGAAAACCTGCTAACAAGTGCGAAATATAATGTTGGAGCTTCAATGTTAACGTTTAATATTGGAAAAATATACACTAGTGAAAAATTTACTGTTTTATAAAAGCATAAAAGTTTTAATTTTTTTGTCCTAATAGCCCTTGAATTGGGAAGGTTCCCAAATTTTTGCTAAGCAAACTGATGATGATACTCGAGGATCTGCCCATCCCCTCCTGTCCTCATCCTTCCATTTTCCTCGGTTCTAGGAAATCAATTGTAAAAATCCACCAAAATTTTGGAATTTTACCCAGAATTTTATTATATAAGCAAAAATGTTTAAAACTAAGGGACAGTTTCTACCATTTTTAAGAACCCCTTTTAAATTTAAGAAAAACCTTTAAGATATGTTGAAATATAATGCTGCAGCTGCAAATTTTGTATATTTGTAAAACAAATTTGAACAGGTATTAAAGTTACAGGTGTTTAAAAATAGCAAAATTTAAATTTTCAAGCCCTTATAGCTCCTAAACAGGGGGCTTGACAAAAAAGTTTTATTAACCGACTCCTACTAATTTCTGAAGGTCTAACTTCTCCCAAAATCTACGGATCCTAGCTCTAACTTCTCCCAAAATTTACGGACTCTAGCTGGAACCGTTTAGAAGATATATGGGGCCAAAAAAAATTGAATAATTGTAAATTTTAGTACCGTATGGCAACTCTATATATTTTAACAATATATTTTTGTAAAGTATATAGAAGCAGCTCTCTTTTGCGGTTTTCAGATTGGCAATACATCCAACAGAACTGGCGTTATAACAATTTAAATATAGGGCATTTTCCACCTTCGGGGGGCTGCAACTCCGTAGCGGGTAGGGCTACAGAAAAAGGTTATTCTACGAAATTATTTTTTTTTTAAATATTTACCCGTGGTAAAAATTTCTTTTCTATATTTCAAACAGTAAAAGTTTGTGTAAACATACGGACAGTCGGACGGACGGACAAAGTCACAATTAAGAAAAACCTTTGACACTGGTTGACACTATCGTTATGTAGCTTTTAATTTTGTATATAAATAAAAAAAATTTTGAAAGGTATTCAAGTTTAACATTAAATTATTTTTATTGCAATACCTACCCGTTGCTGATATTTTTTAGTGAACCGTAGGTAAAAAGGGCCGGACGGACGGACGGACAGAGTGAAACTACATAGGTACATTTTTACAAAATGTTTTGAAAATGCACTAAAAAAATAAGGATATCTGAACAATGCAATGCAACCTTAGTACGACGGGGATTGAATTTGGGCTAAATCGGCATATGGGTTCGGATTCTGAAGCTTTTAATTGTTCTAAGGGCTAACGAACATATAAAAAAAATAAGGATATCTAAACAATGCAAAGCAACCTTCATGCAATTTATGCTGTAGGTTTCTAGTAATGAGACTATGGCGGGGATAGCGTGCGATCGAGATTGGACAATTGAGGACATCCTAGAAGTTTTTGATCGAATTTAGGCCAAACAAGCATAATTCCGAAACCAATGAAGATAGAACCTTACAATTTGGTATCTGTGTGCATCTTCCTGTGTCCTGAGAGTCCTTGAAATTTAGGACCAATTAGAATAGTTAGTCGGGGACCATCCACACAGTTCTGAAGACCTTAAAGCATATCGTTCAAATGAATGAAGATAATAAAATCACACATATTAAGAAGCTTGAAATTTGGCACAAGGGTGTTTTTAACTCTCTTAGACCTTCCAAGGTTTAAAGGCTTATCATCGAAATTAATAAAAATAGTAGCTTAAAATGAAAATAGAACGTTCTAATTGTAGACAAGAGTTAACTAGTATTGAAAGTATGACGGGGACTGCATATTGGCGAAATCGTTCCATGGTTTCGGGTCCTGGAACCTTTGAAAAGTTGAAGGGCTTACAAACATATATCTTAAAAACATCATAACTCAAAAACTAATTACGCTATTTGATGAAATTTAAATTCTAGGTTACTAGTAATGAGAGTACCATGGGAATTGGTTCTGGTCGAGTGCAGATTCTAGAAGCTTTTGATCGAATTGAGGCCAAACTAGTATAATTTCGAAACAAAAGAAGATAGAAACATATATTTGTGGCATAGGCTTTTCTTCTTATTTGTTTTGTGTACGTGAAATTTTGGATGAATTGGAATAGCGGTTTGCGTACTACCATCCTACTCCCAAGACCTTAAAGCATATATTCGAAATTAATAAAGACAACAAATTCAAATTTGATTAACTATTTAATATTTCCGTTTTTATTTAACAATTTTATATTTTTAAAAGCCTAGGAATTTTACTATAAAACATATTATGTTTATATTTAATAAATTAAAAACTAAATATTTTTTTAATAAACGACGGATTTTTTTTTTGTTTTTAATTTTTATTATATTTATATTTTATTGAATTATTACCATAGGTAATATATAATTCAGAAATTGTATACGATACTTAAGTTGAAAAATTTATTTTTGTATTAATATTAATTAAATGAACAGTACTAAATTTATCATGTATTTTAGAAATACATTTATTGCATATTTTGATTATTATATTTTGTGATAAAAAGCTAAAGAAAGCATTAATGGTTTTAATTAACATTAAAAACCATTAAATTATATAAACTTTTATATTTATATTATATTTCAAATTAATATTTCTTTCGTATAACTTTTAGTTTAATTATATAAAACATTAAAAAATAAGTAAATTCAGAGAATAAATTTAAAAATTATTTAAATTTGAAATAATTAATCAAGGGTGCTGCTAAATCATTCAACAGTAAATGCACTACAGCTAAAAGTCCTGAAAAGAAGTAATTGTTGCATGTATCTTTATTGAATTAGATAAAAAAGTTTTAAATATGTAATTTTGTAATTGCATTTAATGAACCATTTATTTGTTTTTTAATATTTTTAAATAGATAAATTAGTAAGAGTTTTTAATATTTTTGATTTGCTAAAATAATTAAACAATGTTTTTAGTATTATAAAGTTAATTTCGTTAGCTATGTCTTACGATGAAACTAATAAAAGCTTTTAAGGTTTTAAAATAACATATGGACTTCCAATTAAATTTGAACCAAATAGGTGTAGGGTATTTTTTAGTCGGTAGCACCGGCTGAATGTTTCTTTACTAGTTTTTTTGTTTTTAAGCAAAAATTATGGGATCATGAAATCAATTTTTTTTTTGTTTATTTTTTGTTTTTTCTTTTACGATCTTGTTATACCCTACACCTATAGAATAGGTAAAGGGGTATATTAACTTTGGTATGGTGTTTGTAACCACCTAAAGGAAGCGAGCTAGATATGGAAAAGTATATATAATTGTGATCAGCGTGACCGCCTTAGTCGATATAGCCATGTCCGTCCGTCCGTCCGTCCGTAGGCACGATAACTCAAAAAATAATGGAGCTATCTTGATGAAATTTTAACTGTAGGTTACTAGGACTGAAAGTACGGCGGGGATTGCATATGGGCGAAATCGGCCCATGGGTTCGGATTCTGGACCTTTTAATCGGTTTCAGGGCTAACGAACAAATATAAAAAATCACGATAACTCAACAACTGATGACGCTATCTTCATCAAATTTGTGCTGTAGGTTACTAGTAATGAAACTACTTCGGGAATTGCGTAAGGTCGGGATTGGACCATGGGTTCGGAACCTAGAACTTTTTTATCGAATTTAGGCCAAACGAGCATAATTCCGAAACCAATGAAGATAGAACCTCCAAATTTAGTATCAGGGTGTCCCTTCCTATTTCCTAAGTGTCTTGTGAATTTGGGTCCCATTGGAGCAGTGGGTCGGGGACCAGCCACACATTTCCGAAGACCTTAAAGCATATCTTTAAAATTAATAAAGATAACAACTTGAAAAAATCTAGACGCTTCCAATTTGCCACAAGGGTGTTCTTTACTATCTCTTGCGTGTTCCCCTAATTTGGGATCAATTGGAGTGGTGGTTCTGTACCCCTCTCAGACCTCCCAAGTTTTAAAGGCTTATAATCGAAATTACTAAAAATAGTTACTTAAAATTAGGATAGACCATTGAAATTGTGTACAAGGGTTAACTAGTACTATAAGTACAGCGCGGACTATATAAGGGCGAAATCAGCCGAACGGTTCGGATTCCGGACCTTTTAATCGATGTCAGCGCTAAGGAACATATATAAAAAATCACGATAACTCAACAACTAATGAGGTTATCTTCATGAAATTTGTGCTGTAGGTTATTGGCAGCGAAACTACGGCGGTGATTACGTACGGTGAGGATTGGACAATGGGTTCGGAACTTAGAACTTTTTGATCGAATTTAGGCCAAACGAGCATAATTCCGAAACCAATGAAGATAGAACCTCCAAATTTGGTATCAGGGTGTCCCTTCCTATTTCGTAAGTGTCTTTGAAATTTGGGCCCCATTGGAGTAGTGGATCGGGGACCAGCCACTCAGTTCTTAGGCCCTTAAAGCATATTTTCGAAATTAATAAAGATAGTAACTTGAAACAAATGTAGAAGCTTCCAATTTGCCACAAGGGTGTTCTTTACTATTTCTTGCGTGCCCCCCTAATTTGGGATCAATTGGAGTGGTGGTTCAGAACCTCTCTTAGACCCCCCAATGTGTAAAAGCTTATCATCGAAATTAATAAAACTAGTAACTTAAAATTAAGATAGAGCGTTCCAATTGTGTACAAGGGTTAACTAGTATTGAAAGTATGACGGGACTGCATATGGGCGAAATCGTACCATAATTTCGGGTCCTGGAATCCTTGAAAAGTTCAAGGACTAACAAACATATATCTTACAAACACCATAACTCAAAAAATAATGCCGGTATTTTGATGAAATTTAACAGTAGGTTACTAGTAATGAAAGTACCATGGGAATTGGTTGTGGTCGAGTTTAATTTCGAAGCCAAAGAATATATTTCCTATGTCCTATGTGTCTCCGAAATCTAGACTTAATTGTAGTGGTTCAGCTATGTTCAAAGGTACTTGCTGCATTTATGTAAAATTTATTTTTATATTTAAATGAATTATATGAAAAGGTGTAAATTTTTAATTGTATTTTAGAAATACATTTATTGCATATTTTGCGTTTATAAGCTTTTCTATTAGGTATATAAACTAACCATTTAAAATAATTGCAATTTTTAAAAAATTTGGATTATTAAATATATTATGCTTTGATTATCTTTTTATCACAAAATTTAATAATTAGAATTTTTTCATTTTGTAATCGAATTGGAATAAATATATTTTCATTTATTTCAAGTTTGTTTGTTTTTTAATATTTTTAAATAGATAAATTAGTAAGAATTTGTAGTATTTTTTAATAGATAGGGTAATTAGAAAATGTTTTTAGTATTATACAGTTAATTTGGTTAGCTATGTCTTACGATCAAATTAATAACAGCTTCTATGGTGTTAAAATGACTTATGGATATGTCCTTAAATTTGAACCAAATAGGTGTAGGGTATTTCTAAGTCGGTTGCACCGACTGACTGTTTCTTTACTTGTTGTAGTTTATGTTTTGGTTTTTTTGTTTGTAAGCTAAAAGTATGTATGGGAAAATGAATTAAATTTTTTTTGTTTTGGTTTTTATGGTTTTTTTTATGTTTTTTTTTATTTATATTTTTAAGCGAAAATTATGGGATAATGAGTTAAATATTTTTTAACTATTTTACTTTTTTAATTTTTTTTGTAATACATATAATACCATAAGGGAAATAAATAGCTTTTTTTAAAGCGACGAACACTTAACATACATAATTTCCTGCATCGAATTTTTTTAATATAGAATTTGCAGTTGCTAAAACTGCAGTATCGGTTCCAATTTGTTTTCAAATCTACGTACTACATTTTGAATAAAACTCTGTATTCTATTATTTATTATTTTTTCAAATAATTTTCCCAAGTAAAAGTAATAGGCCTATAACTTGATACATCGGAAGTTGACCATAATTTCGGTATTGGTACAACAATACTTGATTTAAAATATTCAGGATAAATACCAGTTGTAAAACAATTATTTATTAAGTAAACAATCTTAAGTCCTATTATAGATTCCACATGTTTTAAATTTGATACTGTTATAATATCAACTCCTGGTGAACTATTTATATTTTAGCAGGTTGATGATTTTTATTACTTCTTTTTCATTTGTTTGACTTAGCAAAATATTTTGGTAGTGTTTTTACTGCGTATTTTTCTGTATCAATAATATTATGTACTAATTTGTTTCCAATTTCGCTGAAATATGTGTTAAAAGTATTGGCAACACATAAGTTATCACATGGCATTGTAATATATTTCATTGATAATTAGAACACTTTTTCATAATACAATTATTTAGTCACAATTTTCTACGAGCAGACCCAGCTAAGTTGATTTTATTATTAAAATAATTTAGTTTTGTAGCACATTTTCAAAACATTTTGTAAAAATATGCCCATGTAGTTTCACTCTGTGCGTCCGTCCGTCTGTCCGTCTGTTAGTCCCTTTCTACCTACGGCTGACTAAAAAATATCAGCATCGGATAGGCATTGCAATAAGAATAATTTAATGTTAAAAGTTTTTTCTGTAGCCTCTCCCCCGGACCCCCGAAAGACGGAAAAATCCCTAAATTTTAAGAGTTATACAGAGAGTTGTATAAGGTATATTTTAAACTTGAAAACGGTTGCGGACAGCTTTTTTTTTAAGCTTCAAAAATTTTTAAAAGCCAAATGTATAGGGTTACCATGCGCTAATAAAATTTATCGTTATCCAAAACTAAGTTTTGCAAAATTTTTGCGCCTCATAACTTTTGAACAGCTCTATTTAGAAACTTGAAATTTTAGGAGAAGTTAGATCATCAGACATAAGTTAGAGTAAGTTGCTGAAATAGTTTTGTCACGCGCCCTGTTTAGAAGCTGCAAGGAGTCGAAAATTTAAATTTTGCTATACATTTTGCTTTTAAACAACTATAACTCGAATATCTGTCAAAATTTTTTTAAATTTATAAACAAAATTAAAAGCTCCAATACCAAAGTTTCAACAAATGTCAAAGGTTTTTCTTAATTTTGATTTTGTCCGTCCGTGCGTCTGTCCGTATGTTTACACAAACCTTTATACCGTTTGCAATAGAGAGAAGAAAATTTAACTACGGGTAGGTAATGCAAAAAAATTATTTTATGGAAGAAGTTTTTTCTGTAGCCACACCTGTTACGGAGTTACAGCCCCTCAAAGTTGAAAAAAACCCTATTTTTAAATTGTTATAACAAGAGTTCCATTATGTGTATTTTCAATCTGAAGACGGCAAACGATAACTGCTTATATAAACTTTATATTATTTTTATATTTTTCAAAAAGCAAATGTTTAGGGTTGCCATACGGTACTAAAATTTACCATTATACAAAACGTAAATTTTGCAAAAATGTGAGCCACACATATCTTCTAAACGGTTTAAGCTAGGGTTTTGGGAGGGGTTAGATCATCAGAAATTAGTAAAAGTCGGTTAACAAAACTTTTTTGCCAAGCCATCTGTTTAGGAACTATAAGAGCTTGACAATTGAAATTTTGCTATTTTTAAAACCTATAACTTGAATAATTGTTCAAATTGTTTTTTACAAATATACTAAATTTGCAGCTGCAGCATTATATTTCAACATATGTTAAAGGTTTTTCTGAAATATGAGGGGTCTAGAAACAAAAGTGTAAAAAGTTCACCAACTATGTTTTCGAAAAAACACAAAAAACTATATCTCTGAAAATAAAAACAATTTTTTTCTTTTGTTTTCGCAAATAAAATAGTTTTTTTAAATAAATTATGTTAACAAAAATTCAATAATATTACTGTAAATCATTATATAAAAAAAAGGAAATTAAAAAATTATAAATTTGGACGTTTTTAAGATTTGTATTTGAGTTATGGACTTTTTTAAATTTTGAATATGAACTATCGGACATATTCAATTTATGGTTCCAAATAAATTAAAACAGACATTTTTAACGTCAGAAAGATATTTGTAAAATATTTTATAAAATATGAAGCAAAATTGTAATTTATTAAAGTTGAACGTTTCAATTTTACTAAATAACATAATTTTTTTTTTACATAATTAACATAAATTAACATAATTCACTTTAAAATTAACATTCATTCATTAAAATTAATATAATTCATCTTCAAATTAAAATTCATTCATTTAAATTAACATAATTCACAAAATAACGAGCTAAAATATTTAACAAACTTAAAGTTTTTCAATTTAACAAAATATATTATAGATACGTAACTAGTAAGTAATTAGTTACATATTAACAAAAAAAAAAAAAAAAATTTTGTAAAAGTTATACATAAGATCCAGAAATTTCTTCCTGAATTTCGCACAATTCTTGATCTTCTTCTTTCCGAAGGACGTAAGTTATAGAACTGGGATGTATAACATCTTCATAAAATTGTAGATCTTCTAATTCATTCCAATTTGTCCCGAAATGCTTTGAGAGGACTGTGTTAACATCCCCTAATTTTAGTGAATTAAGTACTACACATATTTTTTTATTTTCCATGTTTTTGACCCTTTTTCCCTTTTTGCACAGTCCGGCGTAATTATTTATTTCGTGCTTGTAATATGGTTCGCCTCGTATTGAAATAGAATTTTGTGCATTTCTCTTAAAAATAATTCTTTTCGAAAGACTAATTTTGAAATGCCATTTAGAACAGGGTTTGAAATATTTTTGTGCTTCCAATTTCCAATCATGCACTGGACATTCTGTTCCTAGTTTATAAACGGTATTGAGTATTAAAAATATTTCGGAAGTAGCTTTCTTTCACCTGGACATTCAAATCAGCTTGCTTTTGGTATTGTTTAAACATTTTTCTTATGTTTAAAGAGGCAGGTAAATACATACGGCAAGATGTTGCAGATCTACAATAATGCGATTCAATGCAATGAAATTTGTTAATAAATGTCATTACAGCCTCTAATTTTGTTTTATTCCCCTCTGTGATTCGATCACCATCCCAAGTTTCTTTCGGAATAACTCCCTGAATGAATTGGTCTTTAGTGAGTGCTCGAATTCTGAACTGGCTTACACCCAAAATGAGTGAAAAAGCTCCAGCACATACTGGAACTCTTCTTTTGTCGCTTTTTCTTATAAAATACTTCACGCTGCATATTTTAGAGCTGTTTATACCAGTACGGGTTCGTCGACGTTTAGTCGGACTAGATGAAGTATATTTTAAAATATACATATCTTGATCGGCTTTTTCGGGTGTGGTGTAATATTTATGATGGAAATTATATATATCTTGCATTGTAAGTGTGCCACACTTTAGGGCATTTGTATTGTGTTTGCATTTTGGTAATGCACGTAATCCTTTAGCAGAATATCTAAATACATTTTTTGACATAAATAATTTGAAATTCAAAATATTTAAATTTTTTACCGTTTTGTCTTTTCAATATTTCTCTTCCATGCTTTAGGATTTTTGATCTTTTGCGGGCAATACTAGATCCCACAGGACTTGAATTAATTTCCATCTTAATTTGAAATTGTTTTATTACTACTATTTTTAATTATTATTTAAATTTTTTTATTACTACTATTTTTAATTTATTATTTAAATTTTTTACTAAAGTAAAGAACTTCACACTTTCATTCTTCACACTTAAATTCAAATAAAAACAATTGCAGAAAAATTTGTATTCACATAGAATTACAAAAATGGTAATTACGGGAAATTCCCAAAATTTAGAAAACAAAATCGTAAAACATTTTTAATTTCTGCATTCAAACTAATTGGACATTTTAAAATTTTGAAATAGAATACTGAAATATATATAGGACTTCAACAATTTTTGATTTTAAACTGAAATGGACATTTTTAATTTTTGCTCTAATAATGGTAAAGGACTTATTTAACTTTTGTTTCTAAGCCTAAATTTTAAATATGAAAATAAGTCGACATTTACAACTTTTGTAACATTTTATAAAGTTTAATACGTATATATTTCGTCTAGCCAACAGATGGCATCAAAATCTAAAAAAAAAAAGTGGAATTAAATACCTCTTATTTAAAAGGGGTTCTTTAAATTGAAGAAACTGTCTCTCAGTTTTAACCATTTTTGCTTAGATATTAAAATTCTAGGTAAAATTCCAAATTTTGGTGGAGTTCACAATTGATTTCCTAGAACATAAAAAATGGAAGGATTGGGACAGGAGGGAGATGGGCATATTCATCATAAGTTTGATAAGCAAAAATTTCGGGGCTTCCCTATTTAAGGGCTGCTAGGGCTTAAAAATTAAAACTTTTATGTTTTTATAAAACAGTAACTTATTCACCAATGTATGTTTTTCTAAAATTAAACGTTAACATTTAAGCTCCAACATTATATTTCGCACTTGTTAACGGGTTTTTTTTGAGTGCATTGGGATTATACATTCCGAGTATTGATTTCACTATTAGTCATAATTAATAAATTGATAAAATAACTAAATTATAATATAATCATTTATTTTTATATAAATTTTTACTCGTATAAAGGTAAATTATAAAATACTCAGGGAGAAACCCTATATAATTCTGAAAATGTGCTTTCTAAGAACCCTTGGTTTTTTTCATCACTTGTTTTTTATAAATAAACTAAATTTAAAGATCTAACATTATATTTTACCATATATTAAAGGTTTTTCTTAAATGTAAACGCGTTTCTTTAAATTGAAGGAAGTCTCTCTCAGTTTTACCCATTTTAGCTTAAATATAAAAAATTCGAAGTAAAATTCCAAATTTTGGTTGTATTCCCAATTGAATTCCTAGAACCTAAAAATGGAGTTGGGCGCTGAGTGAGGTTAGATCTTTCAGAAATGTGGCAACCTTCCCCATTGAAGAGACATAAAACATAAAACATTGAAGACACTTTTAGGACATAAAACTTAAAAATGTTTTTATAAGTAAGCAGCAACTTAGTCACTAATGTATATATTTCCAAAATTAAACTTAGTATATAACACAACATAATTTTGAAAACGAGCTGTTTTAAAAACCCTTGGTTTTTTTTATCACTTTCATGTTGAGAATGCTGTTTTGGCTCGGTCTTTTTCATCTACAAGGATTTGATGAAATCCCTTTGCCAAGTCCAGCGTAGTGAAATATTGCGCTTTCCCCCACTTGCCAAATAATGAATCAATGTTAGGAATAGGAAATTTGTCTTCTATAGTAATTTCATTAAGTTTCCTACAGTCGACAACAATTCTCCATTTCTTTGTTCCAGATTGATAAATTTTTTTTGGTACCATCCAAGTGGGTGAATTATATGGTGAATTACATTTTATTATTCCCTGAGATAACATGCCAGAAACTTATTTCTCAACTTTGTATCACAGCTCCCCGAAAATGGAGCTAAACATTTTCAAACTTCATATAAGTGCTTGATTCATTATATAAATAACCGTGGGTAATTTTCATCCTCGTAGTATAATTAGTTTTGATGAAATCCCTCCGGAAATGAAGCTTTAACATTTTTAAACTTTATATAATTAATTGATTCATTATATTCATTAACTGTATATTAAATAGCCGTGTGTAACTTTCATCGTCTTAGTATAATTAGTTTTAAAGATATTCATATTGGTACAAAGAAGTTGTATGGCATCCCCACGAAAATGAAGCCGTAAAATTTTGAAACTCATATAATTGCTCGATTCATTATAAAACTAACCGTGTGTAATTTTCATCATCTTAGTATAATTTGTTTTAAAGAAATTTATATGGGTGCCAAAAATTTGTATGGCAGCTTTCCGAAGCCTTGATCCTACTTTAACCAAAAGCAAAAGGGAACCTAGAAATTGTCTAAAAATAACTTTGTGTGAATTTAATAACTCTAGCCCTTTTAGTTTTAGAGGTTTTGTGCTGACACACGGACGGACAGACACACTTAGCTAGATCGATTCACTTTTTGATGCTGATCCAATACGTACCCTTCACGCTATATTTAGCTCGTCTATATCAATGTCCTAGAGACGGAGGATCAATTTTAATATACCCGATGTCATACATGTTTGCACGGGTATAAAAAAACAAAAATGTTAGTTGTTCGAGTGGTACCCGAAGTTTTGGTCGGATCTTAACCAAAAAAAATAGGGAATCTAGAAATTGTTTGAAAAATATTTTGTGGAAATTTTAAAAATGAAGCTCCTTTAGTTTTTGAGTTATCGTACTGACACACGAACGGACGGTCAGACACACGTAGCTAGATCGATTTATTTTTCCATGCTGTTCCGATACGTACCCTTGACACTATATGTAGCTCTTCTAGATCAATGCTTTACAAATGGAGGAGCAATTTTAATATACCCGATGTCATATATGTTTGCACGTGTATAAAGAATGGAAGTCGTTTACGTATTCCCTTCGAGTTTTATATTGCGATAAAAATAATAGAATAGCTTAATATGTTTTGGATATGTATTGTGGACATGTATGTTATTAAAATATGATGAAATTGTTAACTATTTTTTGTGTTACATTTTACTGTTTGACAAATGATAGTTTTTGTTATGGCAGGAAAATATGTATTATCATCAAGTATAATGTTTATATGCATAATTATCATGTATAAAATTTATACATATGTACAAGTATAATAAGTATTATGATGCATGTAAAGTATAAATCAAATTTAATTTGTGTGTTTTGGGAGAAATATTTTATGTTAGAAACTAAGATATATTTGATGAATTTTAATAAATTTTTCAATTGGTTTTTATTCAAATTCCAAGGGAAGCACTCATTCCAGCAGGCATTTATTATACCAAGGTATTGTTGCAACTCTTTCGATTTGAACATTGTTTATCAATATTTTTGGATTTATATCAGCTTTATTCCTAATTTTATATATTATTAATTTAGTTTTTCCAGAATTTAAGTATAATTGACCTTTAAGACAATTAATTTATTTGCATAAATGCTCATTTACTATTCTTTCTAATTCATCCCTGATTTTGGCATTGTAGATGAGTAACGTGCCATTTGCAAATATCTTGTAATCGGCTAGTAAACTAGCACATCGGATGTTATGATATAATGTATATGTTACGGTCATGCGGGTATCCCAGATTTGACACAGTCTACTCTACTACACTCTTCCTCGTTTTACATAAATTTCGTATAACATGTTTTTGTATAGTAATAATAGGTTGGATTTTGTTGTAGGTACAACCTCCCCAGCAGTTAATACCGTATTGGATTTTGGATTGAAAGAGCACATTATAAATAGATTTTAGAATTTTTAATGAACATAAATTTTCCATTTGATAGAAGATTCTTAGAACCGACCTCAAATTTTTATTTAGGGTTTTATAACTATTTTTTAAGGCTAAATTATTCGGATACTTGTAGCACTTTTTCCTAATTTTATTTTTATTATTAGTTTTTTTAACAAGATTATTATTTATCCAAGGTTTTAACCTTATATTTTTTTTTTTATATTGACCCTATATTTGCTTAAGTTCAAGTAATTATTTATAATTTTAAATAATTTTTCAAAAGCCTTCGAAATATTCGTTTCTAAATACACTGTTTCCCTAAATTCAAAACATAAATATCTATTTAGCTTTTTGTAATTAGTCTTAAATTTAATTGAATTATTACTAAAATCAAACTTTTTTTTTTGTTGGAGATATACTCTAATTAAATACCACACATACAATGATCAGTTATATCGAGATCCATTATTTCATAAGACACTGGAATAGAATTAAAAAGACGTAAAAAATATGATCTAGAAAACTACCTGAAACAAGACGAGTAGGCTCATTAATAACAGAAACTAACCCATGAGTATCTAATTGCGTTAAGTAATCTGAAATTATGCTGCTATTTCTAGGATATTTATATTACATTCACCTAAAATAATTAAATTCTTTGTGCGATCAAGTAAAAACTTCATCAGAGAAAGACCTAATATTACATTTGTTAAAGCGATATACACATACAAATACAAATAGTTCATTATTTATAACAACATTAATAACATTTAGGCAAGCCAGACGGGTATTTTCAACTGTTGCATTGACGTAATACTGACGTAATCGGTGAAAATCCTGTATACACCAAAACGGTTTCTTAAATCTTGTATTTACAAAAAACCGGTTCGTTGCAACCAAATTTTACTAGTAAGACTCGATGCACTAACCAATACAAACAAAAAAATGATTTTTTTTTTTTTTTATTTTTTTGTTTTTTTTGTTTTTTTTTCATTATTTAAAAATTTTTGAACTGTGCGCATCTTAAATAACAAAAATTTGAGACCGGACAAAATATAAAATATTTCTGGTATTGGAAATTGATAAAAGTCAATATAAGATTACCATATTAAGTCTTATTTCTATTTGTTATTTTTTATCTTTCGAACTACATACTAAAAAAAAACAAAAATGAACAAATATATTTGTATTATATTAAATATATATTTTGATTGATAAAATATAAAATTCAGTTAATATAAATAATAACAAAAAATAATTAATGATATAAAAGACAATTACTTTAAGGAACAGATTTAGAACCTAATTTTAAAATTGTATAATTATGAATGTTTGCTCAGTCCCATGTTAATTAAAATAATAATCCATTTTTAAATGACCTAGATATGATATAAGTAAAATAAAATTACCTACTAACCCAATGTAAATAAAAAATAAAATTTCATATATTATCTACAAACCCATTTTTTTATTTAGGTAGCTACAAACCTTTTTTTTTTTGTATATCAATAAAAAATTATAAAAACTTTCCGCTTTTGAAAAATCAGTTGACTAAACATTCTTCGACGATAACTATCTTCGAATGAACAAAATTTTACACATACATTCATAAGTTCATAAATTGGTGACAACTGACAACACTTAAAACTACAACTGACAACACTCTCGTGTGGGATTGAGTAATATTCACTTGCGTTGGAAGATTACGTCAATGCAACTTCCCCATACTTATCATGTGGCTTCACGGATTACCTGTTAACATGTTAAATTGCTCAAAAGTACAATCATACTTCACATTCACAAAACAACCTACACCACCAACCGCAAAATTTTCATTTGTCGTAGTATAGAAGTTACATTTAGGCAAATAATAGCTATTCACTTTACATGTATAATAAACACACTATCATTCAAATCATTATTCTCCTTGTAGACAGAATCAAGACCTTCTTTTAAATTGTTATAAATATTGCAATCTTCACAAAAATCATTATTTAGATTCATTATAATGAAAACAAAATATTTTGAAAATTAACTAACAAAACAATAAAAATGTTTATTAATAAATTAAATATTTTTTAAATCTTCAAATGACCTTATAGAGTAGATTGCAGTATTTTCATATTTTATTAAAAATATATTACAATTTTTATAACTTAAATATTTGTACTCTTTAAATCCTTTTATTTTTAGCACATTTTCAAAAAATTTTGTAAAAATGTGCCTATATAGTTTCACTCTGTCCGTCCGTCCGTCCGTCTGTCTGTCTGTCTGTCTGTCTGTCCGTATGTTTACAAAAACTTTTACATAGTTTGAAATAGAGAAAAGAAATTTTAACCACGAGTAGGTATTACAAAAAAAATTATTTCGTAGAAGAATTTTTTTCTGTAGCCCCACCCGTTACGGAGCTGCAGCCCTCCAAAGTTGGGAAAAGCCCTATATTCAAATTGTTATAACAAGAGTACTATTCGGCGTATTTTCAATCTAAAAATGGCAAAAGATAGCTGGTTTTATAAACTTTATAAATTTTTAAAAGACATGTTGACAGGGTTGCCATACGGTTCTAAAATTTACCATTATGCAAAACTCAATTTTTGCAAAATTTTTGGCTACACATATCTTCTATACGGGTCAAGCTAGGGTCTTGAAATTTTGGGAGTAGTTAGATCCTTAGAAATAAATAAAAGTCGGTTCACAAATTTTTTTTGTCACGTCCCCTGTTTTGCAGCTATATGGGCCCGAAAATTTAAATTTTGCTATTTTTAAACACCTGTAACTTGAATACCTGTTCAAATTTTTTTTTTGTGATTTGCAAAATTGAAAGCCCTTTAAATATAATTCAACATGTGTCAAAGGTTTTTCTTAATTTTAAAGGGTGACGAAGCTACAGCCCCCGCAAATTTCAAAAAAGCCCTATATTTAAATTGATATAATAAGAGTTCTGTTAGCTATATTTTCAATCTAAAAACGGTAGAAGAGAGTTGCATTCTTAGGCTTTACAAAAATATATCACTTAAATGTACAGGGTTGCCATACGGTACTAAAATTTATCATTATGCAAAACTCAATTTTTGCAAAATTTTTGGCCCCACATATCTCCTAAACGGTTCCAGCTAGGGTCTTGGAATTTTGGGAGAAGTTAGAACTTCAAAAATTAGTAGGAGTCAGTTAACAAAATTTTTTTGTCACGTCCCCTGTTTAGCAGCTATAAGAGCTCGAAAATTGAAATTTTGCTATATTTAAACACCTGTAACTTGAATACCCGTTCAAATTTTTTTTTGTTGATATACAAAATTTTAAGGTCCTACATTATACTTTAACATATGTTAAAAGATTTTCTTAAATTCAAAAGTGGTTCTTTAAATTGAAGAAAGTGTCTGTCAGTTTTAACCATTTTTGCTTATATAGTAAAATTCAAAATAAAATTCCAAATTTTGATAGAATTCCCAATTTAATTTCTTGAACCTAAAAAAATTGGGGGAAGGGGAGTAGTGAGGATTAGATCCTTGAAAAATCGGGCAAACTTCCCCATAGAGGGGCTATTAGGACTTAAAAAATAAAAAAAATACGGTTTTTATAAGTAAGTAGTAACTTAGTCACCAACGTATATATTTCCTTAATAAAACGTTAACATTGAAGCTTCAACATTATACTCCGATCAAATAATCAGTATGAAACACTATATTATTTTGAAAATGTGCTTTTTTAAAAACCCTTGGTTTTTTTCATCACTTGTTTTAGCTTCCATCCACAATGCTTTGTTGTAATTTGTTAAACTTTCATTTATAAAAATTTTTTTTTGTTGTTTTTATTATGTTTCCAAAAATCTCAGTATTTAATTTAATATTGTCGCTCCGTTTTGCTCTTAGAATTTTTTGTTCTATTTCACTTTTTATACCCTACACCTATAGAATAGGTAAAGGGGTATATTAACTTTGGTATGGTGTTTGTAACCACCTAAAGGAAGCGAGCTAGATATGGAAAAGTATATATATTTGTGATCAGCGTGACCTCCTGAGTCGATATAGCTATGTCCGTCCGTCCGTCCGTAGGCACAATAACCCAAAAACTAATGGAGCTATCTTGATGAAATTTTAACTGCAGTTTACTAGGATTGAAAGTACGGTAGGGATTGCATATGGGCGAAATCGGCCCATGGGTTCGGATTCTGGACCTTTTAATCGGTCAAAGGGCTAACGAACATATATAAAAAATCACGATAACTCAACAACTAAAGACGCTATCCTCATCAAATTTGTGCTGTAGGTTACTAGTAATGAACCTACTATGGGAATTGCGTAAGTTCGGGATCGGACCATGGGTTCGGAACCTAGAACTTTTTGATCGAATTTAGGCCAAACGAGCATAATTCCGGAACAAATGAAGATAGAACCTCCAAATTTGGTATCAAACTGTCTCTTCCTATTTCCTAAGTGTCTTTGAAATTTGGGCCCCATTGGAGTAGTGGGTCGGGGACCAGCTACACATTTCCGAAGACCTTAAAGCATATCTTTAAAATTAATAAAGATAGCAACTTAAAAAAAATTTAGAAGTTTCAAATTTGGCACAAGAGTGTTCTTTACTATCTCTTGCGTGTCCCCCTAATTTTGGATCAATTGGAGTGGTGGTTCAGTACCCCTCTTAGACCTACCAAGTTTTAAAAGTATATAATCGAAATTACTAAAAATTGTAACTTAAAATTAAGATAGAACGTTCAAATTGTGTACAAGGGTTAACTAATACAATAAGTACAGCGCGGACTGCATAAGGGCGAAATCAGCCCAAGGGTTCGGATTCTGAACCTTTTAGTTCGTAATGAAACTACGGCGGCGATTTCGTACGGTGAGGATTGGAACTTTGGTTCGGAACCTAGAACTTTTTGATCGAATTTAAGCCAAACGAGCATAATTCCGAAACCAATGAAGATAGAACCTCCAAATTTGGTGTCAGGGTGTCCCTCCCTATTTCCTAAGTGTCTTGGAAATTTGGGCCTCATTGGAGTAGTGGGTCGAGGACCAGCCACACATTTCGAGGACCTTAAAGCATATCTTTAAAATTAATAAAGATAGCTACTTGAAAAAATGTAGAAGCTTCAAATTTGTCACAACGGTGTTCTTTACTATCTCTTGCGTGTCCCCCAAATTTTGGATCAATTGGAGTGGTGGTTCAGTACCCCTGTTAGGCCTCCCAAGTTTTAAAAGCTTATAATCGAAATTACTAAAAATAGTAACTTAAAATTAAGATAGAACGTTCAAATTGTGTACAAGGGTTAACTAGTACTATAAGTACAGCGCGGACTGTATAAGGGCGAAATCAGACCAAGGTTTGAGATTCTGAACCTTTTAATCGGTTTCAGGGCTAACGAACATATATTAAAAATCACGATTACTCAACAACTAATGACGCTATCTTCATGAAATTTTGTGCTGTAGGTTATTGGTAATGAAACTACGGCGGCGATTGCGTACGGTGAGGATTGCACAATGGGTCCGGAACTTAGAATTTTTTGATCGAATTTAGGCCAAACTAGCATAATTCCGAAACCAAAGAAGATAGAACCTCCAAATTTAGTATCAGGGTGTTGCTTTCGATTCCCTTAGTCTCCTTGAAATATGAGCCCAATTGGAGTAGTGGGTGGGGACCAGCCACTCAGTTCCGAGGACCTTAAAGAATATTTTCGAAATTGATAAAGATAGTAACTTGAAACAAATGTAGAAGCTGCAAATTTGGCACATGGGTGTTCTTTACTATTTCCTGCGTGTCCATCTAATTTTGGATCAATTGGAGTTGTGGTTCAGTACCTCTCTGAGACCCCCAATGTGTAAAAGCTTATCATCGAAATAATAAAACTAGTAACTTAAAATTAAAATATAACGTTCCAATTATGTACAAGGGTTAACTAGTATTGAAAGTATGACGGGGACTGCATATGGGCGAAATCATACCATGGTTTCGGGTCCTGGAACACTTGAAAAGTTCAAGGGCTAACAAACATATATCTTAAAAACACCATAACTCAAAAAATAATGCCGCCATTTTGATGAAATTTAAACTCTAGGTTACTAGTAAGGAAAGTACCATGGGAATTGGTTCTGGTCGAGAAGCCAAAGAATATATTTCCTATTTCCTATGTGTCCCCGAAATTTAGACTTAATTGTAGTGGTTCAGCAATGTTCAAAGGTACTTGCTGCATTTATGTAAAACTTATTTTTATATTTAAATGAATTATATGAAAATGTCTAAATTTGTGATTGTATTTTAGAAGTACATTTATTGCATATTTTGCTTTTATAAGCTTTTCTATTAGGTATATAAACTAACCATTTAAAATAATTGCAATTTTGAAAAATTTGGATTATTAAATATATTATGCTTTGATTGTCTTTTTATCACAAAAAAAAATAATAATAATTAGAATTTTTTCATTTTGTAATTGAATTGGAATAAATATATTTTCATTTATTTCAAGTTTTTTTTATTTTTTAATATTTTTAAATAGATAAATTAGTAAGAATTTGTAATATTTTTTAATAGATAGTGTAATTAGAAAATGTTTTTAGTATTATAAAGTTAATTTGGTTAGCTTTGTATTACGATCAAATTAATAACAGCTTTTATGGTGTTAAAATGACTTAAATTTGAACCAAATAGGTGTAGGGTATTTCTAAGTCGGTTGCACCGACTGACTGTTTCTTTACTTGTTTTAAATTGTATATAGATAATTTGTTTGCTTTCGTTTTTGTTGTAAATTTTTTTATTTTTGCTTTCCATATTTTTTGCTGTTATGTTTTTACTCTTTCCTTTTTGTTTCTTCTTTTTTATAAAAAATTTCTCAGTATCACTATCTTGTACTTCAATAGATAAACTTTCTCTAAAAACTTTTTTGCTGCTGTGATATAGTTGTCTTTTTCCATTACTTGTAATCCAGATAGTTCAACGCAATTGTTTAAATTTATTTTTGTAAATAGTTAATTCGATTTTCAAAATTTTTTATTCTCTTTCTTAGGTGAGAGTTGTCTTTCTGCAAATCTTAGATTATACTCAAAAATTCTTTATTTGTACTTTCTAGACTGGTGATCTTTTCATATATCATTTCTAATGTAATTGTGTTTTCCATTGTATTTGTATTATCTTGTACAAAATTATTTGATGGTGATGGTGCTCTACTAGTATTATTATTAATTTTTGTAGAAGTTCCTATTGCATTTATATGTATTGGAACATTTGATGATGATGAAGTTCCAACAATAGATGTAGAAGTTTGTTGCAGAATACTTGTATCATTGGATGGTGATGGAGTTCTAAGAAATGGTGTATTAGTTTGTTGCACTATATTCAAATCCGAGCTGTGTAAAGAGACTAGTTTCAGAGAACAGCACTGCACAGATCGAAATTTGGTAACGCTGCTTTTAAAGTAATCTAACTCTTCTGTTTTCAAATTAACACAACTACTATGAAACACCATCATACAATCACCACAATAAACCTTGTTTATACTTTGGCGCGATATTTTAAGATTGCAAACACAACAATTTATTGTAAATAATTTAATTTATTAGGCAAGCAAATCAAGGTTTTATGTTCCCAATTTTAAATATAAGAATATACGAAGTTAAGCATAAGTTTTTACATTTTTATAAATTTTTTTTTTTTTTTTTTTTTTTTTTTTTATATTTAATTCAAAACTTTATTTTCAATTTTTTCCTCTGATATAATAACAATATAATATAACTTCAAACTAAAGAAACAATAGTATATAAAATTTCATAACTTAACTTACAATTAGAAATAAGCAAAATAAATAAAAAAAAAATATGATAAAACATTCAATTGATAGGAAGCAAGAGACGAATGAGTTTTAAAAAATAAAAAAGCTAACTAATTATTGTATTAATGTGGAGAACTGTACTAAAATTACAAACTAATAATGTATATAAAAATTAAAAATTAAAATTAAAAAAAATTGCAAATTAAAATTAAAAAAATTAAGAAATTAAAAAATTAAAAGAAAGTAAAAAAAAACAAAAATATAAAATTCGCAAATAGGTTTAGGCATAAAAACTAAGAATCAAATTATTCATCAAACCATCATTTTGAATAGGTTTTCAATATCTCTGTGATTTATATTTAATAACCAAATCTTAATTTGCTTCAGGAAATGTGCTAACACACTTAAATTCCTAATATCTGAAAGTAATTTATTGTATATTCTGGGTGCAATAATACTGTAGAAATGACATAAATGAGATCTGTTAGCTCGAGAAACATCTACTATATGTTGATTGTTGCTTCTTAGATTATATTTCAGAATACATTTCGTATTCAAATAACCACTTTTTATAAAAAAAACCTTAAGCGTTTTGAATAGATATAAATTTCTTATTGGAAGAATGTTAGATTCTATAAAGAGTTCAGAAGAAGGATGAAGTCGACTTTTCCTGCTAATAATTCTTAATGCATGTTTTTGAGCAATAAGTAACGTACGCAATTTGTTAAAATGGATGCTTCCACAGCAGGTAATACCATACATAAGTTTAGAGCGAAAAAGAGAATGGTATACCATAGACGACATTCTAGCTTTACTATATAATCTTATATGAAAAAGATTTCTAATTACATTTTTCAATTGTTTGTTTAAACGACTTGTGTGCTCACGCCAATTCAATCTATTATCAATAAAGACTCCAAGATATTTGAAGGTTTTGACATTATCAATTTTGAAACAATTACTCGCACACATACCAACAACATAAGAACTTTTGTTAGAGAAAGAAAAACTATTAAGTAGAAATCTAGTGCAACTAGGAGAGTGAAAGAACAAGTTATAATCTAAATTTGTAGAATTACTTAAGCTAAACGTCATGTATTTAGTTTTTGAGCTAATAGATAATTTATGTTTACTAAACCAACGTCTAAGCAAATCTAAATCAAAATTAATATTACATACCACTTCGAAATGATTATTACAACTATAAGTAAATGCTGTATCATCTGCAAAAGCAGTCAGGTTACCCTTAAAAGGTTGAATAAGTAGTGAGTTTTCAAGAAATTGTATTTCAACACAACGTATTTCAAGAAATTGACTGAATTCACTAATAATTTTGACTTTCTGTTTTCTAGAAGATATATACGAACGAAACCAATCATGGATAAAACCTCTGAAACCAATAACATACAGCTTATGTAACAAAATTTCATAATTTACAAGGTCAAGTGCTTTAGTTAAATCTACAAAAAGAGCAGAACACGTGTCACCAGCATTTAAACCAGAGTATATCTCAGTACAGAATTTCAAAAGAGCATCCTCAGTTGATTTTCCGTTTAAGAAACCAAATTGACAGCTGCTGAAAAAACACACCCTATCTAGAAATTTAATTACACGTTTTTTAATAATTTTGTCAAATATCTTAGAGAAAGAAGATAACAGTGATATTGGACGGTAGTTATTAACATCAAAACAGTCACCCTTTTTTAACAGAGCAATTTTCAGCAATTTTTAGACTATTTGGGAAAATACCATAACGAATACTACTATTAAATAAGTAAGCTAAGACATCAATCACTTGAAAAGAAATTTTCTTGAGAATTTTGGAAGAAATTTTATCCGACGTGCTGGAATTAGAAATATCTAGACACATAATGGTTTTATGAATTTCTAAAGTAGAGATATCTTCAAAAAAAAAACTTTCTACATTGTACGTGTCATCTAGAGTAGCAGTGACCGACGAGACAATATTATCTGAAACAATATAATTTTTAGCAACATTTACAAAAAAGTTATTAAAATGGTTAGCAACAATTTTTGTATCCGAAACAATATTATTATTAATATTTAACATACAATTATGTTTAGTAGGATTATGATTTAAAATATTATTAACTAAGCTCCACTTTTTTTTAGAGTCACCTTTGCATTGATTAAGTTTCAGAAGAAAGTAATCATCTTTAGACTTTGTTATTAGAGGATTTATATCACGGCAAAGTTTTATATAATATTTCTTTAAACGACTATTTGTAGGATGTTTATACCTGTGCATACATATATGACATCGGGTATATTAGATTTGCTCCTCCGTTTGTAACGCATCGATCTAGACGAGCTAGATGTAGGGCCAAGGGTACGTATCGGCTCAGAATCGAAAAATGAGTCGATCTAGCTATGTGTGTCTGTCCGTCCGTCTGTGTGTCAGCACGATAACTCAAAAACTAAAAGAGCTACAGTTTTGAAATTTTCACAAAATATTTTTCAATCAATTTCTAGGTTCCCTATTTTTTTAATTAAGATCGGACCAAAACTTCCGGTAGCTCTCAAACAGCTAACTTTTTTAACTCCAACATTTTCATATAAAAATTTGAAATTTTTTCTATGCATCTTGTATTTAACATGAAATTATATGAATTTTGTTTTTTTGTTTTTTGTTTTTTTTTTTTTTGTGTAGATAACGATTTCGAGTTAAAATTTCATATGATTTAAATGATGCGTAGTTTATTTAAGATAAGCAAAAAAGAACACAAAGATTTTTTTTAAGTAAATGGCTTATTGATATTGATAGATATAATGATTATGAATATGATGATTAATATCTATCATGATGATTATTATATGAATATGATCATATCAAATGAAGCTTATTTTGCTTAAGATTAATTTATTCGTGAATTAAAAATTAATTAAAAGAGATAGAATTGAAAAATTAGAGCTAGAGTTTTGAAATTCACACAAAACATTTTTTGGACATTTTTGAGGTTCCCTATTCTTTTTGGTTAAGATCAGACCAAGGTTTCGGGGAGCTGCCACACAACTTATTTAAACCGAATATGAATTTCTTGAAAAGTAATTATACCAGGAAGACGAAAATTACACACGGTTAGTTATATAATGAATCGAGCACTTATATGAAGTTTCAAAATGTTACGGCTCCATTTTCGGGGAGCTGCCATGCCAAGTTGTCGATTCGATAACTGTGAATCTAATGAAGCTACGAGGTTAAAATTAAAACTGGGCAGGTAAAGTAATAGGGCAAGTTAGTTGGCAAAGTTGGACATCATCCAGACCAACTTTTAGGGTTTTTTTTTGTTTTTAAGCAATAATTATGGTACCTATGGTAATTATGGTAATTATGGTATGAATTAAAAATTATATATATTAATTAATTATATTTTTTTTTATAATATTTATAATAGCATAAGGGAAATAAATAACCGTTAGTGGGTATGCACGGGTATCTAAAAGTTGACAAGGGCAACTTATATGAGAACTATAATCTTCCTCGTTTTTTAATAATCTATATATTTTATTTTTTCTATTTATTTTGTTTAATATATCATAGGAAATCCTAGGTTTTATTCTTTTATATTAATTAGATCTATGCGTAAATAATGTAGATTATTGAGACATTAATTACAAATAAGAATTTATCAAAGGCTAAAGAAGGATTGCTTTCAGAATACACAATATCCCAAAGTTCAAAGTTTAATAAATATTGTAGTTGATGAAAGTCTATATGATCAGAGTAAGAAATCTCATAATTATTTTTGACTTCCAGACAAACATTTTTCAGTACAATGTTGATCAACATATGGTCAGTAATTAGAATATCCTCAATAAAACTAGAAATACTATGCTGAAAAGTTTTTTGAGTTCTATAAAATACATGATCTATACAAGCTGAAGTAGTAGAAGAAGAACGCGTTGCACAATTAACCAAAGAAATAAAACCATTGGATGCCATTAGCAACAAATAATCATCAACATCTTTAGATTTACTCAATATATCAATGTTTAAGTCACCAATCACAAAGCAGTTTTTATTTTTGATGCTATTAAGAAGCAAAGAGAAAGCACTTAAAAACTCTCTAATTTTAAATTTATGTAATCTATATACACACAAAAAACAATACATTACATTATCTATCTCACAATTTAGTTTCAAAATTATATAATATAAAATTTCGGATAATTAAGAGTATATTAACTTTGGTATGGTGTTTGTAACCACCTAAAGGAAGCGAGCTAGATATGGAAAAGTATTTATATTTGTGATCAGCGTGACCTCCTGAGTCGATATAGGCATGTCCGTCCATCCATCCATCAGTCCGTAGGCACGATAACTCAAAATATAATGGAGCTATTTCATGAAATATTAACTGTAGGTTACCAGGACTGTAAGTATTGCATATGGGTGAGATCGACCCATGGGTTCGGATTCTGGACTTTTTAATCGATCGAAGGGCTAACGAACTTATATAAAAAATCACGATAACTCAACAACTAATGACGCTATCTTCATCAAAATTGTGCTGTAGGTTACTAGTAATGAAACTATGGCGGGGTTTGCGTACGTTCGGGATTGGACGATGGGTTCGGAACCTAGAACTTTTTTATCGAATTTAGACCAAACGAAAAAAATTTAATTCCAAACCATCAATTTGGATTTAGATCCAAGCGTGCAACAATTGACCAAGTTCATAGAATAACAAATATTATATGACAAATGACAAGTATATAAATGTAAGCATAAAAAATTTAAAGTCAATTTGTCAAACCGTTTCTGCTAAAGAGTAAAGCAACGAAAAAATCTGTAAAAAGCTCCTGTGCCGCAATGGGTTAACGGAACTCAACAAACCTGTTATTGAGACTTTGACCAAGCAATATTTCGCAAAATTGGACGTAATATCCTTACAAAATTTTTTTTTGGAAAATTGTCACAGTTTTTTCAAAAAAGAAGCCTACATTTTTCTCATAATATCATAAAAAAGCGAAGAAGAGCGTAGTAGAACTTTCAGGTAACTACAAAACAAAATATAAGTTGAAAAGCAGATTTTAAACGTTTTATATACCATCGACTATATATTATTTAAACGTTGGCAAACTCAGGAAACTACTATTGACATAGTATAATGGCAAATTTAGTATACTCTTTTGACCTATAGTCAAACGGGTATAATAATTCTTCTATGTAAACTACATTTTACCTGGCGCACCGGGGAAACGCCACTCAATGGAGTTTTAATTTGAGTTGATGTTATTGAAAAAAGTTAACACAAAAAGTACACATGGTGTACATGTTAATTTGAAAATGTACTAAAGAAATTTTTTAAAATGCGTTTTGTAGAATTATTCTTGCAATCTTTTAACAAATTTATCAATATTCTCTTGAAACTTTTCATAATTATTAAATAATAATAAAAAAAAAATTTGAATTCAGTTAACATTTTTCGCTGGAAACCCACCATCCTCAATTCTATCGTCAAGGAGCACCATATTGTCAAGAAGCACTACGTACAGAAAAATTAGAGATAATCGTTCAAACTGTTTTGCAAAAGTTTTAGTTTCCCAATCGATTAAAAGAACTCGACTCGACTCGAAAATTGTTTTAAACATTCCCCTAATTCAAAGAAGTTTGACCTTCTTTCAAAAATTGGACGTAATTTTCTTACAAATTTTTTTTTTGAACAATCGTCGGATCAGTATGGGTTAGCAAATTCCAAATCTGTTAATAGAGTTAACTCCATTTTGAAAGAGGAACACATATACAAAATTTGAAGTCAATCGGTTAGACCATTTCTAATTTGTTGCAAAGTAACGAAAAAACCTATAAAAACTGCTACAATGGGTCAACGGAACTCCACAAATATATTTTGAGGCTTTCTTTTTAACCAAAGAAGTACTTCAAAAAATTGGCTGAAACTAGCTTTTTTACAATTTGCACGTTCTGGGGTAACGCCGGGTAAATCTGCTAGTCTAATTTATAAAGTAGACAATTAGTTTGTTTGTTTTTTTTGTCCAGGATTCACGTGAAAACCACTGGTCCGATTGTCTCAAAATTTTAAAGGAATAATTCTGAGAGCCCGCGGGGTAACATAGGCTAAATCAGATTTTTATAAGTCAACAGGTTGCGGCTCACGAGCCGTTTTAAGCTTTTTGTTTTTGGATGTGGAGTCAAAACCGTTTGACCGAATGACTTGAAATTTTGAACAAATGTTCCTCTTAGCAACGGGAATTAGTTGTATAAATTTGGTTGGAATAAATTAACCCATTTCAACGATTTGTGTTCAATATAGGTTGATTTTGCAGTCCAAAAGAGAGGCTGCAAAAAGATTTAGGATTAAGTACGATTAACCCGTTTTCCACGACGACGCCTTGAGGTTTCCAATATATTTATTTGCTTAGACGATTAAAGGAATTTTATTGAAAATTTTGTATCAGCATTTTAAATATAAAAACCCACAGGGTTAATTTGGTTTTGACCTGTTTACGCGTTTTGCATGATTCAATGAAATTTTCAAATTTTTGGTATTAACGCAAATTAACCTTTATTCCAAAAGGTCACTTAATTAATAAGACTATTTTTTTTTCTCTCTTAAATATCTCAAATAGTGCAAAAGGTAAATAAGATAATATTAATAATAATAAAAATAATAATAATAAAAATAAAGCTTATAAAGAATCCGAATAATAATATGTATCTTTAAATTTAAATAACGTAACATTTTCCTTCTCTGCTTTGCAGTTGTTGTTTTTTAAAAATAGATTTCAGTGTAAAATTGCAATTTAAATTTTACACTAAAATTATGCTTAAATTCATAGTAATTTAAAACAGTTTTTTCAAAAAAGAAGCCTACATTTCTCTCATGTTGTAAAGTTGAAATGCAGATTTTAAACGTTTCATAAACCATGGAATATATTGAATTCAAACGTTGGCAATTCAAGAAAACTACTATTGACATAGTATAATGACATAATGGCAAATTTAGTATACCCTTTTGACCTATAGTCAAACGGGTATAATAAGACTTTTATGTAAACTACCTATTACCCGGCGCAAGTTGCCCCACCACTCAATGGATTTTTAATTTAATTTGATGTTATTGAAAAAAATTAACACAAAAATTACATATTACGTACATGTTAATTTTAAAATGTAAATAAAAAAATTTTTTTAAAACACTTTTTTTATAATTATTCTTGGATTTTTTCAACAAATTTATCAATTTTCACTTGAAACTTTTCATAATTATTAATTAGCAATAGAAAAAAAATTTTAATTCAGTTGACATTGTTCACCGGAAACTCACCATCCTCAACCCTATCGTAGAGGAGCACCAAATTGTCAAAAAGCACCACGAGTAGAAAAATTAGAGATAATCGTTCAAACTATTTTGCAAACTATTTTTTAAAGCTTATGTTTCGCAATCGGTTTATAGAACTCGACAAAAGATTTTTTTAAACATTCCCCGAATTCAAAGAAGTTTTACCTACTTTCAAAAATTGGACGTAATTTACTTCTAAATTTTTTTTTGAATAATCGTAGGAATGATAAGTATATACATGTTCACCTACAAAATTTAAAGTCAATTGGTCAAGCCGTTTCTGCTTAAGGGTAATGTAACGAAAAAATCTGTAAAAACCACTGCTCCGATGATCACAAAATTTAAAAGGAGAAATTCTAAGAGCCCGGGGGTGACATGGGCTATGTTACATTTTTTTAAGTCAAAGGGTTGACCGATTGACTTGAAATTTTGCACAAATGTTCCTATTAGTAACCGGAATTAGTTGTATAAATTTGGTTGGAATAAAATAAATAATTTCGGCTTGGCGAGCTTTCAATAGAAATTCTGTTTCCGATTTGTATCCAATTTTACAGGTTGATTTTGCAGTCCAAAAGACAAGCTGCAAAAAGTTTTAGTTAAGTTCGATTAACCCGTTTTCCACGACGACGCCGGGAAGTTTTCTATAAATTTTATTTGCTTAAAAGATTAAAAGAATTTTATTGTAAATTTTGTAATTTTGTTTAGTAAACTACTATTTACTTAGTAGACTGACATGCCAAATTTAATATACCCTTTTGACCTCTCGATGGAGTTTTAATTTAAGTTGATGTTATTGAAAAAAGTTAACCCAAAAACTGTGTACATGTTAATTTCAAAATGTAATAAAGAAATATTTATAAAACGAGTTTTTTAAGGATTATTCTAGCAATTTTTCAACAAATTTATCAAATTTCACTTGAAACTTTTCGAAATTATTAAATAATAACAATAAAAATTCAAGGAGCACCAAATTGTCAAGAAGCAGAAGATAAACGTATTGAAAAATTAGAGATAATTGTTAAAACTGTTTTGCAAACTGTTTTTTAAAGTTTTTGTTTCGCAATCGGTTAAAAGAACTCGACAAGAGATTTTTTTAAACATTCCCCTAATTCAAAGAAGTTTTACTTACTTTAAAAATTTTTTTTTAGAATAATCGTAGGAATAATAAGTATATACATGTGCGCATACAAAAGTTACATTCAAGTGGCCAAACCGTTTCTGCTTAAGAGTAAGATAATGAAAAAATCTGTAAAAAGCTCCTGAACTCATGTAAACCTAACCCAACTCATGTTATATCATTTTAAATATAGGGTTTTTTTGGAATTTGCAGGGGCTGTAGCTTCGTAACCCTTCAAAATTAAGAAAAACCTTTGACACATGTTGAAATATAATTATAGGGCTTTGAATTTTGTATATCACTAAAAAAAAATTTGGACAGGTATTCCAATTACAGGTGTTTAAAAATAGCTAAATTTCAATTTTCGAGCCCTTATAGCTCCTAAATAGGGGGCTTGACAAAAAAATTTTGTTAACCGACTCCTACTAATTTCTGAGTATCTAACTTCAGCTAAAATTTCAAGACTCTAGCTAGAACCGTTCAGAAAATATGTGTCAAAAATTTTCCAAAAATTGAGTTTTGTGTAATGTTAAATTTTAGTACCGTATGGCAACCCTAAAATTACCGTATGGCAGTCAAAAATTTATAAAGCTTATGAAACCAGCTATCTTTTGCCGTTTTTAGATTGAAAATATATCTGACAGAACTCTTGTTATAACAATTTAAATGTAGGGATTTTTCCAAATTTGGGGGACTGTAACAAGTGGGGCTACAGAAAAAAATTTTTCTACGAAATTATTTTTTTTGCATAAAATACCCATGGTTAAAATTTCTTTAATCTATTTAAAACGGTGTAAAAGTTTTTGTAAACATACTGACGGACGGTCGGACGGACAGAGAGAAGCTATATAGGCACATTTTTACAAAATTTTTTGAAAATGTGCTAAAAATTAATTAATCTATATATATAAAAATGAATCGCTATTTCTGTTGGTCACGGCATAACTTGAGAACGACTTTACCGATTTTATTTAACCTTTTTTTTTTAGTTTACTAATACTTTGTAGAAGGTTCTTATGGAAAGAAAAATGAAGAAAGTTCCTCCAGGACGCCCCTATTGGGCCTAGAAAGCGTTTAAAGGTCGTGATATAAAATCAGCTGTATATGATCATGTGGGGTATCATTGAAAAGGTCTTTGCGAGCTTAACAACTTTTGTTTGGAGACCAAGTTTCCAGGACGCCCCAGTTGGGTCCAGAAAGCGTTTAAAGCCCTTCATATAAAATTTGCTGTATATGATCATGTGGGATATCATTGAAAAGATTTTGGCGAATTCATAGGAAGTCATAAATAAATACATATATATTATATATATATACATATATATATTTATTTTCAGTTGAATTTTGTTTTTTCAAAATGCCGACTAATTTGATTATAAAAAAAGGGAAAGAATTTAATTTAAAATTTAAAAAATTTGTTTTTAATTAATATTAAAAATTAAATATGTATACAAAAAATTCAACCCCCAACTAGAACAACATTATTTGTTAATTATGCTTGCTTTGGTTAAGCTGATTCCACGCATCCCTATGATTTCGAACGACTTGCCATTCGCCTTTAAACGGTTGCAATTTCCAGTGCGGCTTGCATTTGCAATGTCTATAAATAAATCGCAAGGGCAATCGTTAATTGTTTGTGGCATAAATCTTGAAAATCCATGTTTTTCACATGGCCAATTGTATGTCGCCTGTTCCCGTGTCGGAAAACCATCAACATTGTTTATTTACGTGACAGAAAAAAAAACTAGGAATGTTGTCTATCAAAAAGCACTACAATAAGCAATATTTTTTTGTGCCTAAGAGACGTGGTCTTATTTAAGGCTATATTGTTATTACATTTTTAATAGTTTGTATATACATGTAGTTTTAAATAAAATAAAACTTGATTAATTTTAATATATTAGAACTTTAATTTCAATAATAATTCAATAAAATATAAACTTTAATTTTAATAATATATATAAACAATTTCAATAATTTAATAAGTCAATAAATAATAAATGATTTAATTTTAATATTTTAGAACTTTAATTTCAAAATTTAATAAGTCAATGTTAAATGATTTAGTTTTAATATTTTTGAACTTCAATTTTTATAATATAATAAATTAATAATAAATGATTTAGTTTTAATATTTTTGAACTTTTATTTTAATAATATAATGGATACTAAAATTTTTACAACCCTCCACGTCCACGGCTTACTTCAGAAGAGAACGGAAATTGTTTTTGATTAATTACGAACGATGTTTTGTAGTAGTAGTAGATTAAATTTTTGTAGTAGATTAAATGTAGTTTTAAGTTCATTGACATTAATGCTGATATCCATGTACATAGTTATATTTTAATTCCACACGGCCTTTCCTGGAAATGTCTTCAGCCCCTGAAGACTTGCTACTATTATTGGTATGTTTCTAAACTATAATCTTCTTTTCCATGTTCTTCACTTGATGTTAATATTTCATAATCGCTATATTCATTGCACCATGGCTTCATCTTATCGGCAGCGCTATCTGTTAGTACGGGCCCGTCGTGGTCACCTTCTTTTCTAACTTTATACCTGTCAAACTCTTTTGTTGCAATAACAATGTACGGTCCGATGAATTTTGGCCGTATTTTGAGCCCTGTGCCAAATTGTACTCTTTCAATTGCTACTTTGTCTCCAATTTGATATTAAACTGGTGGCTTTCTTTTCTTATTGAAGTTGATTTTGTTTTCTTTTTGTATTAATTCAATGTCTTTCCTAACTTGTTCCCTCATGTTATCACGTGCTTCTTCAAAATTTCTTACGCATTCTTCCTCAATGATTTCAATTATTTTTATGTCTTTTTCTGTCTTATTTGCTTAAAAGATTAAAAGAATTTTATTGAAAATTTTGTAATTTTATTTAGTAAACTAATGTTTACTTAGTAGACTGACATGCCAAATTTAATATACCCTTTTAACCTCTCGATGGAGTTTTAATTTAAGTTGATGTTATTGAAAAAAGTTAACCCAAAAACTGTGTACATGTTAATTTCAAAATGTAATAAAGAAATTTTTATAAAACGAGTTTTTTAAGGATTATTCTAGCAATTTTTCAACAAATTTATCAAATTTCACTTGAAACTTTTCGAAATTATTAAATAATAACAATAAAAATTCAAGGAGCACCAAATTGTCAAGAAGCAGAAGATAAACGTATTGAAAAATTAGAGATAATTGTTAAAACTGTTTTGCAAACTGTTTTTTAAAGTTTTTGTTTCGCAATCGGTTAAAAGAACTCGACAAGAGATTTTTTTAAACATTCCCCTAATTCAAAGAAGTTTTACTTACTTTAAAAATTTTTTTTTAGAATAATCGTAGGAATAATAAATATATACATGTGCGCATACAAAAGTTACATTCAAGTGGCCAAACCGTTTCTGCTTAAGAGTAAGATAATGAAAAAATCTGTAAAAAGCTCCTGAACTCATGTAAACCTAACCCAACTCATGTTATATCATTTTAAATATAGGGTTTTTTTGGAATTTGCAGGGGCTGTAGCTTCGTAACCCTTCAAAATTAAGAAAAACCTTTGACACATGTTGAAATATAATTATAGGGCTTTGAATTTTGTATATCACTAAAAAAAAATTTAGACAGGTATTCCAATTACAGGTGTTTAAAAATAGCTAAATTTCAATTTTCGAGCCCTTATAGCTCCTAAATAGAGGGCTTGACAAAAAAATTTTGTTAACCGACTCCTATTAATTTCTGAGTATCTAACTTCAGCTAAAATTTCAAGACTCTAGCTAGAACCGTTCAGAAAATATGTGTCAAAAATTTTCCAAAAATTGAGTTTTGTGTAATGTTAAATTTTAGTACCGTATGGCAACCCTAAAATTACCGTATGGCAGTCAAAAATTTATAAAGCTTATGAAACCAGCTATCTTTTGCCGATTTTAGATTGAAAATATATCTGACAGAACTCTTGTTATAACAATTTAAATGTAGGGATTTTTCCAAATTTGGGGGACTGTAACAAGTGGGGCTACAGAAAAAAATTTTCTATTTAAAACGGTGTAAAAGTTTTTGTAAACATACTGACGGACGGTCGGACGGACAGAGAGAAGCTATATAGGCACATTTTTACAAAATTTTTTGAAAATGTGCTAAAAATTAATTAATCTATATATATAAAAAATTAATCGCTATTTCTGTTGGTCATGGCATAACTTGAGAACGACTTTACCGATTTTATTCAACCATTTTTTTTTAGTTTTCTAATACTTTGTAGAAGGTTCTTATGGAAAGAAAAATGAAGAAAATTCCTCCAGGATGCCCCTATTGAGCCTAGAAAGCGTTTAAAGGCCGTGATATAAAATCAGCTGTATATGATCATGTGGGGTATCATTGAAAAGGTCTTGCCAAGCTTAACAACTTTTTTTTGGGGAGCAAGGTTCGAGGACGCCCCACTTGGGTCCAGAAAGCGTTTAAAGCCCTTGATATAAATTCAGCTGTATATGATCATGTGGGGTATCATTGAAAAGGTCTTTGCGAGCTTAACAACTTTTGTTTGGAGACCAAGTTTCCAGGACGCCCCACTTGGGTCCAGAAAGCGTTTAAAGCCCTTAATATAAAATTTGCTGTATATGATCATGTGGGATATCATTGAAAAGATTTTGGCGAATTCATAGGTAGTCATAAATAAATACATATATATTATATATATATACATATATATATTTATTTTCAGTTGAATTTTGTTTTTTCAAAATGCCGACTAATTAGATTATAAAACGAGGAAGAGTGTGGTAGAGTAGACTGTGTCAACTCTGGGATACCCGTATGACCGTAACATATACATTCTATCATCCGGTTAATTACTTTTGGCAAAATTTCAAACATTCAGCTTTATTAGGTGTAGATTAATGCTCATATAAAAGAGGGAGTTGTATGGCAGCTACTCGAACCCTTTGCAGTAGACCAACCAAATTTTGCAGTAACCTTGGCCATTACACTAAACTATTTTTGGCAAAATTTCAGACACCCAGGTTCATTTGATGTAGTGTAATCGTCATATAAAAGAAGGAGTTGTATGGCAGCTACTCGAACCCTCTGCAGTAGACCAACTAAATTTTGCAGTAACTTTGGCCATTACACTAAACAATTTTTTGCAAAATTTCAGACACCCAGCTTCATCAGGTGTAGTGTAAAGCTCATATAAAAGAAGGAGTTGTATGGCAGCTACTCGAACCCTCTGCAGTAGACCAACTAAATTTTGCAGTAACTTTGACCATTATAATAAACAATTTTTGGCAAAATTTCAGACACGTAGCTTCGATAGGTATAGAGGAATGCTCATATAAAATTAGAAGTTGTATGGCAGGTAATCGAACCCGTGGACCAAAATGGCTGAATTTAAAACTCGACTCCGTTTTTTGCATAAAAACGAATTTGTGAAAATTTCATAATCCTAGCTCCTTTACTTTTTGAGTTATCGTGATGACGGACGGACGGATGGACGGACGGACATACATAGCTAAATCGATTTATTTTTCGATTCTGATCCGATCCATACACTTGAGTCTATATCTACCCCCCTCCTTCTCTGCGTTACAAACGTAATGGTAAATTTATTATACCCTTGGACTATATAGTCATACGGGTATAAAAAAGGAAAGAATTTAATTTAAAATTTAAAAAATTTGTTTTTAATTAATATTAAAAATTAAATATGTATACAAAAAATTCAACCCCCAACTAGAACAACATTATTTGTTAATTATGCTTGCTTTGGTTAAGCTGATTCCACGCATCCCTATGATTTCGAACGACTTGCCATTCGCCTTTAAGCGGTTGCAATTTCCAGTGCGGCTTGCATTTGCAATGTCTATAAATAAATGGCAAGGGCAATCGTTAATTGTTTGTGGCATAAATCTTGAAAATCCATGTTTTTCACATGGCCAATTGTATGTCACCTGTTCCCGTGTCGGAAAACCATCAACATTGTTTATTTACGTGACAGAAAAAAAAACTAGGAATGTTGTCTATCAAAAAGCACTACAATAAGCAATATTTTTCTGTGCCTAAGAGACGTGGTCTTATTTAAGGCTATATTGTTATTACATTTTTAATAGTTTGTATATACATGTACTTTAATTTCAATAATAATTCAATAAAATATAAACTTTAATTTTAATAATATATATAAACAATTTCAATAATTTAATAAGTCAATAAATAATAAATGATTTAATTTTAATATTTTAGAACTTTAATTTCAAAATTTAATAAGTCAATAATAAATGATTTAGTTTTAATATTTTTGAACTTCAATTTTTATAATATAATAAATTAATAATAAATGATTTAGTTTTAATATTTTTGAACTTTTATTTTAATAATATAATGGATACTTAAATTTTTACAACCATACGTCCGTACGTCCCAACCGTACGTCCACGGCTTACTTCAGAAGAGAACGGAAATTGTTTTTGATTAATTACGAACGATGTTTTGTAGTAGTAGTAGATTAAATTTTTGTAGTAGATTAAATGTAGTTTTAAGTTCATTGACATTAATGCTGATATCCATGTACATAGTTATATTTTAATTCCACACGGCCTTTCCTGGAAATGTCTTCAGCCCCTGAAGACTTGCTACTATTATTGGTATGTTTCTAAACTATAATCTTCTTTTCCATGTTCTTCACTTGATGTTAATATTTCATAATCGCTATATTCATTGCACCATGGCTTCATCTTATCGGCAGCGCTATCTGTTAGTACGGGCCCGTCGTGGTCACCTTCTTTTCTAACTTTATACCTGTCAAACTCTTTTGTTGCAATAACAATGTACAGTCCGATGAATTTTGGCCGTATTTTGAGCCCTGTGCCAAATTGTACTCTTTCAATTGCTACTTTGACTCCAATTTGATATTAAACTGGTGGCTTTCTTTTCTTATTGAAGTTGATTTTGTTTTCTTTTTGTATTAATTCGATGTCTTTCCTAACTTGTTCCCTCATGTTATCACGTACTTCTTCAAAATTTCTTACGTATTCTTCCTCAATGATTTCAATTATTTTTATGTCTTTTTTCTGTCTTCATTTCGCAACCTGTGAGCACTTTAAACGGTGTTGTTTTAATTGCTCTTTGATACGTTGAGTTCATGACCCGTTGAACTGGCTTAACAAATATATACCATCTATCGGGGTCCTCCATTGACAGTTTAGTGAGAGCTGCGATAACAATGGAATGCGCCCTTTCGATTTGTCCATTTCCACGGGGTAGTCCGACAGTGATGTAATGTAACGTTATATCGCGATCTTTGCAAAATTGCTGAATTTTATTTGAAATAAATGCTCCCCCTTTGTCTGTAATGATCCTCCTGGGATAGCCAAATGTATCTGCAATCACTTCGAGTTTTTGGATTACTTCCTCACTGTTCACGGTTTTTTTTTGGAAAAAGCCATATAAATTGAAAAGGAATCCATCACCGAAAAGATATATTTGTAATACTTCTTGGTCACTTGCATTGGACCAAGATGATCGATGTGGAAGGTTTCCAGTGGTTTGTCGCCTTTAGGTATCGGGTTTAACAAACATTCGTTTTTTTCCAGTTTTTCTTTCGGCTAGGATGCAACGGATACAATTAGAAATGTGCTGCGAAATTTTTCTTTGAAGATCAGGAATGAAAAAATCTTTTTCTATGATATTCTGCATCTTCTTATGGTGAAAATGACTTCTGTCATGGACTTCTTTGATTATCTGACTTCTCATTTTTTCTGGAACGAAAAATAAATTATTATCTATATATATAAAAATGAAAGTTTGTTTATTTGTTTGTTTGTTTGTTTGTTTGTTTGTATGTTTGTTTGTAGCGAATAGACTCCTAAACTGCCCAGCCGATTTTCATGAAAATTTGTATATGGGGGTTTTTGGGTACGGAAGGAAATCGTGGCCCAAAAATTTTGCTCTAACGGACCGCCAAGTTGGGGCTGTGGTGCAAGTATTTAAACTTCTTTGTTCTAAAATGAAAACGGTTTGACCGATTGACTTCAAATTTTGTATACGTGATGCTCTTTGAGAATTGAGTAGACGCTATTAACAGTTTTGGAATTTGTTAACCCATGTCGGGCCGACGGGTGGTCAAAAAAAAATTTTGGGTCCAAATTTTGTCCGATTTTATGAAATTCAGCTTTGGCTTAAAAGCAAACCCCAAAAAAAATTTTGGTGAGTTTCATTAACCCATTGCGGCCCAACAGCTTTTTATAGGTTTTTTCAATACTTTACTCTAAATTCGAAACGGTTTGCCCGATTGACTTCAAATTTTGTATACGTGATGCTCTTTGAGAATTGAGTAGACGCTATTAACAGTTTTGGAATTTGTTAACCCATGTCGGGCCGACGGGTGGTAAAAAAAAATTTTGGGTCCAAATTTTGTCCGATTTTACGGAATTCTGCTTTGGCTTTAAAGAAAGCCCCAAAAAAAATTTTGTTGAGTTCCATTAACTCATTGCGGCCCAACAGCTTTTTATAGGTTTTTTCAATACTTTACTCTAAATTCGAAACGGTTTGACCAATTGATTTCAAATTTTGTATACGTGATGCTCCTTGAGAATTGAGTAGACACTATTAACAGTTTTGGAATTTATTAACCCATGCCGGGCCGACGGG